>JAJVSH010000001.1:2205025-2225036 GCA_021460005.1 Tetramorium alpestre
ATATATACATATATATATGTACATACAAATATATAAATCTACATATATACGCATATATACATATATTGTTGATTAACGACGAAATGATTGGATACAAGCCGTAATATACCATTAGATGTCGCATTCTTGCGTGAAAATATTCCTCAGTAATAAACCTTACATTTGAATACACACATTAAAAAAATTAATACAACAGTAGTATTAGTAAGTACAGTAATAATCTTAACGCGGTAAAAATAGAAAATATTTAATTTTACTGAACATTTGGACATAAACCAGCAGTAGCTAAGAAGATTGCATTTACAGTTCGAGTTTAATTATTTAATCCCAGAATGCAGTTTAATTTAAAAATAACCGTTTGATAATTAGAATCATTTAAAGAAATCAGGAATTAAAAAAAAAAAATTCTTTGATCGCTCCTAAAGAATGCAGTTTAAGCGTGCATTCTTCTGTGTATTCTTCTCCGACACATCAGGTTTTATCACGCAACTGGCATGCAAGATAAGCAGCACGTGTCGTGTACCTCGCTTTTGCAAGACGAGATGTCCGTAAGGCGGCGAAAGCAGTCGGCGATGAGAGACATGTTTCGTCGACGGAGACCGATGACGGCCGTCGGGCGGGAGAGAGACGAGGACGAATCCCTTCACCCGTATTGCACCGCACCAAATTCTCCCGACGTTCGCTCTTACACGCCGCCGCGCTGCCCCACTCACACTGACCCTGACACTGTCGCTCTTATCGGGCGTTCACGGACACGTTGAGCTAATAATAAGATCCGCGCGAGCGAACGAAAATCGCTCGTGAAATGAACAAGAAAGGAGAAATGCGAAAAGAAAAAAAAAATCATTGAATAGGAGCAGAGTAGGCAGACGTTGCACAGCGAGGAACAACTGTTGCCGCATCAGGTACCAGACAGACTAGCAGTAACTGGTCATGGGGTTTGGTAGTGGGGTCGCTGTGAAAACGGCCGCTACCACGCAAGTACTGTGGAACTGGTACATAAGGACGAAGGTCGGTGGAGAGGAAGGGCGCGGGGTGAGAGAGAGGAAGAGAGAAGAGAAACTCGCAGTTCCAGTACAGCGAGACACGAGGAAGGAATGCGTCCCGGTTGGCATATAGGAGATGGTGAACCAATATATATCGGGTGACGCGCCTGCGAAGTAGAGGCTCTCGTTTTACGTTCTGATATGTAACAGAGGGCAGCATTTGATAGGGAAGCACAAAAATATTTTACCGATAGCGACGTGCTTTCCTTTCGATGAATATGGAAAAGAAAGTTATTACCTTATACATATATAAAAAATATTTTATGCATCGGCAATCATAATCATAACATTATTAGTTAAAGATATATATTTCTCTAAATCTGAATCAATGAGGAAAATCACTGATTTAACCAGTGATGTTTTACATCGCTGATTAGTACAACGTGCCGCACAATTAGTAAGAATAGTAGGACATCACGCCAAATTTCACTGATTCTTCAGTGATTAATCGTTATTCACTTATTTACCGTTCTGGGAGACATTGGGAGACATGCTCGTGCGTGCTCATCGTGCGTAATGTGCCTTTGTATGTAATGTGCAGTAAAGAGAACTTTACTTTTAAAGTATATCACCTTCGTTATTGATAAGTATAACTGTTTTTGCATTATATACAATTAAAATATCAACATTTGCACGTCAGTTCCCATACACTGAATTTATCGAGACAAGGTTAAATGTGATAGTGTATGTCTACAGAAGAAAAATATATAATCAGTTGAAAATCTTCATTATTTCTTGCTATTTTGTATTTAGATTAAAAAACTAATTTATAGGAAAAATATATTTATATAATAAAATTTATTTACTTATATTTAAAAATTTAAATGTTAAATTAAACTTGAAGCTAAATTGCTTATGTAAACTTATTAAAGCTTTCAACTGTGTTTTTATATTATTTATTTTCCGCTGCAGATATTTTTAATTTATAGGCTTTTAATATGATTTAAAATTATGGAATATAGTATATTAATCAATAAGTCAATTTTTTACAGATAAATTATCAGTATACTTTTTTTACTATTTTTTATCTATTTCGGCATTCCATTGTATGTTTCGCTAATTTAATAGCTAAATTATAGTGATTGTCGTACCTATAACTGATATATTCAATGAATAATCACTGACTTAGTGACTATTCACTGACTCAGATTTAGAGAGTAGATAGAAATACAACTTAAGATTTATGTGATAATTTTGCATTTTATTTATACATATAAATCTAAATTAAATTAAAATTTAATAAGAGATAATAATTATTTTTTTCATTTATCAACATACATAATTCAGAATTTTTAATATCATAATAATTTAATATTTTAATTATTTAAAATTTTAATAATTTAATATTTTTAATCATTATTATTTAAATATAAAAATTTTTAGAAAACTTAAACTACTTAACTTTATATAAAATGCACATCAAATTTCGTTTATGCCAATTTTAATTTGATATAACATAATACTTATACTTATTTTATGAAACGCTAAAGAATTGAAAATGAAGTACGATATAAGAAAACAGTCCTCAGCAAAACTGAAAACAACGAAAGAAAAGTTGATAACGAGATGCATTTGTGAATTTTCCAAAGATTTTGAAGGTTACGTATATCTATAGAAGTGAAAATTAAAAAGACTTTTTACCAAACGCAGTTAAAAAAGCTAATCGTTTTTATAATAATGATTAGATACAACTTTTTTCAATGCAAACAGTAGATTTGATTATAAGTAATTTCTATTTTTGTCGTGGTATTGGATAAATAGTGTCACAGCCTGAAAAAGATTTTTATTATGATTTGCATTATTATCATAAATGAGCATCAAATGTCCATCAAAAATAAAATCTCATCATAATCAAGGAATTTTACAGTCCATGATTTATCACATCGAAAATTATACATTATATACAAGATTTGAACATTACATGTACATTTATAGATATGCAAATATGTGTTTTTTCAATGAAAAAAAAAAAATTGTCTTGTCACTTTATATTGCATATTATCAACAAACAATAGGCAAAAATAATGATATTATATTTGCGTAGACAAAATAAAAAAAAAATGTTGTATTTAATTGAATATTGTAGGAATAATATTATTTATTTATAATAATATTATTCATGTAAATAAGAAAAATATGACGAAGAATATCTATGCAAATACTATTTTAAAACTTTAATGCCATTGCTAGACAAGAAGTATTCACTAAGGATTCACTGAGAAGAAATCCACGATTGTGATAGAGAGAACGACCTGACTTTTCTATTCAACGAAAGCCATCTCGCCGGCAAGATGCAATTAACATATATTATTGCGAAAGAATGTAATCTTCTTGTTATGCTCACGATAAGCATTCCATGGAACGATGGTTCACATAAATACATATGTTTAAGCATCGCGTAAAGTTACAAATCCGAGAAATGCATGTAATTACTGCATGCTATGAGATACATTATTGTATAAATTATCATAATTCTATATGCTTATTATATAATGAATATTTACAGAATTGATAAGTCCGACCTTCTAAATCATCTGTTAATTATAAGTGATAAAATTTAATACACATTATGAATATGCGATTATAACTGGGAAAAAGTAATAAAATAAACAGATATGAGAACCCGTACAGTAATTAGCACGCATTTACATATTACTTTATAATAATGGTTTACTTTTGTCTCAGCGGAAATTATGTTCGTAATATGAATGATTATTTCATTAAATACCAATTTATAATAAATTAAAGTAGTATTATAAAGAGAAAAAGAGAGAATTACATTATAAAGATAATTGAATATTAAACAATTATCAAGCATAGTGTACAACGGAGAAACTAAGTAAAATTGCGAGAAAAAAATAACAATAAATAATAAAAATTAATTAAATAACGAAAAAAATACAAATTGTGATTTTAAATAGCTTCTTAAAAAGTGGTATAATGAAAACAAAATTAAACAAATGATTTTTCTTTAATAAAAATGATTAAAAATGATTAAAAAAACAAGTTGTAAATATTACACTAGTTGAAACTATAAATACATATAACAAAGAGTTTGTAATATGTAATATTGTAATACGTATAAATTTGTAAAAAGAGGCCTTGACCAAAAGATTAGAAAGGCCTCAAGACAAGGAAGAGAATCAAGAAATTTATAAATAAAATTTGTTGTCTTTTGCGACGTCTTTCTTTCGTGTTTATCTAGATTCAAAGAATCTTGTTAATTATAAATTATTTATAGTCCCACTAGTTTTTAAATGAGAAGCATTTAAAGTCAAGGATACATTCTTATGTAACCACACTAAAAATAAGGCCGTCTTTGGAATTTTTTTAAAAGAAACCTATAAAACATACGAGCGCGCGAAATTTCCGCAAACTTACTGGTTAACTTTAAATATTTTCAATTTAAAAACTATTATATCCTGTATATTTTCGCATAAGAGTTTTCGACTTGAAATGTTCCACAGAATCTGTCAGTGAAAGGACGTCTTTTTGAGACATCCTGCATATTTACATCTTTTCTCAATCGTTATTATAAATTTTCCATTAGTCATATATTTGTATTGCAAATGGGTTTCAGTAGCGAAGCTACAACGTAAGAGAGCGCAAAATAAGCTTGCAGAGAATGGCATGATTGCAATTCTGAAAAATAAACTTGGAAAGTAACTAAGCAAGCATAGATTTTGTGAGAAATCAAGTGATAATCAACTAATTAATTATAGTTGCAAGAAATTTGCCAATATATCGATTATTACGCGCGAATATGTATTTCTAAACGCAGTTTATCTCTGTCACGCCAAGTTTCAATATAATGACAATATACAAATGACAAATACAATGACAATATACAAATATTCCTGTAACTCTACGGTATTACAAGAATTCTCGAGTCGAGTAGCACGATGAACAAAGATCGTAATTATGTAAATCTATATGTGTACTTTGTTTCTCTTCTAATACGACGACTTCTAATATGGATTTCCGTATAATTTATTGACTATCGATTCAGTGCGTTTTATTTGATCCCCAAAGTATTTGCGCCGAATCGTTTGATGCAATACATTCCTTTCTCATATTTCTATTATGATGCAATTAAGTTATATAACGATAGTAAAAAATACCTATTACTTTTATGATAAATCCGTAATCTCCAGATAAATTCATGTTGTAAATTTATGTTGTGATGGCTATTGTAAATATTGTATACATACTCGAAATAAGATATAATGAGATATTTTAGAAAACTAGATTAATTCCAAATTTTTATACATAATTTTTTTTTAACGTGTCTTTTTCGTATCTAATACAATGCTTTTTATCTAAATTTATAACACACTTCTTTAATTAAATTTTAATCAATATTTTTTATTATATTATAATAACAGGAATAAAGGTAAAAAATGCCTTTAGAGCCGGAACAGATTTTAATTCGCTCTGTTTATTCTACAAGTTTCGATTACAGACGTTTCGGCGCATTGGTCATCTTCAGTATATGTTGGGATTACATAAAAAATTGAGAAACTATATTGTACGTAAAATCATTATATGTAAAATCTGTCACGTATGTCATTATACGTAAAATCTGAGTCGCAGTTTTTTCGAATTACATTTCTAAAAATTATTTATCGATGTCTCGAATGATGTGATTACATAAGAAATTAAGAAACTATATTGTATGTTATTATACGTAAAAGCTAAGTCGCAGTGTTTTCCTTCTTTAACTTTCACTTCTTCTTTTCTTTCGTTTTCACTTCTTTCTTTAGAAATATCTTTCGATGATATTTCTAAGCAATATCATTTTTAAAGTTTTTAAAAATATACTTCTTAAAATAAATAATTACACAAAATAAATCTTTTATTAATGTACTATTATAATTTAATTACATGTTAATTTTTTTTCAAAACTCTTTCAAATTACTCATAAATTGAAGTTACAAATGAATATTGATCTAATAATATCATAAATCGGTAATAATATCATAATTCAGTAATAGGTCTTCAAAATATCTAATAACAATATAATGAAAGAAAGGGTACTCTAATAAAAATGCTTCGTCCGTCGATGTATTGCGCTGTTGTGGTTGCTGCTGTTACTGCTCCGCAAGATGTCCACATTTGAAAGGGGGAAAGAACAGTGGTATACTGAGCATCCGTCTGTAGATACAAACTGCCACTTCACACACGGTGTTCGAACAGTCTCTCGTTAACTGGCATCGAAGACTAATCTGCTTTATTCATTGACATCAGTTTTTCCTATTATTAGTTTTTTATTTCTATTTGTTATTCAGTTTTCCTTGCAACTTAAAACAGTTACACATAAGCTTGCTTATTATTTCGAACCGATCGTGTGAATAAGACTTCAAAAAAGATCTGAATAGTAGGCACCAACAATAATCTTAATCGCGGCGAATCTTGTTAGTGATCGAATATTGAAGAAGACGAATCATTGGAATTGCTCAGATTGATCAGTGACCTAAAAATTTTTTGGAATCGCGAAATCACAATTAAGAAAAGTTATAGGACTATTTTAACTTTGGCCGGTGGAAAGAAGATTCTGATCGAGATTTGGTGACTGATTTTATTCTGTACTTTTATGTGAGTATTAATATTATAATCAGTATCAATAAATTATATTTCGTGGTAACATGACAGAGAACAATCATAATTGATCAACTTGTCTTTTCCTTATTTTATATCTAATTTATTTATAATCGAACAATATAAAAAAAAATGAATTAAAATAAAATTTAAACGAATTAAGCGTACACGAGTGAGATGACAACATAGTGCTTTATGTCTGTCAAATTTAATCAATCTAAATTATTATTCTTTTTATTAGAGGAAAACTCATTTTTTCATATCATTATCCGATTGTCCATGTATTACATATCGTAATATGTATAAAAACTGGTCGATAATATTTTATATTATAACTTAAAGAGAATAATGACATTTTTTATTACTTTCGCATAATTTCTCTAGATCTGAAAGTCTAAATAATCCGATTAGCAGAAATTGTTTAAGTACTTATTAAATTGGTTTTTCTGCTTAACATAAATATTATCTGCAATATATAACTTCTGTTTTTAAATATAATTTCGTGCGAAAATATAGATCTTTCCATATTTTAATTTTTTATTTTAATTATATCGCAAACTAAAGAACTAATATAAAAAATTTAATATTTAATCATATTGTTTAATAATATAATATATTGCATTAATATATACATATAATTACATACACATAATATACATACAATAAAATATATGCATATAATTTTACTATATAAATAAAATATATGCATATACAAATAAATATATAATAAAATATATGCATATACTATACAAATAAAATATATGCATATAATATTATTAAATATACTGCATTTTTTAATTAACTTTTTTATTTACGCAATATTTATTCGCTTTGTCAAGATATTATAATTTTTCTTTTATATGTAATATATCAAAATTGTGATAAGTACATAATTAGATACTTGTCTTCTTATCTGTCTGTCACGCTAATTAGTCTGCTTAATTGAATCATGTAAGTATTGTTTGTCTCTTTCTTGGGTTTTTCTTTGGAATTTATTCCGATTTAATCAACAACCAATTCTAATTTTATCTCTATTTTATTAAATAAAATCTTCTCACGCAGTAAATCGAGAAATAAAGGAAAACTTCATAAAAATTTATTCATATGTGTAAATGTGTATGGCAATATAGGAAAGACTATCAATCAACACATTCATTTGCATGCCAATCTCTCAAGTTGAAATTATTAGTGAACTGGTTCTAAGTCTTTCATAACCCTTCCAATTTTATTAATAAAACATATTTATAATTTTTTTAGTTCTTACATTTAAAATTTAGTGTTTAATTATTTTTTAATTAATTCCATTTAATTACGGCTAACATTTCAATATTTAATTTTAAATTATATTTATATTATTTAATTATTCCAATATGTGTATGTGTGTGTGTATATGTATACATTTATATATGTATTTGTATATGTGCAATTTGATAGATAAGACCCCAGATAAGAACGCATGCAGAAAAATTTTAGCCTCATTTCAATTTTAAAATATAAAGTATAATATGTTGCGTAATAATCAATGAAAGAAAGAGTTCAGGAACATGACGAGCAAACACAAAATACTTACAAAAACTTACATAAATTTTAATTAATTGGTCTATGTACAAAAAATATAATTAAATATTTAACATTAAATGGTAAGAAACGTTTTGTATAATAAGTCTACATCATCATTAAAAATCGTTTTAATTTGTCGCAAATTAAGTACAGAAATAAATACATATATTTGATAAATGATTTTTAATTTTGTATTTATAAGCTTTAGTTGTTTGAAAAAAATTATTTAAATATACAATATTAAATTTAATTTTATTTATAATTGTATTGCATTTGTAAAAGACACATTTGTAAAATACAATCGCTGTACAGAGGTTTCTACATAAATTCGCAGATGCCGATAGTATGTATACCGGTTTTACTAGTACCTTTCATAATTGTTAAGTACAATGAAATTTGATCCATATATTCAATGACCCTGTTATGCCCCTGCTATATATTTAAGTATTAAGCAATTGCCGGATATTCCAAAAGAACGATATACATATTAACGTTTCCGCGATAAGACATTAAGAATATTCCCGAGTAGAAATTACGTTTGGTAAAAATCAGAACCAAATCGTGCCGGATTTGACGTTCGGCCCTGATTCGGTTATTCATATTCGGTCCTGATAAAGGCTTTGGGCTAGATCATGTATGCCATATCAAGAAACAGCATTTGACCCAAATCTAGAAAGCGTTACATTCCTTATGGGTGCCAAATTCGGTAATAATTTAGTCTTAATTTCATGTGCCAGACACAAACAGAAAATTATGTAATTTCTAATAAAATATAAAAATGTATATATTTAAATCTTTTATAAAATTTCTTTTTCTCATTCTTTATAAAAATTATTTAATTTTTTGTTCTTGTTCGGCATATGAAATAAAGGCCAGATTTAATTACTAAATTTTGTATGTTGAATTCGGTATATCTCACTAAAACTTGATTTGGGCTTGATCCAGCGCAAACTAAATTCGGTATGACGGATAAAATTTTCACTCAGTTGTACATAAAGCATCAACCGATCACAAAGTTGTGTGATTTTTTTCACGAGTCTCGATGCCGAAGGACGCGTGGACGAGCGGCCGGAACTTTTTAAGGACACGACCGAGAAAGTCACTGACTTCAACTGACTAATAATGATGTGTCATTATTTTATGTGGATATCTATCGACCGCAAAATTAGTTATACATACATATGAATGAAGTGCAAACGAGAAAACGTGGCCAAAGATTCATATGTCAAATTGTAGTATTCAAATTGCTGTAATTGCAGCTAAACATCCGAAAACGATAAGGAATTTTAATCCATACAGTACCATTATGGGTATTCCGTGTCTTCGTGATTTCTTCCATTCCATGAAAGCTTTTTGAAACTTTTAAGATCCTCCACTCCTTATCCTCTCCTAAAAAAAGTTAAAGAACCTTTGTGGGACGATCGAACTCACTAATTTATTTATCAACAGTATTTAAATTATTTTAATTTATTTTTTTAATTGGATGCCTACGATCTATATTAATACTAAATTATTGTCATATATGTAAAAAAAAGTAAAAATTATGGTGCAAAAATCATTGTGTAAAAATTATCAATAAATATTTTATTTTCATTTTACTAAATAAATGTCTTTAAATGTTTTAATTTAAAAATTATTTTTTTTAAAAAAGATCACTTATTTAAAAAAAAAGTGGATTTGGAGAGCATAAAATAGAGTGTGAGATTTTTTTGTACTCGTATTTTATTAGAACTTAATAAAATATAGACATTTATTCTTAGAATTTAAAAGTATATTCATGAACTTTGAGAAATTTTTTGAACCATTGTAAATAAACAAAAAAATTATCGGAATACCAATGTTAGTACAGATAAGATAACATTTTTTTATACAGTATTCTAAGAGTTAAAAAAGAGAAAAGAAATATGACACGTTTAATAAGAAATAATTTGCGTATTTAGCACCAAACATTCAAACATTTCTGCTAATTTGCAATTTTGCGAAATCTTAAACTATTCATTTCCTTTAGTAATACATCCTTTAGTAATAGTTGAGTAAATCTTTTAGATAGTATTTCCTCTTTATTTTCCAAGTATTTCGAAAAAATGTTTCGATATAGGTTTCGTTCACCAATTTCCGGAATGGCAAGTTATAGATATTAGATTATTGATTAGTATGTGCGCATTTACATGCACCAATTAACACTTATGACATTCGATACCTAATGTCTGAACTTACGATAGAAGAGAAAGGACTCGAATAATTTTGTCCGATCGATTTCATCCATGATGTAATTTGTGCATGAGAGTAACAATATACTACCGTTATCGAGAATGATATGCACTTTTGCATGCATATATTCATTAAAGTGTTTTTTATTTATTCTTTACTCGAAGCACTGCTCATATCGCATAATTCGTTCCGTAAGAACCGAATAAACATTTTGGTATGCATCGTGACACATAACTACAAATATGAATAGATCGTGGAAATACCGAACATCTGCAAATAACTTATTCTCATGCCGAATGCATTTTAAACAGTTAATAGAATAGTTAATAGTAGATTAATTGCTTAAAATAAATAGCTTATGTATAGAACTGTTATTATTAATAGCTACACTCAAATAGGCCATTATTTTATAAGCTAATAAAATTTACATTCTAAATCGAAAACTGCCTTTAATAAAATTTTTTAATTTATCTATTTTATTTTTAATTTTTTACAAGAAATTTCAAATATTTTGTATTGTAGGTATAAATATATTGTGAATAAATTAATTACATTTACTACGATGATTTTTTACTTTATTCGGATTTTTCTATATTCCACTTACTTTATCGTAGAAATCGCGATGATGTATAATTTGTACTATCATCATCGATATACAACAGCATGATACACGTGTAATATACAGGGTGTCCGGTATGAAAGTTAACAGCCGGAAACTGGAGGTAGATTGGATCAAACCGAGATGAAAAGTCCTATACCATTTTACAAAATTCACAATAGTTATTAAGTTATTCATTGTTAAAAATCGGGAGAAGGGATAGACAGCGCGATGCGCGAGACGTGAAAGCGGCAATGGTATTTTCTAAGTCATCGATAAACAATAGTACGATGCACGTGTAAAATATATATAGCTATAATAGCTATAAAGAACGCTTATTACTATGCACATTTTTTTATGATTAGATGGAATTTGTATTTTCTAAGACAGTCGTGTGGCTAACATGAAGTATTATCTTTTTATTTAACAACTTGCTGTATTGAAGTTAAATAATCTAAGCGATTTAGTATTTAATATAAAAATTAATATTTTAATTTTATGCTCGAGGAATATAAAAAAAAATCTAATTTTGATGGATTTAAACAAATTTTGTAGGTATTATTATTCAAAGACTTTCGTCTTTGAGAACATTATTTGAGAACTGACAACTTGATAAAGTATTTGTTTAACACTGTATTTAAGAAATGCTCAACAATAATAAAAAAATCACTTCATTAGGAAATATGAAAGCAAATGAAGTATTGCCTCTCAAATACCTATAATAGAATCTATATGCATAAGGAATGATTTTTTTATTTGGTTAGAACTTGTGCTTTTTTTATCATATTATTGTAGTACAAACAATTTTTATATACTTTATATTTTGTAATTCTGACATTCTTATCACAACTGTGAATATATATTTATTAAATAAAGTGTACGATATAATGCAAATTGAAAGTTACTGCGGATGTGAGTTAGATAATTTCTATTTCACGATCATTACAATTTGTATTAGAACAGATTTGAAAGAATTTAAACAATTATAAACAATCTTGTAAAGAATCTCTAAGAAATATAATTGCATTAGTTCTGAATTTTACAATATATACATTTAAATATAGCATAAACGTACTTAATAAAAATATAAATTAACATAAATGTAGTTATTATTGATACTCTATAGTACTCTATATCTATGTAAACCTATATTCTTTTTAGAATACAAAAGATTTTTTATGCGTAGTTTCTAGCTGTTAATTTAGAATGCAGTATTTCGCATATTTTAAAAACAAATTAACCTTTTCATGATAGGTGAATACTTCCTAAATGCAGTGTTGGACTTTATAAGCTGTTATTTTGACAAAAGCAGACAATTACTGATACTAATAGACAATTTGTAAACGTTTAATAAAGGGTTTGGAATTATTACAACTTTGAATTACGTTGATAAATCCTTGTATTTATGTTTGCGTATTTATGCACATACATATACGCTATACGCGACCACGAATTGAATATAGGAGAAATATATTTTTATTTCTAAAATCTTAGAAAATGCGGATACTGTTTCTAAATTATAAATATATTTATAATTTGATAATAGATTATTTGCATAATTGCCAAGATATATGCAAAGGAATTTGCAGTCAAAGCAGTCAATTGCAGTTAAATAAAAAGCACAATTTTTAAATTATATTCTTAGTTAGAAAAAATTGATATTCAAATGAATTGTATAGTATGGCGATGAGAATCAGATAGCTGATTTTGGTGCATACACTAATGTTTAATCTGAGTGTTACATTCTCAATTACAATTGACGAATTTCAGCTATAATGTTTAGGTCCTATTATTTTTTTCCCTGAGATTATGTTTGTGTATTAACCATCTGATCTTTTTATTCATCCTATCTTCTTGATAGTGATAGAATTTCTTAATGATGTTTCTTGAGAATTAAAAAATGAATTGATTATCTGAGTTGTGAAATCTTTCTTACAAGATAGATTTTTTGCCTTTTTAATTTATCGACAATTCTATAATATAAGAGTCATTGATTTCCAATTTTAGGATTTGCTTAGTAAAGTTTATTGTTTTTGAAGTTGTGTTTATATATTTATTATAACTAAGATGATTCCGGAAGTTAAGATTAAACGTATGTATATACTTATGAATATACTTAGAATCGATCTCATTATAAATACAAAATTGGTCGTCAGTCTCTATTCAAACATAAGCCGACAACATCGAACTGTTAACGACTTGTCATTATAAAATTTTATCAATTCGTTTTATTTAACTTATTGGTAAGTTTATATATTTAATTATTACATGAAGTTAATATCATAAGGAATAAGAATAACGTTTTAGGTTGTCATCAGTTAGTTAACATTCTTAACATCAGAATATCGATATTTATAATATTAATAACACGCTGAATCCGTGTTATACGATATCCTCTCTAAACGGCACCGCGCGTCAATGAGGCCTGGTAGGTCTCGCTATATTTGACGCGAGACACTACCGTGCCTCTTGATGTAACATCATTCAGATTAAACATTAATCTATGTATATACCAAAATCCACTATTTCATTCTCATCGCCTTATTATACAAATCATTGAACTTATCGAGAATCCTTATTAATTATTGATATTCAAATGTTAGTCTGAAGTTTTTTTTAAATTACTTTACTATTTTATTTTATATTAAAATGCCATAAGTATATAACATACTATTAAAAAAGATTTAATGCAATTTATATTACTACAATTATATTAGTGATTTGAAATGTATATTAAAATAATTATATTTTTGAATTATCATGTACTGACTTATTATGCAAGTAGATGTTTACTTGCATCAAAGTACTGACCAAATGCATTTCTCAATTAGATGATGCAAACTTTTGGCGCTCGTTCGACTGGTTTCAAAGTGGAACACACAAATTATTTCGATTAATTCTTTCTTAGTCTTAAAAAGACAACATTGTCTTACATTGCACATTTGTTTGTGCATTAATATTTATCGAGGCAGCGGAATGTCTCTTTTTTAAAAATGCGAAATTTATATCATATATATTTTTATCATATTATTAAGCTGAATTTTTTATTGTTAAGGAAAAAATATCACTGCAGGCGTAAATTTTTATCGTTCTATTGTAAGATTTAAATATGAATAAGACGTCATACAAAGAAATAATTATCACATACAATAATACATACTTCATACTACATCATTAAAATAATCAGGATCTTATTATAGATTAGAATCTTATGTATATACATGTATATTATAATAAGAAGAAATATGCAGTTTTCCAACGAGGACAAATTATTCGATTACATTACAAATCCCTTATATTTTTAATATTTTTTGCTCTGAATCTTTATCTACAAGAAGCCCGCAAAACATTGCAACCGGTTTATATTTAATTTTTTCTTCAAAGTTTTTCATCCAAGGACCTGAGACGTCCTACATTTATGTGTCAAGATAAAGAATCTCGTAATATACTATTCGCTAAAAGTTATGATAATATTTGAACTTTGTTTCTCATTTGTATTCGGATACATTTAATCAATCTTTATTTAATATTAAAATGAAAATTAAGCCAAATTGAGCTCTGTAGGTAGCATTAACATATAAGTGGCGACATGAGATGGTATTCCGCAAAGAGAAATTGACATTTTTTTTCTCGTGAGCCGTGGTTAACCACAAAAATTTGGCCGCAATCATATTGTTGTCCTTCAAAGATCTTGATCGTTTCTTTTAAAACCCGTCGTTAAACGACAACTTACTGCTAATAATGATTTCACAAGACAACACTACAAATCCGTTCTTCGGCTCTTGCAACACACTCATTGCTGCACAAGTGTTATTATCGCATTATTTGTATTAAACTAAATTATCGATGTTTTACTTAGAAAAATGATAATCGACATTCTTAAAAAGTATTCGATATTTACGTAAGATTGCAATTTATGATCATAAAATTATGGTCCGTTATTAGTATCATTCTCTTTTAATCTTTTACAAAAATGTACTTACGTCAGAAAAGTAAAAAAAAAAAACAAACTTGACTATCACGTCTCTTAATGCTAAAAAAATTAAGTAATTTTTTCAAAATTGGCAATTTTTTTCTTACAGCGTCAATTAAACCATAAAAAAATTTTTGTAATATATTGTTGCAAATAATCACAAGAGACAATCGTTTCTGTGAATCTCTTTTAAGAGAATTATGATGTAAAAAGAGACAAATTATTAGAGAAGCCCAATTGTCTGATTTATGTAAGAAAATTAGCAACAAGAAAGAATATTAATTTTACTACAGGTTTTTACAGAAATCTCGTTCACCTTGGTCTGAGTTTATTGCGAGAATCGGTTTCAGAAAGATCGTTGACCCAACGACGAATAAACTCAAAATTTTTGAATATATCTTACATAAATGTAATATTATGCCGCAAATTTCGTTCATATTTTTTATTTAACATGTTTAATCGTCTTTTTCTTTTATATGCGAGATATTTTTTAAATAATATGCGAAATATTAGACAGGTATTACAACGGGAAAATTATATTAAAAAAGAACCATCCCCATACATTAATATGAAAAATTAATTCTTGTATGTTTGTTGATTTAAAAACTCATTTATTAATTTCATCACGCCATACAGATAAAATCTTTATGATATCGCAAGCAGCAGAATGATGACTGATGTTGTCTAATTTACTCGGTAATTTTTTGTAAGATTTTCTTTAAAAATAATGTAAAATAATCTAAAATATACAAATTAGATTTATACTTCTATGATATCAGCTAATTTTAACTGATAAGTTTAAATATTACTTCTAAAAAATAATATAATTAATGATACTAACACACAAGAGATTCTAAAATATAATTACACTATAGATAAATATAGTTGATATTAAAGAAATTAATTTTTGGCCTATTTATATAAAATTCTAGAGATTCAAAATTTAATTATGCCTCTCACAGACTGTTTGTTGAATGCCAATTATAATTGCACATATTTCTATATCTTACGGCCGTTGCAATCGCTCGTTGCAATTTAGGAAAAGGCACAAACATGTTTCCATCCCCTTACCCTCACGTAATTTATATTGTCATTAAAATTACCAAGGCTGGCCGAGGAGACGAGTAGAACAATGCATGGTACTTTCATAGTCATTTGTTTTTTAAATGCGCGTTCGCTGCATAACTGCAATACCTTACAGTCCAATGTCGCAACTGTTCGTAGAGTAATCTAATCTTTTCTTTTTGTAAGCATTTAAATTTATAAAATTTATAAATTCAAATTAATAAAATAATTAAATTTTATGTTTTATATAAATTTATAAAATGCATGTTTTGTACACATCTATTTCTATCTTTTTATTACATATTTATTACAAATCTCTATAAAGAAGATAAGACTATACAAATTTTACTCTCGTTATTAAATATACTAACTGCAATTATCAAATTAAACATTTCTACTTGTAATTGTTATTAAAATACAGTAAAGATAAATTTCTTCTGTTTCTTGAATTTCTTTAAAGAAAATAATATATTTATAAAAATTTAGTATATAAATCAATCTTTGATATTTTAAACTAATTTATAATGTATATTTTTGCAGATTTACGAAGTTAGACGACGAGATGTCAAACATCATAGAGTGGTATAGAGATGTGATAGACAACAAACATGGTAATTTATAACAGAATTATATTAAAAAAATAATATTACATATTAAATTATATTATTTTATATTACATTATATATTAAAACGCTTATATTTTTATAGATCCAAGGACACAAGAATGGTTTTTGGTGCCTAGTCCTGGTCCAGTCTTGATAATTATAGCGACATATATATACTTTTGTGTTTCCGTCGGACCGAGATACATGAAAGACAAGAAGCCGTATAATTTGAAAAACACTTTGATAATTTATAATTTTATTCAGGTTCTATTGAGTCTTTATATAGTTTATGAAGGCTTGATGGCTGGTTGGTTATATGAATACAATTTTATGTGTCAACCAGTCGATTATTCATATAAACCGAGTTCAGTGAGGGTAAGTCTCTGAACCGTTATTAGCATAATAACTCTATAATAATAATAATTCATATAACACGGAATATTTTAATTATATTGCAGCAATATTGCAATTTTGCAAAATGCAGTGCAAAAGACATCCTCCTTCTAGATACACTTTTCATACCTGTATATTAAAATTATTCGTAAATATCAAATATATAATTTGATATTTGATAATATTGTTGCATATTTATAACGATTGCATTAATATATTGTATACATTAACGATAATATTATATTGCAAGTTTCCTCACAGTGGATATTTTATCGCTACTCCAATATTAGAATAATTTTACAGTAACAAAAATCTAATGTTGCGCAATGTACTTGCAATTTATTCTGTACTGTGTGAAAAAATGATTGAGATTTTTTAAGATATTCAATGTATTTAAATTAAATCAGTATTTTTTTGACGGACCTCTGCTATGGCATCCGTTATTGCGGCAACTTTAAGTCGGTGCACAAATTCAGTATAAATTCCAGTTAAGTCCGCTTTAAGTGAAAGAGCGTTTTCCTAGAAGAAAATATCACTTGACTTGATAATTACATCTATCATTAGAGTATCCGCGCAATCACTATATAATTATGTCTTTACAGATGACCCATGCCGTTTACTTGTATTTCATATGCAAACTAATCGAGCTGCTGGACACGGTGTTCTTCGTTCTACGCAAGAAAAATCGACAGATTACTTTCCTGCATCTCTATCATCATTCATTAATGCCAGTCGTCGCCTGGATTGGAATAAAGTTTTTTGCTGGCGGTCATCCGACTTTTCTCGGCCTCATCAACTCCTTCATTCACATCTTTATGTACACTTACTACATGCTGTCCGCGTTTGGACCATATATGAAGAAATACCTCTGGTGGAAAAAGTATTTGACGCTCATGCAGATCGTGCAGTTCATTATACTGTTTTTCCAAAATTTTCAAGCGTTGTTCACTAACTGTAACTTTCCGAAATCATTATCATTCCTGCTAGCGCTCAATGCCGGCTTGTTCATTTACATGTTCGGATCTTTCTACGTAAACAATTATTTAAAATCGACCGTGCTACAGGAATCGAAGATTAAATCGAAGATTAATGGCGTTTTTAACGGCACTGTTAGTGTTAACACAATCTCCAACGAGAAAAGTCACGATAAATTTGATTAAAGGACTCGCAGAATTCTTCTGTCTGTAAAACTGTAAGTGTGAAAGCAGAAGAATGATTTTCCAAGATTCTTTTATAGTTTCTTAGGAAGCTTATTAGATTTTTATAATATAAGTAAAACGGTGTGTATGGTATAATGAAATGGTGTAATATAATAAAACGTCGATATTATTCTGCCGATATTTCAATGCATAAAAGTAAATTAACATATACAGGTAGGAAAGAATGGTTTCCATAAATATAAGTAAAGATAGATATATTGTATGTATCAAGAACGATCTACTTATAAGATTCTTATGCGATCTAAAAGATTTGAATACTATTGCATAAATTTCTAAAGTTCGAAATAATGTTAATGCGATATATAATACGATGTAGCATAAAATATACAGCTAAGATTATATTTTGTTTTGCAGTGATGTGCATTTTAATTACGCAATTAAAATGCTAGATGAACATTTCAAATTTATATTTGATATTTTGAGACACAGAAATTCTATTTTATTTATAGTAAATTTTCAATATACAAGAGTAGAGGAAAGTCGCCAATACTGGCACAGACCCCATAAAGCGGCACCCCCTTATTTCTCGGAAATTAAACATTACACTGTATGTATACCAATAAAAACATGGTCTCCTTAGATAATTAAAGAAATAGAAACCCTTAGTTCATGCATTTTTGTTATTTTTCTATATAAAATCTGATAAAAACGAATTCTTCAAAAGCGAAAATAAAATTTGCACAATTTTCTCTTTCTACAAACTGGATAGTTTATATAATAGAGAATGTATTATTGATAATATTACATCATTTTATATATTTGTAACTTCCTAAAACTGCTTTATTTATATATTTATCAGTCATATTTACCTCGTAATGCAGTTTTAAACATAATAAAATTGATGTTAAAATTGCTTTTATTTTCAAAATATTCTGTTCTAACCTATTAATTTTATAAAATTAGTTGTTAAATTAGTTGTTTAATATATAAAAATATATTTTATTACTTAATTTATTAATTTATTTATATTTTTCTCTTTCATATTCTTTTTTTTATAATGGTTTAAAACATAAAATCGCTTTACAATAATACATTTCTCAATGAGAATAAAAGATATAATAATATAAATCTAATAATATCGTCAAAGTTGGCAACTTTTATCTCACTTATTGTAACTTTAAATACGTGTTCCAGTTTTGGAGCCCAATTTCTCAGACACTCTTTTTGACATGTGTTACGTCTGGGATTTTTAGTTCAGACGTGGTAGGGGAGGGGGAGAGGGTTGGCTAATTATAATTTTTGTTTCCCTCCCTTTTTACTCTGTAATGTTATTGCGACTTCTAATTGAACGCCCTTCCCCATGGTTTCTAATCGTTGCGAGTGATCCATGTTTTAAAGAAAGCAAAGGAAAGGAGAAGAAAAGATAAAAAAAAAAACGAAGAGAGAAAAGAAGAAAAAAAAATAAAAATAAAAATAAAATAAAAATAAAGAAATATGTTCTTATTGATAAGATAGAGGAATTAATAAAGTTTTATGAATCTCTTTATGAGGGAATTATTGGAAAGGATACAAGAATCAGATCGCCGTATTTCAGCGCGTCAGTCTTGTTTAAGAATGAAAATTGAAGGAATATGGGATAACAAGAATCAGATCGCCGTGATTCAGCGCGTCAGTCTTGTTAGGAATGAGAATTTAGAAAGGATAACAAGAATCAGATCGCCGTAATTCAGCGCGTCAGTCTTGTTTAAGAATGAGAATTAGAAAGGAAACAAGAATCAGATCGCCGTAATTCAGCGCGTCAG
>JAJVSH010000001.1:2233922-2250050 GCA_021460005.1 Tetramorium alpestre
ATATTATTTAATAAATAATAAATAAATATTTAATAAATAAGCACGAAAAATTGATATTTAAGAAGATAAATTTCTAAAAATATCACGAATTTTGCGAACTTCAAGTATTAAATGACTAAATATTGTGCATGCACACACTTGCATAATATAATACTAATTCGGATAATTAAATAATTTTGTAATTATTTATTTTAGGCATTAATAAATGGTTGGTTAGGAGAATATAATTACTTTTGTGAACCTATCGATTATTCGAATACACCAAAAGCCTTAAAGGTAATCGTAAAAAAGAAGTTAATTAATTAGAAATTGACCATTAGAATTACTTACTTATTTCAAGATAACAAGAACATTAATTTATTAAATGCATTGTGTGTAAAGTATCGATATTATTGAAATAATTTTTTAGCTATTTATACAAGAAAAAATGTATATAAAAAAGTATACATATAAGACAAATGTCTTTAATTTTTTTTACTTACATAAAAATAAAATATGAACAAGAAAATTAATGAAATAATGTCTATTATATATAATTACCTATTAAACAGATCACCAGATTGGTCTGGTTGTACTTTTTTATCAAGATGCTGGATTTGATGGACACCATCTTTTTCGTACTCAGAAAGAAGCAGACACAAGTGACATTTCTTCATTTATACCATCATGTTGGTATTTTAATAGGTGCTTGGGGTGCTGTTAAATATCTTCCTGGTGGTCATGTTACTTTCTTAGGTATGTACAAAAAATACAAATATCTGATATAAGAAAATTAATATTTCATATTTGTCTTTTCATTTAAAATATATTAATTTAAATTTATCAATTTAAATATAATGATATAAATAAATCTTATATTTTTTAATTTAAAAGATATTGTCAATATAAATGTAAGAAGAATAATACAGATATGAGAAGTAATATTTATTAATAGTAAATATTATGTATTAAATATATAATCAACTAATAAATTTCATGTTACTGATAAAAGAATCATTATTTTACAACAATTAATTAATAATTACTAATTGTATTTCAGGATTACTTAATACATTTGTTCACACAGTAATGTACACGCATTATTTATTAGCGTCTATGAAGATAAATACCAACTCCTGGAAAAAATACATTACTCAACTGCAGCTGGTACAATTTTTCATTATCACTTTACACTATTTACAATTAGCTTGGGTGAAAGATTGTGGCTTCCCATTGTGGCCGGCATACATAATGGTACCTCAAAATTTATTTATGATTATATTATTTGGAGATTTTTATTACAAAACATACATTAAGGAAAAAACCGCAATCAAAATGGCGACAACAAAGTCAGAAATAAATGGCATTTCTGCTGAAATCTTGAATGGAAAACTGAAAGATAAATCGAAAGAACAATAAAGTCAAACGTCTTGTCTAATTTTTTGTTTATTTTACTTTTTGCATTGATAGAAATATTTCTTAAAATTAGTTCAATTGATCTGAGAATAAGATTATTATATTCTACGTTTGTTACATTAATTAGATAAATTACATAAATCTTTTATATATCAAACATTTGATGGCTCCGTCTCTTAAATGTCCATTTTGATCAACCGACTACATATTTAGTAAAAAAAGATGCGTTCGAACGAAGATATTCATTTCTCATAGGTTTCTAAGTGCTAAGTATGATTCAAAATTTATCAAACAACTCTATCACATCAAAATTGTAACATGATAGAGCTAAAAATTATGGCAAACGATTTATCCTAAAAAAAAGTCATTTTTTGTTGAACAGTGTTTATTAATGCTTGTTATTCATCACAATAAAAAAACATAATGTAATATATAAAGTATTAATGTCTAAAAGTAAAAAGCTATTTTTGTATAAATTTTCTACAATTAACAGTAATAGGAAACTTGTTTATACAATTGACTGAAAGTTATTCACTGCAATTGTATTTTTCCATATTAACTGTCTTTCGTTACTAATAAATTTTATAGCACATGTTTCATTGTAATAGTATCGCACATTTGTTATTTAACAAAATAATTTTTATAAAATAGAATAAGTAAGATATAATTTGGGCAGGAACGTTGTATTTATAAAAAAATCAATACATCTTTTATGTTTCTAGAACAATTCACCTTTCAGTTAACAGCATAGTATAATGTAGTTTCTCAACTACATGCTCTATATTCGTCCAACTATTTCTGTATAATAAAGACAATATTAAAAAGTTTTTGCAACATTATATTCAGAATATGATAAGCATTAAAGTTAATTGAAGTTTCACATTACAAGCGAGATAATTGCAAGTTCTATCAGATTTCATTTTAAATTTAAATTACATTCATTTTCTACGTGATTTACAAAGATATTTACCATATCCATATACATCTACACACACACACACACACATATATATATATATATATATAATATATAAAATTATTTTGTAAAAAATATATAAAAGATTTCTAATATCGTTATATGTACGTAGTACATTGTTCATTGTATCATTGTTATTAACTCGTTGTGGTCACCAGGGGTCCACAAGACTCCACATTTTTTTTATTACGTATCTCTAAACGTAAAAGAAAACAAATTTATTGACCATATTTTGGTTCCAAAAAATCACCTTTTTGAATTTACATTTTTTTCATAATTTATCATTTCAAACGTCAAAATAAATACATTTTTTTCGAAACCCACTATGAAATTAATTTTTATTTGAAAGTATACTGTCTTGAGAATACAACGTTTATGTAAAATATCGAAAATAACAAATTTTATGAATATTTTTGCAAAAAAAGGTCTATTTCTTCAGAAATTTTTTTGCTTATTTTTTTTATTATGTTAAAACATTAATTTTAAAAAACAAATTGTTGGATCATAAACAGAAGACCTTCAAATATGTCTAATTAAATGTTTGAGACGAAACTTCGAATAGCTAGCAAATGGCGACTGGTTTTTTCTACGTGAGAGTCCAATAGATCCCATGTGACCGTTATGAAATTATTTGGAAGTGTGACCATAACAGGTTAATGTTGTTATTTATACACGTAGTCTTTAATCGTAATATAAAATGGTTGTCTCATTCTTTTATTAAAATTTTTTTAGATCTCTGCTGCATTAATCTTATAAAAATTTTGTTTTAAATATTTTAAAATTTTATAAAATTTTTTAATATTTATATTAAAATTTTGCAAATAATTTTTAAAATGTAAAAAGAATGCAAAATGCAACTGATATATATTTGTAATTTAACTTAGTTCTAAGAAATAGATGTAACACATTTTGTTTGAAAAAAATAACGAAAATATACCAACTGTTTAATATAGGTGAATATATACTGTATAAGAAGAATTTTCTATGTGATTTAGATTATCCTTAAATATACAGAGAGTATATTCTTCTTCTGACCAGTAGGTCACAGTCATGGTCATGGTTGAGTATTTAACCCAATATATTCGATCGAGCGGTAAAATAAAAAAAAAACAAATCTAGTAAGATAGCTGCGATTATCTCACATTGTTTTTTTTTTATTTTACCGCTCGATCGAATATATCGGGTTAAATACTTAACCATGACCATGACTGTGATGTGTACATAAATGGATAGACGACCTACTTTTTTGAGAACACGTTTTGAGAACAAACTGGAACGGGAGAAAAAGAAGGAGAAGAGATAAAATGAACGGAACATGATTCTACAGCATCTCGCTTTTATGTCATTGAAGGTACCGTTACATTTGAACTTAGTCTTGAAGATCCACGCATAAATGTAATCAAAATTTTTTCATAGCAATTTTTTGACATTACTTCACGAAAAGAATGGAACTTCTTAGAATACGTATTTAGAATATTGTGATATTGCGAATTTTATGTTTTCGCTTATCTTAAGTACTTCGCTTTTATAAAATTCTTGTAAAAATAGTTTGTATAAAAGAAATATAAGAAGTATATAAATTAAATAATTATAAAATTTAAAATTGAAAAGATCAATTTCTACAGCATCGATTAAAAACTTACAATGTGCAATAAAGTATGATTTTTAGTCATGCGCGAGATATTGTCGCTTGTATTGCATTTAGATATGAAAGGAAAAATAAAACTGTTATTAAAAAGATATTTAAAAAATAATTTGAAACGCTTGTTTAAATTATTATACACATTTTTTTAATTAAGATAAATATTATTTAAAAATTTTTTATAATTTTTTATTAATTAAAAAATTAACTGTATACACTCCCGCTTAACTCCATTACACTATATATGTATAATACATATACTAATATATACTAATTACATACTAGTTGATGTATGTATTTTTAATGAAGATAAATAATACAAAAAAATATGGTAAATATTGATAAAAACGGAGGCATCTCCGATCAACTTGATCTTGACATATGTTGTCAAGGTCACCCCTCTGAGTAACTTCCAAGAGGTTTTAGTCGTCGCTCATTGTTCATTAAAAAGTTATTAACAAAATAATTTTTACCAAATGTATACAAATTTTCAAATACTGTATATATTTTATGAATAGTTGTGAGTTTAAATAATAACGCGTGAGTTTAAATAATAATGATGTTGACAAAAAATTGCTTTATTAATCTTTAGCAAGAACATATGAATGGACATGAGGACATGAAAATAATAACGTGTGGGCGGGAGAGGGGCTAAAATTTAAGTTTTATTATAAACCTATGTAAAAGTTGTGAGTTTAAATAATAAAACAAATAAAACAAATACTACTGTTTAGCACAGGATTGGTTACTCTCTAAGGTCAAGCGGCTTAAAGATTAACATATTTATTGGTCAACATTTTTCGACTTGTTTTGTCATAAGGCCAAGGTAATCTGCGGAAAAAATCCCGAAAAAAATCGAAATCACTTTCATTTCCCCTTGCGACAAAATGTCAAGGTCAAGATGATCGGAAATGCCTCCGTTTTTATCAATATTTACCAAAAATATTTATAAAAAAGAATTGGATATTACTGATAATTACGTGTTATTATAAAGTTCATATTTAAATAACAAATGTTTTTTTACATAAGTTCTTCCGCATAAATAAATAGGGGTTGCTATTATCATAATGATTAGTCGTCTGAAATCGTTGATTCTTTCAATTTGCTTTTTTCTCTACTCAGTTTCTGTGTCTTCAAATATTAGTGATTATGTGTGTTTTTGTCTTTCTTTTTCACTCCTTCGGTTCTTGGAATTGTAGATAATGATTTTTTTGCCCATGATTTCACTCGAAATTCATATTCATATTACCTTCAACGCATTAATCATTAAATCCGCTAATAACTTCGTCGATAACATCCCGACCGCGTAACCCAAAGAGATAATTCTACTTCTCAGCTGCAAATCATTAACTTACTTCCTAAGCTAAGAACGATAGAAAGTCATGGTGTACGTTCCAGGTTATTTTTGCTCATAACGTCTTCGGATATTCGCGTTTCTTATTAGCCTGACCGCAATTGAGCAGTCGTAATTATTTTATTACATCAAATTTTGCATACCATTGACGACGATTTAAGACGCATTTATCACACGTTAAATCACGATGCAACATGTTGGCTATGGGTGCATTTCCAGCCATAAATTTTTTTCAGATCGTTAAAGTCAAAGATTGACGCGCAAAAGAATTTTTCATAAACTTTATCATTCCCGTTATTAAACTCGTAATACATCATTCGCGATTCATTCGAAATGTCCGCAATTTTATCCTGAGTTAAATTGTCCGGAACTTGTTTGAATTTCATACAAAAACATGTATCATCATTTATAGTATAGCATAAAATATAGTACAGCATAAAATATAGCATCTACAGCAAGTATAATTAGTTTATCTACTATCTAAATAATTTATATCATTAAATATAACTGTGTTTTTTTATTGTCTGTTTTCTTTCTCTTTAAAATTGTTCTTAAAACTTGTTTCGTTTAAATCACGGTTAACTGCAATTTTTATTTCGTTTGTTATTAATAAATTACGCAGTATCATAAGAGCTTTTAAAACTTTCCTAAATATTTTTTTATAATATACGCAATAGTAATCTCGCAATTCTTGTTGCTGCAACAACACTTATAATTTTATTTGTATTTATAAGTTTCTTTATTTCTTTATGTACTGTTAATTGCACATTAATTAACATATAAATTAATATATGTAATTTGTCACTCTTTATGATATTATTTTCTCAACGACATAGTTACAGATGTTTGTAAACATTTTATTTTTTGTGCTATTATATTTTTCCACAAGCCATTCATGAAAACATTTCTATCTCATTTAACATCCGTCCGGTATTATTAAATATCTAGTTTTGTTAAAGAAATAAAATGTTTCGACGGTATCTTCTAACGGCACTTACTATCATGCTTCCAACGGTACTAGCTATGCTTTATTCTTCAGCGCAAATATCAGAAATATAAATGACTTCTACATTTACCTTTCCTCTTACAATAATACATCATAGTTCAACGTCAGAATATATTTCCCCGTGACAAACCGTAACATCCCATTCATCGGACACACTAACATACCATTATACTTTGTAGGATTAATTAAGTATTGATTGTTATTAAAATCAATTATTTTTTAATAAAAGTTGGGACGTATATTTTATTTAATCTCACTAATATCCATTTCTGTGAATCCAGATTAACTTTAATCTCGGTTAAACTATTTTTTATTTTTTTCTAATTTTTAAAATTAGAGAAAGATAAAAAGTAAATAAATATAAGAAGCATCAAAATGATTAGGCTCTTTAGGATCTTTATGCCGAATAATATTTGAGTATGAATTTTATGTACGTTCTTTCACTTAACTGAAAATTATTAAACATGAAAATCCATCTCGATTGTTACGGTGCTTCTCATATTTATTGATTTTATATCATAACAGCCTTGATTTATTTGAAGAAATAAGTTAAATCAAGATTGTAATTAATTTATATTGATAAATTAATAAATAGACATTAATATTTACAAAATTTTTGGAATATTTAGAATATTTGCCAAGATTTTCATTGGAACAGGATTTTCATCTGTATGAATATATTATAATTTCACGTACATTAATATATCAATAATATCTATAAATAAGATACATTTATATATGTAAGGCGTATAAATTATTTATGTATTCTTATTAACATTTATATTAATAAGGTATATTAAGTGTTGAGCGATAACATTATCATGCAATTACCTAAATTTCCCTGTTGACTGTGTATTTTAATTCTTTTTTTTCTAAAGTATAAAATTTACATCTATCTTCCTCATTTTCTTGTCAAATATATATTATTATTTTTCATTTTGTCTAAATAAATTTGGAACATTAACATCTGTAGATATATTCATATTGTGAAAATTAAAATAAAATATTGTAATCTTTTTCCTAAAAGCAGCTGTGACGTCAGAAACTAATGTCTTAAAGACATACTAAATATTAAATATTGACACATCTCATATGACATTGTGCTAATAATAAAGTAATATCTGATTTAAAATTATCAGTAAAATTGCGCTAATAATAAAGTAATATCTGATTCAAGTTTCATGTCTTGTACTTTATTGTATGAGATATATGTTCACATTTGATTCGTTTATTCCGGACAAACAAAATCCGTCATTAAATATTTAAAGTTTCCTCTTTGTTTATTTTAAAAATAACTAATGGTTTCATTCCGTTTTATTTTATTGGTATTAATAATATCTGAAACTCATATATATTATAAATACATTTCACAAAGAATTTATCTATATTCATATTCCTTTATTTTAAAATAGATTGTATATATCATATAATATTTATAATATTGAAATATTATTAGTACTTAATATAATTAGTACATAATATAAGGTAACTTCTGCGTTTTAATTTATCAAATAAAAATTAGACAAGTTCGTAAAAAATCCCATTACAGTTACGAATAAATTATTCATGTTGAGTCATTTTCATTCGTATACGATATCTTGCTTATTCCGGTCAAATATATAATGTCAAACATTCGTATGGATTCGTAGTTTTACAGTCCGAAATTCCTCAAAATTCGAGGATGATAATTAACTGATAACGTACATTGTAAATACATTATATAATTCTATATACATGTAAATTTTTAGTACTAGAATATAATAAATATTGAAAACGGAGGCATTTTCGATCAGCTTGACCTTGACATATGTTGTCAAGGTCACCCCCCCCCCCCAAGTAACCTTCAAGAGGTTTTAGCTGTCGCTCGTTGTTTATTAAAAAGTTATTAACAAAATAATTTTTACCAAATATATACAAATTTTCAAACACTATATATATTTTATGTATAGTTTTATGTATATATTTTATGAATAGTTGTGAGTTTAAATAATAACGCGTGAGTTTAAATAATAATGATGTTGACAAAAAATTGCTTTATTGATCTTTAGCAAGGACGTATGAATGGACATGAGGACATGAAAATAATAACGTGTGAGCGGGAGAGGGGCTAAAATTTAAGTTTTATTATAAACCTATGTAAAAGTTGTGAGTTTAAATAATAAAACAAATACTACTGTTTAGCACAGGACTGGTTACTCTCTAAGGCGGTTTAAAGGTTAACATATTTATTAGTCAACATTTTCGACTTGTTTTGAAACAAGAGGAAGTGATCGATGGGATTTTTTACGTAGATTACGTAGTTTCTGTGGTAAATATTGATAAAAACGCGTGGCCTTGTCACAAAACAAGAAAAATGAACCAATAAACATATTAATTGACCAATAAACATATTAACCTTTAAGCCGCTTGATCTTAGAGAGTAACCAGTCCTGTGCTAAACAGTACTATTTGTTTTATTATTTATTATTTAAACTCACAACTTTTACATAGGTTTATAATAAAAATTTTAGCCCCTCTCCCGCCCACACATTATTATTTTCATGTCCTCATGTCCATTCATATGTTCTTGCTAAAGATCAATAAAACAATTTTTTGTCAACATCATTATTATTTAAACTCACGCGTTATTATTTAAACTCACAACTATTCATAAAATATATACAGTGTTTGAAAATTTGTATATATATTTGTATATATATTTGGTAAAAATTATTTTGTTAATAACTTTTTAATGAACAATGAGCGACGACTAAAACCTCTTGGAGGTTACTCAGAGGGGTGACCTTGACAACATATGTCAAGGTCAAGCTGATTGGAGATGCCTCCGTTTTTATCAATATTTACCGAATATTTACCGAATATAACTTCTATTAGCTTTATTAATCTTTAAACTATTAACGTTTTAAACTCCTTGACAACAAAATATAGAAATGTTTGTAGATGTATATAACACGGAAGCGATAAAATGGAGGTGTGAAAAAATAATATTTATCCTGCATTTTTTATTAAAAATGGAAATTAATTTTTGTTTAACTATTCCTTAATTATTTGTTATCCATTAATCGTTATCTTTTTTTCAAATTATCAAGTTAATTTTATTGCTTTATACAACAATATCATTTGAGTGTAGCTTATGTTTGCGCACTAAAATGTAATCGCGGTCATCTCTTTATAAATTCTTCCAGCGTTCTCCTTTTCCTTAGTCTTTTTTGTTACGCCTTCTACGGGTTTCATGTAGACTTCCTGTTTTCTTCTTTACATTCATTCTCTTTTTTTATTTTAATTTTATCATTCTAACTGATGATAAAATTAATATATTTTTTTATATTATTCTATCTCATTCTCATTTCTAATTATCATCGATAGTCTACTAATGTGTCATTACAAGTAGAAGGGGAATTTGATGGTGGGGATTACAGGAAACGTGTTTGGTGGGCAAGCCTTCTTCGTCACGTTTAACCATCGTGCACAGTTAGTTTCTGGTAAGATCTCTTCTCATCGATCACGGTAAAGCAAGTGTCAAGCACGGTAAACCAAGTATTCATACTTTCCCAATATTCTTCGTTCAAGCGTGCCGTTCTTGGGAGAAGGTCGCGGTCACGAGGTTTCTGAGGAAGATAATTTCACAAGAATTCGATTGTTTGTTAAAAAACAGGTAAGCCTGTTTGTGTTTCTAAATTTTTTATTCAATGTGCATCAAAATTTTTTTAAATCTAATATGAAAATTTATGCTAGATTTATTATCAATTATTTCTGTTAACAGTTGTTTAAATATTAACGTAACAGATTGATAAAAAATTATGTTAGATATTTATAATGTTCGTAAATTGATACGTAATGTTATAAATGACAATACTATTACATTACGCTACAACTTGTATGTAATGATGATAACATCTGGATTAATAGCACTACGAATTGAACTTTATTATAATGCACAAAAATTTAATTAAATTTGCATATTGTGTATTTACAAAATTTATGAGAAACAAAAATTAATAATTTATTTGAAGCAAAATTTTTGGGAACATTTGATTAAGAGCATTCCTTGAAAAATATATAATATTTCATTAATATTTTTAACAAAAGAAAGGTAAAATTTTCATGCCATTTCATGGTAATATCTATTATATGATAATATCTGATTCTATGCAATTCTTATGTAGGAGAAACCGAGGTTGGAAGTCACACGGGTTGATTTTTACAAGTCTTCCCAGCAAACACAGAATATAACGTATATAACGTATATAAAAAAATATATAGTAAAACGGATGTTATACTTTACTTATGTTGAGATTGATACGTAAAACAATGTTTTATAGTAGTTATATTGCTTTGTTATTTCCTGGTTATATCACTATAACAGTAATAACTTAAACATAACATATTATATAATAAATACAATGTTTGTATATTATTATATTTATGTTATGTAATATTTTTATATATCGAGATTTATTATATTATACATCATATTATACATATATATATCTATATATATATATATATATATACATATATATCTATGTTTACCTTCTCATAAATATAAAAACACAATATTGCAAATATAATTTTTTATGTCAAGATAGATGAGAAGTCAAAATTTTTGATCAGTTTTTTAGTAGTCTTTATTTATTTTGAAACAAGATATAAGTTATTTTCCTTAAATATTTTTTATCTTATTGTCATGTAATTTTTATATTTTTTATATCTACATTTAAGATATTTTACTTTTTATACATGTATCACAAATAGTATATCTTGAAGTTATATAAAATTAAAATGTTATTATATTTTTTATATTTTTTATATTTTTAAATTTTTAGATTTTTTGATAAATAAATCAAGAGTCATCCATTAAAAAATTGCATTATCATCACATCAATATGACTAGTCTAATACGACTTGTTGTTAGCAATTATAATGAGGTTTTAAAAAACGTTAAAGGTAAGTTATTTTTAACAAAATAAGATCGAATCTATTAGAAAAAAGAATATATTTTATTCATAAAGAACATTGTTTTTAAAAATAAATTTAGAAATTTTTATGCAAAAATGTCGAATGTACTTATTGTTAGTAAAAAACATAGTCAAATATTTCTATAATATTTAACAAATGTAATTTTTATAAGTATGTGCATAATGAATTGTACGATCCAAATGCTTTGTGCTATGTACAAAATGTAGAAAGAATTGCGCAAAATGATCTTGTGAACTCATTATATAGATTTTTAACAAACTATTTCCGTGTATACATATAGATACATTCTAATAATGATTTAAAGGATTTATTGCATTTTTTATGTTATTGTATTATTGTATTATACATAATTTATCAAATTTATATATATGTATATATATTTAAAAAATTTTACTTTTTGAAAATTTGCCAAAAATATATAAATTATATTTCTCTATGACAGATCCAATGGTAGATACATGGTTTCTAATGGAATCTCCAGGTCCTATGTTATCTATCGTCGGCACATATTTGATATTTGTTTTAAAAGCTGGACCAAAAATGATGGAAAAACGACCAGCTTTTCAATTGAATACCATTATGATTTTATATAATGCATTTCAAGTACTCTTCAGTATTTGGTTGACAAGTTTGGTAAGTTTAATCTCCTATAGGAAGTACTACAATACATTTTTCCCATTAATATTTAATATTAAAAACAAAAATATACATATATAAGCTAATCTTTTTCAATATAAAATATTTTTAGATATTGGACGTTGATATTAAATATCTATTCTCTGCTCACGGTTATGGTATTCAAAATCGTTTATTACCTTCAGAAAACACAAACATACAGCTAGCTGTAAGCATCCTTTTGTAATTTTTTACAATATTAAATTTAAGTTAAATATAATTTTAACAATTCTAATAAATAATAAATATATTTTTCACAATGTTACATATATGTGTCGTATGTATAGATGTCGCGAGGTGCTTGGTGGTATTTTTTCGCAAAAATAACCGAGCTTTTAGACACGGTAAGCAAATTTTTAATTTAAATAAATAATTTTAAAAAATAATTTAAATTAAATAAAAAAATTAAGTTAATTAATTGATTCAACATTAAAATGCTCGATTTAATTGACTTATGAAGATTTAAAATGCCAATAAAGCGTATATCATGCTTCCGTTATCAATTGAAAGTAGCACCATTGTTTTGTTAGTTACCCAACGAAGACAATTGCAACCAAACATTTTGAAACATGAACAAAGCGTTTTGCTAACTCGGTCATCGGAAAAGCATTCGTCATTTGTTCGCATTACTTTAGTAAATTGAACATCTTTTTTAAATATTCTCTTTGTTAGAGATATCTATATTAGAATACGTTATAAAACATAAAAAGTATATTGTTTGAATATTTGAAAAAAATATATATTTGACAGAAGTGATACATTATTGTCTTGAATTCTTGATAAATATATTAACAATTATATAAGTAATTAAAAATTTATTATACAACTTCATAAATTTATTAATTTTATTATTAGTTATTACATTTATCAGTTTTATAGACATTGGTACTTATTAAAATAAAATTTACTAATAATATTAAATTAATGACAAAATAAGTCATTAATTAATAGTTATTTAAAGTATAAGAAAATGTTTGGAAAAAAATAAGCAAGGAATTTTAGAAAGAAAAAGTAAAAATATACGAAGAAATATAATACTCTAATGTTTTGTTCTTTAAGGTATTTTTTGTTTTGAGAAAGAAGCAAAATCAGATTACCTTTCTTCATGTTTTCCATCATTCTATAACGGCCATCTTCTCGTGGTGCTACTTGAAATTTCTGCCTGGTGAACAAGGTGTTCTCATAGGTTTCTTGAATTCTGTGGTCCACATCGTCATGTACAGTTATTATTTAATCGCGGCTCTTGGCCCTAAATACAAGAAGTATCTCTGGTGGAAGAAATATATGACTTGGATTCAGCTGGTAATTAATTTTTTATATAATTAATTTTCAAAGGAAATTGCAGATTTTTTAATACTCTGTTACTATTAGTTTTTATTCATTTACTAATTAAATTAATTATGGATTTGTATTTTTATAATGTTATAAATATGTATAATGATATTTTATTCTATTATAATATTCTTGACAGTATAGAATAAGATTTCATTATATAAACATTTCTTTTATCTTTCTTAGATTTTTTCCATTAATGTTATAAACAATATTTATTTCATTTGTTTAATATATTTTTATTTTAATTGTTTGTCCAATTAAGTAAACAGATTGCAAAAACATTAGTTATATATAAATTATATTTAATACTTAAAATCCTTTTTCAAATTTCAGACGCAATTTGCTATAATGTTAGTCTACCTAGTACTAACATTAATCATGGATTGTCGAACACCGAAAGCCCTAACTTATTTCTTCACAATTGTCGTAATAATCTTCATATATTTATTTAGCGACTTTTATCGTCAAGAATATAAAAAGAAAATAACTTAATTGTAAATGTCATATTTTATAAATAATCAATAAAAACGATATCAATAAGTAGATTCGAAAGAAATAATTTGAATCTATCTATTTATACCTAAATTTAGTTTGTCAAATTTATATCTAAATTTGACTCTATCTATTTATAATCTAAATTTTGTTTAAATAGTAAAGAAATAATATTGTTAAAGAAACATGGAACGAAATGAATACACTTCATTCTAATGTAGCAATGTTCAAATTATGTTGTTGGTTTTTAAAATGACAACAAAATGTACTATAAAAGATAGGTGTACATACATACGTACATTTGATACATATGCCAAAACATAAAAAACTTTTCATGTTTATACCTTATCTTATACGTAAATATATGTATTTAGCTATAAATAATTATTTTCAATTATTATTGAATACATGTTTTACAATTATATTAGATTTAAGATTCGCAATTTTGATGAAATTGTATATAGAAAAGAATAATTAAAATTATTAGTTAATGACAGGAGTTGACATAATCGAGATTTCAAATTTAATAATTAAGTAGATAATTTAATATAGATTTTATAATTAATATAGATTAATATAGAAAAAAGAGAAAGAACGTCTTTAACATATATTTGATTGAATTATAGTAATATTGTATATATACAGTATCTTTACTATACAATAGACACTTGAATACACAAATTTTGAACAATGGGACTGGTTCAATCTTAAAACGTTTCTCATTTAAAAAGTATTGTAGTTTTAATATTTTGGTATTAGAATTTTTGTTTTTAAACAACCTTAGGAATTTGCCATTAGTAGGTGATGCGATAAATCTGGAACACCTATGTAATAAACTATTATATATAAAATTTTTAGTTTAAATTGTATAATTGTATAATTTCATATCCTGTAGATAATTATATGAAACGATAAAATATGGATATGTAATATATAAAATATGATATATTATTTATTAAATATAAACTTGTTGACAAATATTTTTCCTACATTTAATACTAATGAATTACAATTAATTAAAAATATAAAAAATAAAATACATGATTATTGATAAAATCATGATATGACTAAATCGTGGTAACTATATGTTTATTTTTTTCTCAAATTTTTTCTCAAAAAAAAAGCGAAAATCAAATTTTGCGATGTTTAAAGATAAAATAAACAGTTATAACAATATATTATATTAATGATATACTTTTATTCTACAACAAATTACACGCATAATATATGATACAAAATTGCGGTCGACATAATAGTTATCCATCCAAATGAGGTCGTAGCATTTGAGCAATCAACCAAACTGCGATCTGAAACTGCGATTCTTTGAAATCGAATTATTTCGAAGTTCAAAGAAACACAGCAGTTGATAATTATTTATATTAAGAATCCCATTTTTATATTTCCAAAGCATAAACCGTACCAAACCTTACGTATATTTTATTATCCCAAGATATATTAAAATTATTATTAAAAATATAATGAGATGTGAAAAGAAGAAAAAAACGAAAAAAGAAGAAGGAAGAGAAATGATAATTTATGAGGCACTAAAAAATTGATGCAAATTAGCAAGCAAACTTAAAACCATATTCTTTGGATTCAATTAATCAACACTTTGGATATTAATAATTTTTTCAACGTGCATCTGAAATTGATTTTTCTAATTTAGATTAAACATTTAGTTTTTGTTTTTTTTGTTTGCATTAAAATTCATTTTTAATTTCTATATAAAAAAAATGGTTACAAAAAATATAATTGTCGCAGCGCTATAAACATATTTGTATTATCAAAGTAATTTAAACAATATAAAAAAAATTTCTTTAATAAATTAAAACAATATAAGCGAGTTTCATTAAATATTTTTGATAAACCATTGCGAGGTGCTAAAAGCATTTAAAAGTTTGAGTAAAGAATTTTATAAAACAATCATTAATACATTTTTCTGTAGAAAAAGATTTAGGATAAAAATTTATAGTGTCTAGGAAAATGGACTTACATTGCTTGAGCTATGAAAAGTCGAATCATAAAAATATATGTATAAATGTTAATTGAGCTATAAGAAACTATCAACTTTTACTGGTTACCTTGAACTCGTTTGATCTTATCTCTAAATAATAACTAATCTTACAAATTAAATGTTATAGTTTTTCATTTAAAAAGCAGCTATGACAAAGAAATATTATTCTTGAATTGTTTTTCTGTTTCGTAACTACATTTAATTAATTGACATATTTAAAGTTTATGAATATTGTTAATATCACGTACCTATATATCAT
>JAJVSH010000001.1:2250105-2262679 GCA_021460005.1 Tetramorium alpestre
GTGTGTGTGTGTGTGTGTGTGTGTGTGTGTGTGTGTGTGTGTGTGTGTGTATATTTCTTATTCTTATTGTGTTTATACACTGTCTACAATTGTTTGACATACAGATTTGATTATTGACTTGTTCCGAACACATTTGACGCATAACTTGAAAAACTATTATTCGAATCTGTTTTAAACACACACGTTGTATCACGCATATATCCATTATGTACACGTAATGACATCTAATGAAGATATTCTCAATAGAATTTAAAATTTTTTTTCTTTTGATAATCTTTTATCAATTGAAAACCTTAATAACTTCAAATTAAAAAATTTTGTTACTTACATTTGTAATTCTAAGAATAATTATAACAGTTATAAAATTTATAATTTTATGAATAACTTAAAATTGTTTTATTTAAACAGTATATCACTTATATCACTTAGATTATATCTAACAGATATAACTTATATCTGTTTATCTATATTACGGTAATAATAATTGTAAAGTAAAATATTTATATTTTATATTGTAATCAATTGTATGCAATAAATTGTAAAATAGTTTATTACTGAGAATTTATTACTAGAAAAGATTTTTTATACAGAAAAATGCAATAAATAGAAAAGCATATAATATATATTTGAGAGTATCTCCAGTAAACTTCATCATTGTACTGTATCGAACATCACACACATAAAGATAGCAAATCATAAATTATTGAATCATCTTAAAGGTAATGCGTTTTATTGACAAATTTTAATAAATTTTAGTAAATTTAGTAGTTTTATCCTATTTTTCAATATCGATATTATTAAATATCGATTACACATCTTAAACAATGATCGAATACGCAAAGGGAAGCGATACAAAGATAAAATGCATCGCCCAAATGTAAAATAAGGAAAATTTGAGAAAAGTTATTATAAATTTTAAATACGCTCTTGAAAATATTTCTAAACTGTTCAGTAACACTCATAAGCGCTTAATTCACATATTTAAAAAACTATCATAAAATTGTAATGCATTATTTAGAATACCATCCATTAGAACACGCATTATTTAATAATATCATCATAGTACTGCGATTGAGTCTAATCGTGTGATTAATCACAAGATACGTCGCTTATGTCATAAAGGTACGTGAGGTATAAAACTATTAACTTGCTATCACACTAATCCACTCGTTTCTGTTCATATCCCTCTCACGATAAATCGCAATTTAATTCGCGATTATCTTTACAACTAATTCTGTATAATTCTGTAAGCGATTATCGTTGTCAATTAATATATTTACTGTTGTGAAGTTATTAAATCGACAGCGACAGTCTTTTAGAAACGGTGATTATAATAATTGTGATGCTTTAAGTGAACATTTTTCGGTATTCTTCTGCATTCCGTGAAAAATGTGGTATTTAATTGATTTTCCAAAGTCCATGAAACTCCTAAATATTATTGTACAAAAGCAATGTTGCTTTATATAACAATGATACAAGTGATACGACGTGTTATGCGGTTTCGAAATGGTAAATTTTTAACTGTAATTAAACTTTGTCAACAGGCTGCAAGATATTCTGCATTATTTAAAATTATCAATATATAAATAATATAAATAGAGAGACAAACAGAATGCAATAATCTTTCCATTATTTCGCTACTTAAAACACATATAAAATGCAATTTAAAGGTATTCCATACATTGATTATATCCTCAATAACTTAGCTGTTCGATATAACTTCGGTATTATACAAGAAGATACGTAATGAATGGATCGCTTTTGTTTGTATAAAAGGCTTGAAAATTTAACCGTCAGAATGTTCAGTCAGATGTGTTCAGTTTGCGCAAATGTCTGGTCGTCTCTGTCTTTTGGTTTACGTTGCTTTTTTACGCTTGCTGAACGTTCCCCAGCGTGAAACGTTCTGCAGCGGTAAATACGGGATAGAGATTGCAATGTGATTCAAGTGAAATGGTAGTGACCGTCTCATTGCGATCGCATCGTCTCTTTCCTCGGCTGTACCTGTTTAGTCGCTTTTTCCTTTTCCGTTCGGTATCTTGTGGCTGCTCACTTTCTCCGCGGCGCCATTCGCTTTGGTCGAGTTCTCGATCGACGGCGCTGCATCTTTTACTTTCTTGTTAGAATAAGTATTGTTGTAGAAGTCCGAAAATAGGAAATAGAAAAACATCGCATTCGGCAGCACCAGAATGACCGACCATTTCGGATAGTTGCAATCGTAGAATAACAATAGGCAGCTGTGTAGAAAGGCCACACAGAATTGGGTCTATCGAACAAAGACACAAATAATCAGTCAATCACGAATAAAACAAATTATTAATGATTGGTAAAAAAGAATCTGTAATGGAAAATGGCCATCTTGGAAAGCAGATTCGCCGAGTTTAATTATGTGTTAATTTGTGCTTCGTACCATTTGTAAATTGGTAATGTATCGCTTCCACCAGAGATACTTATTATGCAGATGGTGAGGTAGGAGTGCTGCCAGCATATAATAAGTGTACATGATGATATGTACGAAGCTATTTATAATTCCTGCAGGAAAGACACATCGTCGAATTAACATATATGATTTTAATTTGATCGATTTAAAAAGGTGGCCACATAATCTGGACGCTATCAGAAAGAAAAAAAAATGGATGCATTATAATCTATTTGAACGTACCTACGAAAACACCGTGACCACCGGGATAATACTTTGTAGCGCCCCACGATACCATTGGCATCACGGTATGATGGTACATGTGAAGAAATGTAATTTGCTTTTCCTTCTTGCGCAATACGAAGAACACCGTATCGAGGAGTTCTGTGAGTTTCGCCAGAAAATAAATGTAAACGTCTCTTGCAACCTATAACAAACATCGCGCAAGCGGATGATAGAATTAGCAGACATTCCATTCTTCTTTTTGTCGCGCTAGAAAAATTTAATTACGATATTCGAAATTGTCTCGAATAAATGAAAACTTTACATTTAAACCGGAAAGATAAAGAAGCAAAGTAGCATGTAGAATTCTTTCAAGTTATGAGTAAAGCAATGTTAAATTGAAAACTTAATGAAAAAGGTATATTTAATGTACTAAAGTATTTACATACTCTTAGAGCATACGGCTTATACGAAAAGTCCACCGATTCACATGTGAAGCTGTAATTATAGAATAATATGGCTTCCAGGCCTTCTTTAAATAACCATGTGCTAAGAAGAACTTGCAAAAAGTTATAAACGACTAGAATGTTCTTTAATTGGTATGGTTTTCGGTGTTCCATGTTCTTCGGACCCCATGACAGTACAAAATAGAGATAGCCGATCAAAAGACTAAGGCCGGGTACAGGTGACGATATAAGAAACCAATCCCTAGTTCGAGGATCTGAAAAAAATTTATATACAATAAAATAGTTATAAAACTGAATATTTTGGTTTATACTTTGTACTTTTTATCAATACATCCTTTCTATTTGTTTATTCCTGTTTTTAGCTCTAACCAACTAAAAAAAATTAATATAAATCCAATATAGATTATCTAAATAAATCATATATTAATTACATCAATTTGAAAATTATTATTTAAAACAACAAGACAAAAGAAAAGCGATTTGAAGTAAAACTTATTTTTTAAATAGAATTTTTATTATTCTATTTTGGGTTAAATAATTGACTATTATAAAGTACTAATGTACATTTATATAGAATTAAAAGAAAAATTATTTATTATTTCTTAATTTTTAAAAACAGATTTCTATACAATATGGATTCTATTATAATTCTAAATTATAATATATTCTGATTTATATATTTGAATTATAATATACAGTCCGGAAATTCGCGCATTCGGTGCACGTGATACTTTATACTAAAAGAAACAACTTTTTCCGTCCAACAAGTAATTTTCGCAGGCGAACAAGTTGAAATTAATCAGCGCTCTTATCCTGATATTCAGGACCGACGCGCGCTTCTCACTCATTTGTTCATTTGAAAATAAAGACATATGTAAATAGTAAACTTTACGAACTATGCGTCTTATTATTATAGGTATTGTTTCTTTTAGCATAAAGTATCACGTGCACCGAATGCGCGAATTTCCGGACACTCTGTACATATATTTCTCTGTACATATATTTATAATTGGCTACATTGGTGATACATGATTAATAAGTGAAAGTAAACAAAGTTACATTATCGTCGTAAGTTACGAAGATTAAAAGATGATTAAGTAGATGATTAAGAGAAATCCTAATTACAATGTTAGTAAAATAAAAAGAAGTATATAAACTCAATTATATATCGTCCTATATAATAGTTATACATACATATATCATTCTATACCGTTCTTATAGCCCAATAATCAAGATCCTTCTTAAATATAGTACGTATACGTATGTGTATACATATAAGCTTACCGGATAGGTCATGGAACAGAAATTGCCAGTATCTCACTATGGAGTTGTTGTAGATGTTAGACATTCTATCGAATGTTGGCGGCGCGGTGATGTTCATTGGGAAGTCAGCTGGAAACATCATTTTATAAGTTTCTTCATCTTGCAGCTTAAGTTCTCTAGTTGTCACAATATAAACTAATTGAATTATACTTTTACTTATTTAAAAGTTGAAATTAAAAAGAGGAATATTAATACAATTTATATACGCCAGTAATATCTATTTAAAGATACTGCACTTTAATTTCAGAGATAAATGCAATAAATATAAGTCAACTCATGCGTGCAGCTTGAAGGAAGTTTAACGTCACATACATACGAATTGCTAAGTTTTATTCTAAACCGCATGTCTGTGGCGCTTTTATTCGCAGATAAAACGTTAAATCCATAAAAAGGAATTCTTGCTTTTATATCGTCGTTAAACTCGCAAGACCCTAATTGGGTTAACGTGGCATTTTCTTGCGCAAGATGCGCGATTTACCGATTGTTGAAATCTGTATCCTTTCGATAAATCCGCATATGAACCGGTTCTGCACAAGTCCAGAATGATTCGATGTGATCAGAACGATGGAAAAAAGCATCACTACAACCCATTCATTTTCACAGCCTTTAATGATAGATCACATTGCTACTTGCTCAATGGCAATGTTACAGCATTAGAAAAATATGTGTAATCACATATGTCTAACATAGACATCGATTTTTTTATGATATATGATATTAAGACCGACACCGGATTTATTTGACTGTGCATTGACCACTTTGCATGCGTCAATCAACCTCGACGTTCTTTCATAAATGAGTTATTCCTTTCGGATTTTTTAGAGAGAGAGAGAGAGAGAGAGAGAGAGAGAGACATTATAAAGTATGTATAAACTATATTTATAAGTTTATCTACAAATTAATCGGTGTTATATCTTACAAATGCAAGCACATTAATTTTTCAAAAGAAAGAATATTTTAGAAATATATAATTTATTTTTTCTTTACTTTATGTACATTAATATACATACATTCATTTCATGCTGCATTACTTTTGTTCTACCCATATAATTACTAAGAGACAAATTCGTAATAATTTGCTATCGAAACTGCAAACGACATACCATTAAAAATGATACGCCATGATCTTCTACATCGTCATTACGGTTTAATAATGCTTCTCACAATTAAATCAGATTTCCGTCGGTACCGACACACTTTCGTACTTGCAGTCCGACGTGCGTTTGACTCCTTCTGATTATTAGTGCTGTTAGTACCATTATCCGCCTCATATAACAGAGAACCACTTTAAACACGTACGACTTTCCACGCGGCGGAACCAAGTGGAAGCACTGCCGGTGCGAGCGGCGGCCGACTGACTGCACGCCGGACTTTTCACTGGAGAGTGAGAGCGGAGGCCGAAAAAAAAAGAAAAGACTGACGTGATTACCGTAGTGGTTCAACAACGACTAACTAGTAATATCTTGATTAAGTACGATTAAATACGACTCCACTATGCACGAACGATCTCCCCCATTAGAGGAAGCTATCTCTCAGATATCTGTATACAATAAATTTTCAAATGGGAGACATCGTATCTCTCAAATTTTCTCTTTTTCAATCTCCAGCCACCGTTTTCTTCACTAATCGCGACTTACGAAAATCACGGAATTATAAAATTTTGCCTCGTTTCTGTTTCGCAAAACCGAAGATTATATCAATTGTATAATGACTCCCGGGAAATCGGCCGTTCTTACACAACTTTTTTCACTTTAGGACGTACATAATCGGTTTCAATGCTATCATCAGACTTATGTCCGATGTAATGTCTCAACAATTTAGCTTCATAAACTTAGATTACTTTTCAATTTCCGATTTAATTTCAGACTCTCTCTCTCTCTCTCTCTCTCTCTCTCTCTCTCTCTCTCTCTCTCTCTCTCTCTCTCTCTCTCTCTCTCTCTCATCTCATAATCTATTAACTGCGATATTAACTGCGAACTGTGAATAATTCTCGTAAACACTCGCTCTTAAAATAACTTCACGCAGATAATAATTTAACATAAAAAGTAATACAAATAATTATACAAAACTGAAACTATGAAAAACGTTGTGTCTGTTATTATACTTGTGTTATAACTTTTCTACAAATATTGTACTATAAGTACTATAAATATTGTATTATAAGTACTATAAATTTATATGCATATTATAACGTACTAATTAAATAAAAAATGTAGAATTTCACTTTTATTATGTTTTATTAAATATTTTACGCCAAATTCTCCTTATGCGATTTATTTTCACCATTAATTTTCTAATTTGATTTCTAGTTTTATATTCTGAAACTTAAATTAAATGAGCTAACGTTATCAAAAGTATAATAACAGAATCAAATAATAATTTCTATAAATAATATGGTTACAAATTTTTTTATCTAAAATTAACTGCATTTAATTTTTTGACATACAAATTATCAATGTAAAAATGTATTTACTTTATTCATTTTATCCGTTTAATCCTTTCCGTTATACCACAAATGTAAATAATTTTATACATTCTCAAGTAATACATATCAAATTATATACTTCTCCACACAATCATAATTTAAAATGCAGAGATAAACATCCCAAACTGTCAGTTGATTTCTCATCACACAACTAACAATCATTTTCGCATACACGAAAAGGGTACGTGCCATTTTGCAATATGTACGTTTTAGATATCCTTCTGTTATCTTGCATTGCACTCCGTTGATGCATAAATTATCGACTCTCGTCAAGTTTTACATAATAAACCACTAATGCCGTACCTCCGCCGATACCTTTTGTCTTCCACGATACATGACCTACTTCGCTGAAACCAACAATTGCTTCAGGACCATGCAAATGACCGCTAATAAATTCACCTTGCGAAACACGCCGTCGCGGCGATTTGTCCTTTTAACGGCAATTGCGACGTACCATCCACTCGTTTAGAGTATTCGTGTCCGTATTGGTACACGCGTCCATCACACATGTTTCCGACACCGCGTCGCGTGCATCACACGCACGTTCCTATCGCCCATCAAGGGTCCGTAATGGTCCGACCGCAGTTTCACCTACTATTGCGACACGTATTTCCTTCGCTGTTTCGCTTTTCCCGCGTATTACCGTCGTTCCAATTTATCCCTCTCTGCCTTATTTATTTACTATATATTATACTTTGTGACGAATGATACAAATGCATTACTCGTCTCTTTCTCCTTGGCTTTCTTCTTTGTTGTCGCGATTCATTAATTCTTGTATGATTTGCATAATTGAACGTTTCACGTCCTCGGATAATGCCTCATGTCAGCATTCCTATGCCTATGATGACGGGCAAATTAATGTTGAGACATCATATATTTTATTATCATCGTTCACTGATCTTTATGCAAATTATGTTTATCCCATGTCAATCAGTAAATGACTCAGAGAAATTAATTATCATTCGGGAATTTTAAAATATTATACCAAATCTAAAAATATATCAATAATATTTAAAGTATTCTCTTTAACAATTTTAGTAAAACAAATTTAAAAATCAAAATTGCAAATGATTTTTTTTGTTAATCTTTTTTGAATGACACTCTTTCTGCAATTCTGATTCAAACTCTGTATATATGCAAATTGTTTAAGTTTATTAATAAAAATCGACTTCTATCGGAATATATTACAGGTGTAAATTATATCAATGTAAAAATAAATTATGCGATAAATTATGCGATGTAGGAATAAATAACGCGAATAAATTATGCTAGCCGCAGTATCAATGAACAATTATGTGTTCATGGTCTTTTAGTAGCGGATCATGTTACGTTCATGGTCATTGACAACAGGTTGTTTTACATTAAATACAGAGATACATGAATGTTTATAATACTATACGTCAAATTATTAAAAAAGCTTATAGATTAGGATAAACTAAATAAACAACATTAATTAATTATAAAAATGAAGCTAATGTTACGTTATATTATGAAAATTCCGAAAAAGAATTTTCAGAATTGCCCCAAAAGAAATCGTCAAAGCGAGAAGAAATAAATAATATATAAAAATTAACTCAGAAATCAAAAATTGAATAATTTTTTAATTAATTTCCTTAAAAGCTAGAGAACTTTAAGTCACACTGGAACTCTCGTAGAATTAAATTTGTTGAAGCAATTTTATTATATTTTAATGATAAAATAATTTTATTGTAAAAGAAGCTCATTAGCTCGTTATTATATTATGATAAAATAGCTAAAATATTAGTTCTTTTATTGTAATAGCTAAAATATTAACTATTTTATCATTTTTAATTCGTCAAATTGTAACATTATTGCAATGGGATAATTAAATAAACGTTGTAATAATAACGCGAAATGCTATTAATGCAAACTGAAGAAAAAGTGTTGAATAGAGAGATGAAAATTTCAATTTCACCAACTTCAATTTCTAATCATCCTTCAAACAAGAAATGCACGTTAGAATTTGCAAATGTGTGTCACTAGGAGCTTTACCGGCTCCTCTTCCTGTCCGGTGCGTTTCTATGCCACACTGATCCGGAGGGCTCGAATACCGGTTCGTCAAGTAAGTCATGCACCTTTCGCTCATAGAACGCGTTTGCTCTGTCTGCCGCGATACGAGTTTACTGACCAGGCGATGTACTCAGGGACGGTCTATGGAATTCACTTGCAACAGCAGGAAATCACGCAATATTCATCTCCCGATTACGATCGCACAATCTCAATCTTAATAATCAATCGGTTGTATGTATGTATAACTCTATGAAACAGCACGGTAACATAGTAGAAAATGAGCTCGGTTTTTGCATTTTGCATCATACTATCATAAGTATCATACTATCAACGTTGCTAAGTAACGCTGGAGTAATTTATGATTGGCGAGTACGAAAAAAGTGCGTCACTGACCATTTTGCGCACGGTTGCAAATTAATTTAAATATATGATTATTTTATTTGAATTTCCACTTAAGATATCAAATATTAATTATTCAATGAATCATATAATTAAATTTAAGTCTATAAACAGTTAAAATTAAAATTCCTAAATTGTACTGAATCTTAGAAGTTAAGAATAAGTCTTATGGTTTTTATTATGCAAAGACTATTATTAACTTAAGATAATTTTAAAGTAATCTCAGAGTAAAGATTTATCTCTCTCTCTCTCTCTCTCTCTCTTTCTCTCGTTCTCGCGCTCTCATATCTAAATTCTACATGATTTTTCTAGAGAATTTTCCATGTACTCAGGCTCGTTTATTTTACGCAAACTCTTTCGACAGCGTCCCATTGTACCGCTCATTTTTAACGTTTTATTAATAGCTCTCTTTCTCTCTACTAACGTCTTTCGATAGAGGTGCTTAAACGCGCGATTTCATCGCCACTTACACATCGGTACTTCGCTGTGGAAATGCGTATATGAAGGTATTGCGTTATCCTGTAATTTCACGGCCGTAAAGTCGGTCATCGTTAATTTTGAAGAATACATCTTGTGCATTGCAACAATTCATTCTTGAAAAGATAAATTAAGATTAAAAAATAAATGATTTATCGTTAATTAAAGTTCTTGTTGTGCAATATCATTCTCAAGGTTTACGAGACGCATAAACGAAACGGCATTTATACTTGCACTGTAATTGGCCTTTAATGATCAGAGAAAGAAACACGATGAAAAAACATCTATCGAAAATTATATCGAGAACTTCGGCATTGCAATCTCGAAGAAAAACTCGTTTCGTATAATTACCGTTGTCATACACGCAAAAGTCATCAATACCGACCCTGTTTTCATGACAGCGCGATTACCAAATTATAGAGTCGCAATCTTTCGTCTGCGGAAACAGTGAATAGAAAGGCGCAATAGTTCACACATTGCAATTTTATGACGGAGGAAAGACATAACGAATGGCATAGTCTACAGTGCCGCAGAAAAAAAGAAGATAAAACTAGTAAGAACGTTAATCGTAAAAATGGTGAGAAATTACAAATCTCGGCAAAACATGACATAGCCAATATATTTACAATAAATTTACAACAATAATTAATTATTGACACAATTACTTTAAAAATATATAGGTTTTTCTTTTTAATCAATTTGCACTAGAAAAAAATTAAGATTGTTCCCATAAACATCAAAATGAGATAAACTTTAAATAATTTTCTGTCTTCAAAATGTTTAATCGACTTGAAATAAGAACGATGATAATTTATATGTTTTAACTGATTGACAAGCAATGTCAAGTAGCAGTTCCTAATGGAACTTTCATAAATGGAAAAACCGATGGAGAAATTGATTGCACAACAAAGTCATATTCGCAAAGCTGCAGTTGTATTCACTTTATTGTTTTAATTATCTTGTTCGAAATCCTGTTCACGCATATTCCAGTGTGCCAATCTGAGATAATATAAATTTTATATTGAATAATATAAAAATTATTTTATAAAAATAAAGCTTCTATCAAACATTAAATACAAATGAGATATATATTTTCTCATAAATTTGAAACGGTACAAATCTAAGAATTTTTCAAAGCATTTTTATTTTATATATAAGTTAAAATAATATAACTAAATTTGAAATTAAGTTAATGTCTTATTTAACCTTTAAATGTCACACTGGGGTTTAAATGACTCCACGAGATTTGAGTTAGATTTAAAGAAATAATACTAAGAAATAATACTAAGCAATAATTTTTTTATCATACTTAAAATTAAATTCAATAAAAAAAACCTATAACGTCTTGTAAAACAATGTTTAAAGATTATTCTGTAATTTTTTCAAGTTTTAAAAAAATAAAAAGCTCGTCGTAGCAAGCATTTTTGCAACGATAAAATAACAATGATAAAATGTAAGAATAAAACTTATTTTAATTCTTTTAACCTTGTCTAACCTTGTCATGAATAAATTAAAATACGTTACGAGAGAAAAACACATTAAACATTCATTAAACGTATTGCGCATTGAATACACGTATAATTATTACTTAAAAATCATTATATTTAAGTAAATAAGAACATATTAGCTTGTAAAATCTTTTGTAAATTTGCATTTCTATATTATTTTAAATTAATTTGTATATATTTGCTAATATGTTAGAAAGAAATTTTTAGGTACTTATTAATACAATATCGGATATGGAGAATTTTATTTACGTTATTCACAATAACCTTTTGGAACTCCATCGATCCCATGATTTAAAAATTATTTAAATTATTTAAAATTGTCCATCTACCGGCCGCATAATCCAAGACCTTTTTTACACCATAATATAATACACATTATTATATACTAATTGACTTCTGTCTAAACAAAATCTTTTGCAATTTTTATGTTTTGTGTTAGAAAATGCGGCTACTAATGGGCTACTAGAAATAATTTCACGCGTGACATATGCGAAAAAGCTAATCAAATTTTAAAGAGTAACGAACGCTTCATTTTGCGAATACTTGCGCGCACGTCTCGCAATCTCGCACGTCTCGATATCAACCTTGCCGCATACTTTCAGGATCACTTATGCTGTCTTACCAGTTAAGTCGACCAACGTAACAACATGTCATTGGTTTTCTGCTACGCTTTCTTCTCGGCCATTTCACCGTCAATATGTAATGTATATAGTATACGTATACAATATATATACAGTATATATATATACATGTATGTATATATACTACTATACGAAAAGTTCACGTGCAATAGAGCAAATGACTATTCACAGAATTCATGCATGCAATCGCGTGCGTGCACGCATGCGAGGGATGGGAGCATCCGTCTGTGTGCATGGCTAGACATACCGTTATCGAGGATTGTCACTGACAGTGAAACGAACCTGCGATTTCCCGAATAGGTATATGATAATTCATACTCGCTATAGAATTGTATTACAACGTCGGGAAAAATAGTCAAATCTGTATAAATTAACTTAATAGTTGAAAATTCTCATGATTGAAACTTCTGTGAAAAGCAGAAAAACGCTTTTTTGCAAATCATGACAGTAATAACGGATAATATACAATTTTATATGTATCAGAGATAAATTAACTGGTCGACAATTTTAACCGTGGGGAAATTTATTTGTCTGCAAGTAATTTTGTCGCTATCAGTAATATTAAACTTGTTATTAAACTTGTTATTAAGAGTAATGCAGTTATT
>JAJVSH010000001.1:2266884-2332928 GCA_021460005.1 Tetramorium alpestre
TATATATAGTAAAAGTATATGTACTAAATGTTAAGAAAGAGAAATTGATCTCTGATAACAAATTCCTTTCGCTTCATTATTTCGTTTTTAGAAAGAAAGTTTAATACAAATCATATTAAAGAAGGATTTTTTATATTAGTAATATACGTTTTCTCTAAATATTTTTTTTCTTCCTCGTGTTAACTTGCACGTGTAAGTGTAAAACTTTTCGTGAATGTCAATGCCTACATCGTTGCAGATAGTAATCGTAGCATGACATAGAGGAAGTGAAACCACTGTCGTAACCGCGAAGCTCGTTAAATCTGTATCAAAATAAAATCAACAACTATTTTCTCTCTCTCTTAATGATGCGCAAGTAGTGGTGCTCGCAAAACTGCAGCGTAGCGAATCAAGAATCTCTCGTTGTATGAAACCTGTCACTTTCATTCAGGAAATATTAACTCGGCGTAGTGATTAATGTGAGCGATTGGTAATGTAAAAAGTAACTCGCCGATTTTACGGAATATAACATAAGTCATCAGTTCCGTATTAATTAAATTTCGCAAACTGTAAGAAAAAATAGAGTATATTCTGTAAAAATTCTACGGGCCGCTGCGGCAAAGCTTACCTTTTGAATATAATTTACCAGATCCTGTGATAATAGGATTCACTAGTTCATCCTAGAATAATTCACGCAGTCCACTCAAACGAATTCACGCGATCCGGAGAGTTCTTCTTTCTTCTTGCAAGATTGCGCGATACACAGAAAAATTATGATGCGACACGATTAGCAATAATCTCCGTTTCCACGATATAACGATGCAAAACGAGCTTCGTTAATTCTTAGAAAGGAATTGAGTTGTCACCGATCTCTACACTCGCCGATACTTGAAAGGGCACGATCGAGAGTTCGATCCTCCTACGAGACGATCGCGCAATGAATCGTTCTCACGTTATCCAATGCTCCCAAAGAACTGAACGAATGCGATCGTGATCGTTTGGAGTATGTCCGAAGTGCTTCCCACTTTCGGGATCGAACAATTGTAAGAAGTGGGGTAGTAAAACATTAGAACACTGCTGTTGCAACCACAGCGTTGGTGGGGTCTCCCCCGAATGACCAAAGGAATTGCACTCGGACCAAGTTTTTCTCTCCTCTTTTTTTCTCGAACCAATGGCAGCTGCCGTTACGTTACGTCACTCAAGAATTAAGAAAGTTGTATAATGCAATTCGCAAGCTTATCCCTATGGGTTTCTCCTGTACACTCATCCCTTCATACCACGTGTTTTTATCTCTCTTTATTTTCCTCTTTTTCTCTTTGTAATAGAGGAACTTGTGCATTTTTAAACAAATCTATAGATCCTTAAATTTAAAATCAAATAGGTTTACGGTATTAAATTATTTACGTAATATACATTAATGAATTTTAATAAGATTGCTACTTTTCATAGCTCTCCTTAAGAATTTGTTAACCGATTACCTTTAAAATCGTCAAAAAATATGATTAAAAATATATTTAATTACTTACTTATACTTGTGTAAAAGATTGTGTTTGAAATCATAAATTGAGTATAATATTTATTAATTTTTATTAATAAAAACATACTTTATAATCATTTTCAAACAAGCATGCACCCAAAAAAAAGTACTTTCAAAGTGATTTTTTTCTATATTATCATATTCTAAGCTTACTGTTTGACAGCAAACATATTCCTCTTTCAATAAAGTAAAAAATACTTTTTTCTCTCTTAAATACTCTTGTTTATATTATTTTATATATTTTTCTCTTGATTTCAAAGGAATCCTTTTGAGGTCAATATAAGAGTAAAATCCTTTAAGACTTAGAGGATTCTAAGTATACCAAAATTATTTTTTTTTAATGTGTTACTATATCTTTTTAACATTTACGACAATTGCGTATGTTAGAAATGATTTTGTAATTTTGTTTATGTATACCTATCTTTGCTTTAGCAAGAAATTTTGTCTTCAAATTTTTAGTATTATATGAAAATTCGTAGTACTTAGAAAGAAAATGATAATTTTCTTTTAAAAAAAGCTAAATTCTAAAGTATTTTTAACAAGAAATTGCTATTATGTTTTATTTTCTTCAACATACAACAATATTATATGGTTGTTATATCAGTCGTACATAATCAAAATACCGAAAATCGAAATACAATGTTACCTAATGTAATAAGATTAAGAATCCTTATAATACGATGTATCAAAAGTGAAAAAAGGCCATTTCCGGAATATTGTAACAGAAAATTTGTGGTTTGCATCTTTCTTAATCATAGCTAGCACATCCGAGAGAGAAAGACGTAATTATAGCTTCGAACGTGAGCATGCAACTATGTGCTACCTAAGTCTGCACACGTAAACATCATAATATCTGTTATTTGTTCGAAAATATATGTGTGATGTCAAACAAGAAATGCACACATAGCTCTAAAAAAAATAAAGATTGAAAATTTTCTTAAAAATGTTATTGTTTCTGATTTATTCTTATCTATTTTAATTCGCTGTTTTATTTATCATTATAATTTACGCTGCCAATATTTTTGATTAAATTATTTTATACGTATACAATAAAATGCAGAAAGTTCATTTAATTTAGAAAGTTTATTTAAATTATTGTTATCTAAAAATATTTGTAGAAACTTATGTGTAATGTAAAGTTCATAATTAACGAATACAGAGTATCTCAAAATAGAAATAGATTGTATAATAAGAAACATTGATGCATTCGTTTATTTAAACGTACATAAAGCACTTCTTAATAACTTCCTTAATAACTTCCTTAATAGTATTTCTTAATAGTATTTCCTTAGCAAATTAGCTTTGAAAATTGAAAAATGAAAAGATTTCTATCATCATTAAAACTGCATATGTAACCTATCTAATCTTAATTGCATTTTGTAATATAACTTAATTAGCACAATACACTTCTACATTTCTGCACAGACAAAATCATAAAAATTTTGCTAAAGCTTTAGTATAATTTATACAATTCAGTAATATAATATATCAAATTCCAGTATAACGTAATATATGTCTCAGTGCAGCAATTTGGCGCTTAATTGTATAATTATATTAAGTTATATTACAAAACATATTTAAAACTTTACAGGAATTTTTTTTTCTGTATTAAATAATTATACAGGAATATTTTTGAATGATTTCGTTTTTATGAAATTCGGAAAGAACAATCATGTTTGATAGTATAAGTTTACAATTCTTGTGGGATAGATGAAGCTGCGAATAAAGCAAAGTAAAAAGTTACACACAAATATTTCATTTACTTAATCTACAACGTTAATAATTTAACAAGTTTCAGAAATCGATGATCTTTCGTGACATTTTTATGAAGAAGAAATGTGTTTAAATTTCCAGTAAATTTAACCATTAAAATGTAGACATAGGATATGCAAAATCAATCTAAATTGATGTTGAGACATCATATGCAATTTTGAATATTGCAGTGCCATCGTGTTCCGCTTATATTTTCCGAGAACATAAATTCCCACCGCAAGACCTTCAACGTGATATGTCGCGCCGGAGAAAGGGTAGAAGAAAAATTCAAGTATAGCGAGTCTCTGCTATTAAGGCCAAGAGAGAAATCGCGAGTGTATCGCAGAAAATCGTGCATAAGGAAAAAAAAAGAAAGAAGCTACCAATCCAGTGCACCAGCGGCGTACTTCAAGATTGGGAGAACCGATCGTTCGTTCGCCAAGGTCATTCGCACGAAGCACTAGCGATTATATCACCGCCATTAAATGGCGAGTCGTCGTTCAATCTACATTATGTTTCTGAAGTGACGGTCATCAAAAGTACCAAAGCCATCAAACTATCTCCAATGATAAATTTAACGATTACAACGTAATCTCACTGACTTTGTTGCCGTAAGCCAGTATTTACAAGTCAGATCGGTATGCATTTCATCCTAATTTAGAGATTCGTAGTATCTGCGAATTATGGTTTTACCTAATTAGAAACCATAATTATTTATATTATTAAAAGATTTATGTTATGAGATAATTCACATTACAATGCTGAGAAAAAATTTTGATTAAAAACGGACGAAAAATCAGAAAAATCTTGTAGGATATTTATCAAATATTCTGATTATTATAAGTTATAAAGTAATTGAGTTCTATTATAACAACCAGCATTTCTATTATAATAACTAGAATATTTGATCAATCCTACAAGATTTTTCTGATTCGTTCGTTTTTAACCAGAATTTTTTTCAGTGAATGCAATCGGTTTAAATATAACATTTCAACATGAAAAAGTTTTGAGATTTCATTTCCAAGACATTTTGGAAATAATTATATCATTGTTGTAATTTAATCAGAATTTTTCTTCAGTGAATGCAATCGGTTTAAATATAACATTTTAACATGAGAAAGTTTTGAGATTTCATTTTCAAGGCATTTTGGAAATAATTATATCATTGTTGTGATTTAATCAGAATTTTTTTTCAGTGAATGCAATTAGTTTAAATATAACATTTCAACATGAGAAAGCTTTGAGATTTCATTTGCATTTTGGAAATAATTATATCGCTGTGTAATGCATTACATTCAATTTATCGAGTTTTTACATATCAAATTCCATAAAACATTTCTTTTTAATTCACATGTCAAACATTTTAAACAACTGTTTAGATTTGAAAGAATAAGCATATCGTAAAAGCAAAATTATTAATCGGAAAAGGGAGAAAGAATTGAAATACTTGCTCGTGTGAATATTTTGCGAGAAGTAATTATATCTGATAATGAAAATTTATAATTATTATGGAATAGATAATGCAAAAAAAAACAAAGTTCAATAACAAAGCAAAAAAATATAACATTATAATATTATCTACACTATAGGCATGCGATTTTCAATGTATGCAGAGAAATTATTTTTATTTCCATAATAATAGGTTAATTAACTTTGGAATGTTAATTACTTGGTTAGATTGCAATTACTCAGTTTATTAATTTTGAAAATAACAAAGTACATTAACATTATGCTAAAATACACTAATGCCATGTATTATTTAATTAGGCAATCGCATGTTATTGCGCAACGGTTATTGATTCATTAAAACGTTCTAATGAAAAGTATAAATTACATATACAATATCATTAGATATTGCAACAACGTATTGAATTCCGCACGCTTATGAAAATGTCTTCATGACAAAATTATACAGCGTGAATTAATTAATTTAAAATGAAGAATTAGATTTATTAAATGAAAATATATAGCGATAATTTATTTCTTCGTAAAAATAAAATCTTCGTACATCGATTTGTCGATATGAACGATTTTTAACACCTTATATGTAAGTAAATTAAATATGTTATTTTATAATTATTTGAAATATTTTCAAAAAATCAAAACAAAAAAATAACGTCATATTCTTTTTATCTTATACAGGGTGTCCTAAAACTACCGGATATCCTTTTAATGACAGATTCTTTAGAAAATTTCAAGACGAAAAGCCTAATACAAAAATGTCAAGGGTACAAGTTTTTAAATGGGAAGCGATTATATTTTACGAATGACAGGGCTGAAATTTCGCGCGCTCAGGCACGGCGAAATAACAAGTGCTAAAAATGCTCCTTATGTTCATAGGAGCCCTCAATATTTTTGTATTAGGATTTTTGTCTTGAAATTTTCTAAGGAATCTGCCATTAAGAGGATATCCGGTAGTTTTAGGATACCCTGTATATGAAATATAATGAATTAATTTTTCATTACATAAATATTCCAAATAAAGAGCAAAAACAAAAGAAACTTTAAATTCGCCTACATAAAATCAATCTAGCGCAAAACACTTTATAAATTAAATTTCAATTCTTCGATAATTATGATACCGATATCATAAAAGTATCGTGAAACAAGCAGTGCTTTCTACAGAGGAGAAATCATGCACGACGCGCGATCTTAAACTCATTTTCGTCCGTTCATTATCCTGCGCGTAAAGCGAGCATGTCGTTAATGTCTCTGATGTTGCAAATGAGCTTCTCGCAGGTAATCCAGATCGCTTAGCTGTCGGTGTTTCGAGTCCATGACAAATTGCAAAATCGTTCGCGTCTAATTGGGAAACGTGGACCGCGTGCTTCTGCATGGAAACTCGCAAAATCGCACGCACTTAAATGCGTTCACGAAGCGATACCGCGGCTTTACTTTTACCGTACTCTTTTACCGCTCCTTTACGCTCCTTTACGCGAACTAAGCAGCAAATGCGGGTCAGCCAGCGAAGACGAGAATGCGTTCGATGAAATCCGTTCGTTTTTGCAAGATATGTTTAACTGTAAAAATGTTAATGTCTCTCTCTCTCTCTCTCTCTCTCTCTCTCTCTCTCTCTCTCTCTCTCTCTCTTTCTTTCCAACCAATATTTCTCTTTCTAGCCGAAAGTCAGCTAAAGGCCATTTCGAATTCCTTGCATCATCCTCGCAATATGCGGCCGCATCGACAAGCGATTACGGGATATGATAAATTGACGTAATAAAAATGCAACAAGATGATGCGTTTCTGTTCCGTCAATTTTGATAATGACTTGGATATAAATCGTATGAATCTCACCGTTGCGCAGCTGCGCGCGATTAGACGACGATTAGGAAAGTGCAAGGATAACGTTATTCCTTCATTGCAAGCACGAAAAAAAAAAGATATGTTCGCATTTTGTCGAATACAGTTTTTATGTGATATATGTACGTAAAAAATACGTAAGACTTTTGTGTAATTTCACTCGAATTACAAAAATATGGGAGAGTGAAAAGTGAATTTACACGGTCTCTTCGATAAGTAGGTCACAGACAGGTAAAAAACAAGTATGACGCAAAATGAAGATACAAAGTATCTTTAAATAATATCTTTTATATGTAACTTAATTGCGACAGTAAAAATAAGTGTGCGTGTTTTCTCTTTTTTTTTTCATTATTATATTATGTGTAGTTGATTAATCACCAACATATTAATTAAAATCTATAACCAATCTATAACCAAAATTATAAATTAATTTAAAGTGTATAAAAAATGCATTGTAAAACGATGATCAATGAAATTAATTTGTAATCTTTACAGCAATAACCCGGATTGATATATCTGTCCTTCTACATGCATAATACAAAAATCTTTCTCCTTTATACGAAGAGCGGTGTGAAAATCGAGGGAGGGTGGTGTGTTGCACAAAGAATCTCATTATTATGGAGACGAATTAAACAAGTACTGATTACGATTGTCCGAAGTGACATTGATTGCAACACCTCAGGGACGGCCAGCCATCATAAACCAGCTGCGAACGAGAACGTCAGAAAATCAAAGGGGAAAGAGGCACGGTCAGCATCAGGACGATTGTCCGGTTCGATACATACGATCAAATTAGCCAAGATCGCCACTTACCGATCAGAAAATCTGGCCGTCACCGGTTGTTCGAGCAAGTCGAGCATGTGCGAGCGAGCGAGCGAACGAGTGTGTGAACGAACGAATGAGGTGGATAAATGTCTGCTTTCTCTGCATACTCGCCTCCGGTATTTGAACGAGTGTTGCAATTTCGTTGTTGTCGTCGTCGTCGTCGTCGTCGTCATCGTCGTCGAGTTGTCGTCATTTATGCAGAATCGGTTGAAAAGGACGCGACGCCAATTATATTTTAATCTCTTTATAATAGGAAAATAGACATATTGAGAAAAAAGAGCAAGAAACAGCAAGAGAAAGAGAAATTGCTTAATAGCAATTAGCAATAATAAAGAATCAATATAATAAAAATGTAATTTTCTTCTCTACTTATTATTAACATAATAATATTAATTTTAATTTTAATAATATGAATGTATTTTCATTTTTTTTCTTATTCATTGGTCTTATTCTTATCAAAATAGTATTTGCATTTTTTATTAATAATCATGATTATGAACACATTAATTAAAATTATTAAAATAAAATTAGGAGCGTTAAGAATGGGTACTAAAATATACTCTTATTCAATTAATTAAACATAATATAAATTTTTTCCAAATTTGCTATATATAAAATTAGATAAATATTAAATAAATATTTTCAATTAAAGAAATATGTATGTGGTTATATTAAAATAATTAATTATTATAGTTTAGGCAGTTATATAGCAACAAAATATATATTTATATATAATATATATAAAATATATGTTATATATTAACAAAACATACATTTACAAGCCATACATTTTTTCGATTTTCCAATTAACTTTAAGCTGCATTGCTTATACATGCGACTTCTGTCTACTATTTAATATTGTAAGAAAAACTAGCTTATGCGTTAGTTATGTAAATAATAGAACATGATCAATTATAACCATTGGCGTAAAGTGTCTATGTATAATATGTAAAGAAAAAGAAGTAAGTAGTAATCTTAACCCTACAAATAGTAATCTTAATAAATCAACATACAAAACCTCATTGTAAAATACTGTTAACTCATGAATTACGTAATGTACAACTCTTCTGACGTAATAAAATGTGAATAAAAAAAACTTTAAATGTATAATAGCCTCTTGAATATGGATAAAGAGTAAAGTATAGATATTTAAAACTATGTGAACATTTATACCGGTGTAACAACGTATTTGAAACTATTGCAAGTTACAACGAACACGCGCAATTTCTTATTATAATAGGTTCATATTATAAGGCAATAAACTTTTAATGCTAAACGGATTACAGTGACAATTGCTTTAGTCATCGTTCGCTCAATGCGTTGAACTTTTCCTATAATAATTACGTCATTGCCGTAGGTTAACCCAAGTATTATTATATTCTGCAATAAACATACGAAGTAAAGTATTCCTTACTAGGATATTCAATGATATTACTATTGATAACGTAACTTTGGACTGCAGAATTTGCAGTTCCTAAATAATGGACGATTCATTTGATATTCGTGAATTGCTCCATTTTATGTAAAAATATTAATGACTACGTAAAATTTTTCCTTTATTAAAATCTCGCAATTAAAGATATCATTACAATTTGTTTTGTTATTCTAAGTCTAATTAATATAATTTCACGACATCGTAAACACATCTAACGTTATTTCTGCAACTGGAAAGATCCTCGGTAGGTTTCACATTTAGTAAGTTTACCTCGGTAAGTAAATGAAAATGTCAAAAAGTCACGGTTTATGCATATGCGGCTCGCTTATCTCGCTACGCGATTTATGAGAACCGCGAAGATACGAAGATACGTACTGCGAATTTAACGAAGAAATACCTTTATTTTAATATGGCATATCGGAATGAAATGCCTCTGTGGTCGGTATATTCGTATAAATATTTATCGACTGCATATTTGCAAACGCATTTTATTAACAAAACCGCAGTTGATAATACAATAAACATAATGGTATTAGTTTGATACATTATATTTGCTTAGAAACTTATTAATTTTCAATAACATTTGATTTATCAAAGTAAAATTTTTGTTAAATTTTAATAAATTTTAACATTTTTTAACAAATATAACAGATAATACATTCGTATATCTTATAAATTGTGTTAAATATAATTCTTTCTTTCTTATAAAATAATTAGATTAATTGCTTAAATATATTATTTATTTGCGCGTATATAACAACAGGCGCATACACTTGGAGTGAGACACTATCATGTCTTTTAATATATAAATTAACATGCGTGCGACTAAACATATATTCATCAACAATTAAATTCATGAATTTAAGCTTCATATATAAGGTAAATTAGAATTGCAGGCTTATAAAGTTTAAAAAAATCAATTAATATTACAAGTAAATCTATCACTTTATGTATGTGTGAATGCAGTATCTCTTTGGAACATAAATTTTATAATTTAGATTTTGGTTAAGATATATAACTATTAAAGTTTCAATTTTTTATATGATAATAAATAAACGGGCATTAAAAATAAGTCTACAGTTCCATTTCCATTCTTGCTTAATTAGAGTTCTTTCTTTTTAAAAAGTCCTATTTTTCATTATTATAAAATTACCTCAATAGTGAATTAAGCAATCGTCGCGAATCATATACGTAAGGTGATTGACTGTTTGTCAATCATGCAGCATCTATTAATAAACACTCACAAAAGTATTTATTAAGAACAGGAAGAAACTTCTATAAGTAAAAAACAGTTTGACGTCACTAATAATGGAGTACAAAAGCAAATATCGTAATTTAAAATAATTTAAATTAAACTAATTTAAAATAAACTTGCATTAAAAAAAAACATTGAACTGTTATCATTATCAGTGAGAATAATTCAAACGAAGAGTTATGCAATACGCAAGTATGAACGCACTCGCAGATAATCGTCCTTTGGATTTAGATAAATCATATTGTAATTGCACATGAATAAAAAAAAAGATTGAAAAAAAAGAGATTGCAGCAAATAATAAGGTTCTCTGTTTTTCTGCATATGGTCAAGCGATGACGTAGACGTAGAAAAGTAAGTACTGATTAAGAAATTATATTCTGTACACATACATGTTTCACGCTCTCATAAGCATATATCTTTATGATCACGACAATTAGAGGTGCATAATAGATTTACAATTATATCATATGTTGTGTAATTGTGTATTGTTGTCAATATCCGTCTGGGAACGTATTGATATGTACATATGTATTTGCGCCTGAGAATCTGAAATTATGAATATCGATATATAAAAATGGATATAAATAAATATAAAAATCGCGTTACGGTAATTTATTTTATTTTATAAAAAAAGAAAGAACTGTTTATGATGCAACTTATAGGGTGCATATTAGATATAAGGTTATAGAGAATGCAGTCAGAAGACCAGAAGACACAGCATAAGTAATGGTTGCAATGCGACAGGCGTGCAATTCGCATAGCAAAACATTCGGTGTAAATGTAATATAAAATTAACAGTTAACATTATGAATATAAACTTTTAATATTTCTATTATTAAGATATATAAAATAGGATTTTATATATGCTATATATATACAGGGTGTCCCACAATTGTTGTACAAATTTTCGTGAGCCGGCAGAGCGGACGAAACTGAATAGAAAAGTTCTCTACTATTTTGCAATTTGCGCAATAGTTAACGAGATATTAATAATTAAAAATCGCCGTATTTGCCCGACCCTCCGCCGAATACAAGCGCGCGGCGAGATACAACCGCCCAGCGTCATTGTTCCCAAGATCGCGAAGAGTTGTTTTCTATAAATGACAAAAAACAGGGGAACAATCACAGCTCAACAAAAACCGCCTCTTTTAGGCATTGCCGCGTGTAGTAAACAACTCCTCGCGCGATCTTGGTAACAATAACGCTGGGCGGTCGTATCTCGCCGCGCGCTTGTATTCGGCGGAGGGCCGAGCTAATACGGCTATTTTTAATCTCGATAACTATTGCGAAAATTGCAAAATGGTAGAGAACTTTTCTACTCAGTTTCGTCTGTTCTACCGGCTCATGAAATTTTGTACAACAATTCTGGGACACCCTGTATATATATATGTTTTTTATTTATAATAATTATCACTATTTGATAATATTTTTATTTACTACTTTATCTAAAAACATATTCAAAATTATTATAATTATATATTAATTAATTGATTACAATTAAATGTTCTATAAACGAGATAGTGGCTTGACATTTATTTTTACAAAAAAGTTAACTCTGCAAAACTTCTGGTAGAATGGATATAAAAATATCATTTATTAAAATAAAATTAATTTATACTTTAAAATCAACACTTGTGACAAATCGAAACTAATTAGTTTATATTGACAAACCAAAAATTATTTTAATTATAATTTTAATCTAAATTTGCATGTTAAATATATATATCTAATATTCAATATTGAAAATAATTTCAAATTCAAAGGTTTTATTAAGATGTAATGAAAACTACTTTAAATATTTTTATCATGCATGTTTATATCATTTATTTAAATATTTTGTATATTTTTAGATATGTACGTTTATATTATAATTTAAATTATTTATTAATTATTCTATCCTATTATCAAAACGCTTAAAACTTTTCTTTAGTTTGTTACCATGCAATAATTTACAGAATATTTTAATAAGCTTAGTTTTTTTATATTTCCAATAATGTGTACACGCAATACTAATTAAAATATTAAATAAATTATCTTCTTAAAGATAATGTGTGTTACTTATCAGTTTTTGGCATTATTAATTCAGCATTAATGTCAAATGTCATGTATATTATAGAATGATTTACGTGATTTATTTCTTAGACGTAAAAATAATGACGTAAAACAGAGACGTAATATAATAATAATCGTCGAAAGAAAAACGCGCATAACAAATATTAACAGTATCTTTCCGCGTACATAAATTAATGATAAACATGTCACTACGCTTTATTCCTGTATCAAAGATAAAACTATATTTAATCACATCAAAGCAAGATCTTGATTTCTTAGATTAATATTGATGTATGTAAAAATAATTTAAATCTATGTATCTGTTTGAAATCTATATTGAAGCACTGTCTATTATATAAATATTAAAGAATATGACCAAACAGAAAATAGAGAAGAGTAAAAAATGTTTTATATTTTCATGTTTTTCTTAACTGATATAAAACAAATCGACTCGTAGCATTTTATTTAAATGTATGCAAAGATTATCCTCGGAATAGTAGTATAAGAATCTTGATTGGCTAATTTTTCTGTCAGATTTTACTACGTCCACAAATCATAATTGTCATAATTTCTGTATTATTTTACTGCAAAAAATATATTTTGTTCTAATTTATTATAATGTGTACCAAGTTAGTCCTTTATTAATACGATTTGAGCATTTTATATTCAAATATAAGCGATATTTTAATATTTCATTTTATTACAATAAATACATAAATAACAAATATGTTCAAAAAGAAATAAAACGTTTCGTACAGTTAATATATACAATAAATGGAATAAAAATTTATATGAGTTATATAAATTATGAGGTATTTTAAAGATAAAAACAAATTTATATTTAAATTATTTAAGTTATTTTTATTTAATTATTTAAACTATTTAGCCTTCTCATTAAAGAAATGTGAGGATGCATTAATTTAATTTAGACAAATTTCATCAAATGTCTGGTTGCACCTTTCGTATGCAACCAGAAAAACTAGTGGTGAATGTTTCTACAGTTTCCCTCAATCAAGTCTGCGTAAACTACAAGGAGTTCAAAAAACTTTCAAAATATTAATTTCGGATATCTGGAAAATATACTGCAATTACTTTTAACATAAAATGTAACAGGACATTTAAAATAAATTATGACTTCGAGTCGGAATACTTTTTACTATAGTCGCAAAATTATTTTAAATAATTAGTGTTGTAAATTATAATATTTTCTACAAAACAGATTTTATCCACATTTTAAAAAGAATATTAATAATTTAGTAAATATTAATTGTAATATAATTGTTAATCTGGTGCAATTTTTAGATTTTTGCATCACTTGAATGTATATGACACTAAAGATTTAATCAACAATGTCAATTCAGTGATTTTAATCAATTAAATATATAGTTTAATTATATTTTATAAAGCAAAAGCATTAATTTCTTAATTTGTTTAAAATAATCAATCAAAATATATTGTATGCAAACAAAATATAATGTATTATTCTTGCATTTTACAAACCAAACATTCTTGCATTTTACAAACCAAACATTATTTCAATCAAAGTTAAATTTGCTAAATCAGAATTTCAGCTCAAACATTTTGATTAAAAAATTTTATACATAAAAAATACCAAGTTTTCAGTTAACACCATTAAACTGTCAGAAAATTGATTTATAAGATTGTTAATTATGATATCTCTTTCCTGTTTAAATATTATATATTTTTAATTTTTTTATAGCATTATATTTCAACAATTTATATAAATTCATTTTAAATAAAATTATAAAAAGAGATAAATATAACATAAATTAAAAACTGAAATATATTATTATTTATGTAGTAGCTTTTTTACTTCTTTACATCACAGAATGAGCAATTAATTTATTTTTTGCATCGTGATTAATTCGTTTACTTTGTTATACTTTTTTACGACAAAATAATCGTTCGCAGAAGAATAAATAACCTGAAGCAATTATTTCTACTTATTTGATAATGAAGAAAAATATTCTTAGAGAAGACTAAAAGTAGTTCGACGTTAAATATTTATGAATTATATATACTAAGACAACGATCTTTAATTATATAAACAATTCTATTCTCTTTCAAAGATCCTGCAAACATCAATTTTTTAATTTTAATAAAAAACATAATAGAAAAATTAATCTTTCATCAGCCTAATACAAAATAAAATTTATTCTTATATTACTTCAAAAACTCGAAATTCACAATCTGGTTTACTCATCAAACTTACGATTATATAAACGAATGAGCGATGAAAATATTGACATATTGTTCGTCTGATGACCTAGACCCATTCGATGTTCCATTTCGATTTAATCGATGACTTGTAGAAATTGCATCAGCAGTGATGTCGGTTTGATTTCAATCGCATCGTATGTTATGCTGACAAACTGCAATTTTTATTGCCGCATCATCGTAGTGTAGGCGGATTATCTTCAAACATACTGAGCTCCGATTGATCGGTGCCTGGTAGATTCTTGACTACTAAAGTTCTTTGTGATCATGCCTGACACACATTTGGTTGTTCGCCAATAAATTTTTATTGTACATCACGTATACAGAAATTGAGAATATTGTATTGGATATTTTAGATTATTCTTGGGTTATACAATTTTATTTTCAATAAAAGTATATTAAATGATTATTTTAGAATATTTTCTCTCTTTTCTTTTATTAAAACATTATTACTGGGTTTCATAAAGAGATATTATAATTACTTGAGTAACTTCAAGATATGTATTACACAAAGTTATAATCGACTTATATTGTAGACAAAATAATCGGAAAGAATATTTTCTAAAATTCGTTCAATCAAATTGAGTTACAATTTATGATTTCAATAATTACTTTGTAAATTCGGTACAATTTTAATATTAATAAAATAAGTGCTTTTAAAAGCGCTAACATAGAATTTTTCGAAATAAAATAATTCAATAAACAATATAAACTTTATCAATAATACAATGAGATTTCTTAAATGTAAGTACATGTGTGTTGGTAATAGTTTCTTTGTTCGTCGCAATGTTACATGTTGAAATCGCTACTTGTTTAATTTACACTAACTTCTCCGATTATTCGCCCGCTGTAAGATTGCATCAACTTAATTGCGTATAGTAGAAATGAGAAATAAGTAAAGAATGTATATTATTGTGCAATAACACAGCTATTAACAAAATAAAGAACAAGTATTTTAGGGATGCCATTTTTGACGTAATATTTGAAATTTATATTAATCGCCAAACCAAAAAGTTAAAGAAATATATAACTAAAAAAATTACTGTTTAGCATTTGTATAAACATTTTACAATTATTCTTATCTTTTAACTTATTATATTTTTTATCTGAGAAATATAAACTTATTGTATTATAATAAACATAATTATTCAAATCGTATGAATAGAAAAAGTTAAAGGAACAGTAAACAAGTTTTTCTATTTTAACATATGACCAATATAGATTAAATGATCAGCGCAATGATCAAATCATAAATTAAATAAATTCAAGCTATGACATTAAATTAAATATTTGTTTAGTAATATTTAATACAGTACGTCAATACGGACAAAACCGAAATTTAAACAAGGCAATAAAGATTTGTAAAAGACATCTAAAAAATTTATAGGTAATAGAATGTTTAGACGTTCTTATAAAATCTGTTAAATTTTTATGATATTGAGAAATGACTTACAAAACGTTAAATAAAAAGCTAACAGTCATTTATAGAAAAATCTTATTTGTGAAAATATATTTAATTTGTTTATATTACATTATAAACTCACCGAAAAGAATTCATAATTTTAGTATTAAATTGAAGCTATAATTGTGGCATAAAATTATTAATTTGTGCTGTGAGTTATGTTATTTTAACGCAAAATTGATTAACTTTGAATGTGAAGTAAACCGAGACTCAGGTATATTTCTAAATAAATATGTTCGCGAATTATACTGACCGTTAACTATACGTTACTAAAATTGTATGATTGTGTGAATTGTATGATCCTCCTACAGCAATTGGGCAAAAGTAAACGTGCTTTACACATCATTACGAAACATATCATTGCGAAAGTTGATGAATCAAATTTTTTAAAAAGAACAGGTGAACAAATAGACGGTTAAATTGTAGTCCAAGGATTAATAATTAATCCACTCATGATGACATTGCCTGGGACAAAAAGGATCCCTCTTGACTTCGATTTTGAAATGCACCTACGCAATGAACATTAGTCTTTTGGTACTTTGCGCCTCTTGACTTTAAGAGGGACGAAATAGTGAAGTCCATCAAAGAAATTAAATCTGGCATTCCATATCAATTGCTTCATCCTGTTAAATATGATTTATAATTTTTGTATATTTTTTAAATAATGGAAGAAAGAAATAACAAACTCAAGATATCTCAAAATTACGTTAATTTAATGATATAGAGGTTTCTTAGGTCGATATTCATAGTCTGTTCTTATTTCAAGACCGTCTTAAGTAATGTCTTAAAATGCTAGTACGGCTCTGTGATTGGTTCACAGTAACTTAAGACTGCACTTAAGATGGTCTAAAATACATTTATAAGAACGGACTATGAATACCGGCCTTAGTTTAAGCAAAATGTAATACGCGTTTTTATTTTTTTTATTCGTGATATTCTTCAATTGTCTTTTTTCTGATACAAAATTTATGTCCCCTCGAATAGTCTTAATTGCGTCTCTAATATAAAGTATCTTCTTCATGATGCAACATAATAAAATTTTTATTGCATATTATGTTGCGCATTATGAAGAAAGTTGTACTTGTTTATTAACACAAAATTATTCTTCTTAATGACGAATTAGATAAAAAGTAAACTTGTACATAGAAATAAAACGTAGCAAAAATTGTAATTCTCACTTGTACATAGAAATACAACGTAGCAAAAATTGTAATTCTCACGAGAATGAACGGAAAAACACACACTCAAAGAAAAAAGTGCTCTCAACAATAATCTCTAAAAATAGTTTCCTTCATTACATAGTTTATAGGTCTAAGCTTAGACATAAAAAAGTAGAATATTATTATGCATTAATATGTATTCTTATGCATTAATATGTATGCATTAATATGTATTAACATGCATTAATATGTATTCTTATGATATGCTCTTTGATTTCAGAGGAATTTTTCCATTATACGTCAATAATAATTATTACAGCATTTAAATGTAATTAGTATCATATATCACTATACATATATCACTTCTTTATTCTTATTCTATTTGTTATGATCTTGTTGTTTAACTATTATTGGATTTTTTGTGATAATCATTTATTACTAGAAAATTACATATAATAATACTGTCCAAAGTATTCGATGATTAGCAAAAAGAATAATATTCTTCTTTACGATTCCTTTGAAGTCAATGTCTCTCTTTCGGAGAATATAAAAGACATTATTACATTATTATTAAACATATATTTAAACAATTTTAAGAATACTTTTAACAATATCTTTAATAATATTGCAAATATTATTACATTCTTATCAATCAAATTAAATCTAATAAAATAAAATTAATCTCTATATTAAATTGGATAATATCACAATATTATTCCCAAAGTTTAATTTTCAAAAAGATACAATTTTTCTTCAATGACTTGTAGAAAATTATTCAATGTTTCGATTAATAAGAGGCGACTTTCAATTTAATAAAAAAGAATGTTACATATCTACTTTTTATCAATATTAATAATGTAACGTCATCATGTTATTGAAATATTATAGAAACAACAAAAGATAATTTTGTCAAACTGCGAATGTTTAATTAATTTTTTATGCAGATAATTAAAGTAAATTAGTTGTAAATTAAATTTCATATATGTCAGTTAAGAGAAAATATGAAATTTACTAGATGTACCCTATGCACTTTCGCGCGCGAGTAACATTGTACATGACTTGTACTCCCTTTGATTTTATTGAAAGCTGTGAAAGTGATCATCATCGTATGTAGAAATAGTATGCATGTATGAGAAAATACGAATTTGAAAAAAAAGACAGAATTGCCAAAAATGAGGGAAATATTGGGTCTGAGATAAAGTTCGTGGCGTTTTTCCCGATAGACGGCATCAATTGCAAATAACTCAGGAAACACAGATCGCAGCGACACCACTAAACGCTCGTTGGAAAGGTGACACTTCGAGCATTACTTTGAGTGTATAAACATCGAAATTGGTGCAGTGGTTGGAAAGTTGTTTGAAAATGGAGAAAAGTAAAACGCCACGAACTTTTTCCCAGACCCAATACGACAGCGGCAACACCTATACCTCTCGGCATCGTCGATCTTCACCGGAGACGCAACGGAGGTTCAAACGGCACGTGACCTTGGCCGAAGGCTCTCATGCCCATGTTCCGCGGAGAAGACACCTTTCCACTTCCCCTCGGACCGCCACCTGAGCGAAGCGACCTTGACTGAGCGCGGCGCGGGGTTCGCAGACGATCACCTAAGGCCCCGCGAAGCAGCCCCTCTCACGCGCGCGTTTAGACCCCACTTGGGTTAATACTTAAACCGCGGGACCACCGCGCCGCAGACTATTCCCACAGCATCGGCCGTTGGACCCGTTAAGCTCACGTACGCACGCCCTCACCGCACGCGCGTACACGCGTCGTACACGTCCGGATACGCGCGCGATTATACCGATCGCACACGGGACCGATTGTACCACACCTGGTGTACGACATACGCGGACGTGCATGCGACATCGCGGGGACATATGTAGCACCCGCAGGCAAGTGTGCCTCGTTGATCCTGACCCCGCGAGCGAAGGACCGCGTGCACAGTGACGAGAGCCACCCTTCGAAGTCTTCGCGAAGAACCCTTCGCTTCCCGGAAGAAGCGGACTCCCTCGCGATCGGCGTTCCGTCCAGCGTCCTGCTGATCGACGACGGCGTCCAGCTGGTGAACGCTGGCATACAGGGAAATATACAAAGTGCAAAGAGTCAAGCAGGTGGAATCTCGGATGGGTAGCTCGGTTTGATACGGCGCCGCTGAGTCACGAAGGGGACCGGTGATTTCGGTGACGAAGTAGCTGTGGGAGCAAGAGTGGTGAAGTGCACAGTGCCAACCAGTTTCCGATCGGTAGACCCTGAGTGGAAGGTAAGCACGTTTCGAAAACTTCGGAGGGTGGAGAGCGGAACGTTCGACCGAGCGCGAACGGAGCGCTGGAGAGTGACCCAAAATGAATTTCCACGGTGAGAAATCGGGCCGATTCCTCAAACGGATCGGCGCGCGTGAATTGTAAAAAGACTAGAGTGTAAAAAATCACTTGTGCACGAATTATATCTTCAGGGTTCTGGCAACCCTTCAAAAAAGATTAGATTATTATATTACGAGGCAAAAGATGAGAATAACTCAACAAAGCAATTAATGCGAGATTACTCCGTATTACGGGAGGAATGTAAAAAACAAATTTTTTTATTGGATAAACAAGCGTATTTTTATGGCTTTTTCTCGAGTAATGAAAATATTTTACCATTATCCACATACATAATACGAGCTAATTTTTCGATCATTTACATACCGAATGCTTGAAGTAGTAAAGCAATATGCTAATGGCCTACAAAAGGTCAGGTATGAGAATCAAGGCCAAAATCAATTTTTAATTGGGATTACAATGTTACAAAACATTCTAAAGTATTTTTATATTGTAATACCTTTAATGAAATAAAAGAATTACAAGATATACTTAAATTTAAATTTTAATAATAATTTTATCTCTTTTAATATTTTTGCTATTAAAACAGTAGTTTTTTTTTTCAAAAGTCACATATATTAAAACTAAACATTACAATTAATAATAATAAAAATTTGAAAATATAATTCTAAATTTATTATTTAAATCATATTCTACTCACAATTATTAATAAAGCGGAATAAATGGATTTTCTTTAATGTGCCATATCTTATTTTGATAGTGTCATACATATATTTTTCTATTTCAATAAGATTTTTAAATAAAATTTTAAAATTGCATCAATTATTTTTAACTTAATATTTCGATTGCCAGAATACATTTATGTATTGCATTACCAAAATTAAGTTTTCAGCGAATTCATGTTGCGAAATTTTATCGTGAGTAACATTGTCACGTTGTGACAACATGATTTCGCTGAGCTAAAGACTCAATTTCAGTAGAGTAATACGTAAACATATTTTGGCAATCCAAAGATTCATGTGAAAAGTAATAATGTAATTTTGTCAAAAAGATCTTATTAATAAGTTATTATAATAGAAATAGAAAATATGTGTGTGACACTATTAAAATATGATGTGGCACATTGAAAAAAATCCACTCTATCGATAATTGTGAACAGAATATGATTTAAATAATAAATTCAGAATTATTTTTAAGTAGGTTTTTATTAATAAAAATTTATTAATGTAATATTTCACAGCAAACGAGACATATGATTAAAAAATGTTTAGCATATTTTCAATAGTTAAAAAAATATGTTCATGTTATAATGAAAAATAAAACATTTATTTGCTATTGAGCAAGTTTTAAATTTAATTAATTTTTTTCACAAATCATGTTGCTGAATTTATTATTTATGCGTTTTATTATTAATTTTATTTATGCACAAATAATATTAAAGATCTAAATATATAAAAAATTTTTTTAATATACAACTTTTGAAAGATTTATTTTAAAAGATATAAAATTGTTAAAAATTTTTATGTGTGGCGAATCATAATTTGTTAGCCTATCGTTCAAATACGATTTTTTTTTGAAAGTTTGTGAGTAGCGATTCACCTGCGTTTCACAATTGAGACATTGCGCCGCAAGGCACATCCGTACAGTCATTGTCCGTGCACCAGAAACGTTGCAGTTGTCTTAATTCGAAATGTCTAACCCTGTCATTAATGCCTACCCGAGTTTCGGCAGACACGACAAGAAAGAGAAGACTCTTTCTTTGACACTAGACTGTAGCAACCTTCTTGCTCACCCGGCAGAAATTATCTCGGCTGTCTGTATACCAGCACATTCGCTTTGCATGGTCAACTACCTACCTTAATATAACCCCCACGTATGTATCCAAGCACGTGAAATTCATCACATTACACAACCATCATAATATTCGGCACAAGGTCGCTGGACCGTTTTCGAGTCAGTTTCTTCATGCCGTGATACGGAAAACGGAGGTCTGCCTTGAATGATCAAAGATGCACAAGCATCCGGTATGCGAAAAGTCTGACAAATTTCTCTATGTAATTTCAAATTTAATTAGCAAGATTTGGCAATCTAGTTATATAATGAAAATATAGGAATAATATCATTTTCGTATATAATTTTCGCGATTTAATGTTGTGAAGGAAGCAATAAGATACTGATAAAAATTGCAGCCAATTATCCGATTAACAAATGTATAATTATCGGCTCTGCTGAAGACAAATGAATAATGATAGCACGCCAAACAGTAGGAATCATTCATTAATATGTACATACATACATACATGCAACGGTTAACAGTTATCCACCGTGAAACAGATGAAGAAGAATGGAACGGCGAAAGTCTAATGACATATAAATTGACACGCATATTGATTCGATAATTATTGACAGATTGAAACAATTTAAGTTTATCATTTTCCGACGTGTGACAACGAATGTCGTGCAAACAAACGTCTATGTTACATGTACTAACGGATATTGGCAAATTTCCGACGCTCCTTGGTCACATTTTGTACTCAAAACTTATGTTTTACGGTGATAACACAGTTTCCGCTTAAAATTAGGAACGATCGCACTCAACTGCGACTACAAGTAAATCGCACAATGTAATTGCTCGTTATACTAGTCGAAGACGCTTAGGGAATCAATTTGTTCCGCAAGTACCAAAACCTACTAGTTTTTGTATTTTTTTTCGTTTTTATTAGAATCTCATTAAAACGTGACCTATGACCTATTATTACTTGAATTATTGTTATCATGTTTCTCTATGACAAATTTTTCGTTTCTTTATAATTAATTTAAACTTTCAAATATTAAAACGGTTTTTACGGTAAAATATTATTACGTTTTTTTATTCGCTTAAACCAAAAATNATACAGCAAAATGCAGCATATTTTTATTTTTAAAATATTCAATACAAGAGATATTTACNATATGACATACGATGAGTTACAATTTCTAAATTAATATTTGGCAAATAAGATATTACCAGTACAGTAAAGACGATATTATAAATGAACGTTACAATTTTATAAAATAATTTTGTCATAAATTAAACAAGATTTTGTATGTAAATACCATTTAAAAAAAAAAAAAATTTGTCTAAATTTCACTATCGATAAGTACAATTTTATCGGATTTTATCAAATTCACAATTTTCAGTCATAAAATTCTTTAAGAATTAATATAAAAAGAAATTTTAAAATCTCCGATATTTGAACGTGTACTCTCTTTAAACTCGTTAGCCTTAATAGAATTCTTAAGATTTTTATTGCCTTGTTATACCTGAGATGAAGAGATGATAAAGTAATCTTACCTAATTAAGTTCTTCAACGTCGTTAGTTTCCACCGAGATGAATAATTATTCTAACGCAGAAAGTGAAGAAAGAAGTACATTTCGCGTTTACACGAGAGATTAGCGCACGATTTCATGTGTGTGACACAATACGTCTGTGCAAAGCTTCGAAGATATTTTACTCTAGTCAAGGCTAAGATCTCTCCAACTGCAGAATGTCGAAAGAGCGGTAACGCGCTGTTGCTTTTATCCAAATCGAGGACATTAAAACACTTGAGAATTGCAAATAATTACTTTCGAGTTATATTTCAGTGTAACGATAACGTGACTTTCGTCTCTCTTGCATTATCCTTTAAATATTATCTAAGATTTTATCCTTTCTGCACATCAGTTGAATAACAACAGGATTCAATTAAAATGATAATGATATGATTTAATCGAAAAATGAAACATTCAAAACCTAAGATTTCAATCAAAAGTGTGAATTATCTTAGATATTATTTAAAAAATATTCCGCTTGAAGGCACACGCGTATAAATTATTTTTACATTCAGATAAGAGTATAATTTTAGTAAAAAGGATTTTCTTTTCCTATTTTCAGTTGCTTCTTATTTTGTACTTTTAAATAAGTTATTTTGCTCTACATTTCTCTAAATCGTCTAATTTATTTTCCGGTTAGCTGCAAAAATACATCCTCTTCATAAATAAGCGGCGCAAGGTTGGCGAGCTCTATGGGAAATCTAATATTAGCCGAAAAACATGCTTTCACGTCGGACAAAAAGCCAAGTGCAATTTTTACGTTTCACTAATCGGCGCGTCGATACGCGCGTAAAACATTACAGCGACGAATTGGAAAACTGTGGCACGCCTTACAATTAAGTTCCCAAAAGTGCTATTGGCAAAGAAAGTGGAACTACGACAGTGATCTACAATATATAGTTTAACGCGATGGTTGATTACACCTGGCGATCGAAGACAAAACCGTCTGGAGCGATTAACTTGGATCATAAATTTCGGAGGGGACAGGTGTACAATATTGCGAATCGCTTCGTTATCGACTTTCTTCGTGAAAAGAGAAATGTGTGCTGCGATCGCGGATCGTCAGATTTTTTTCCGCCGAAGAGAAATGCTTAACACGGAAACTCGGGAAAGAATGTGAGATATTATGTGGGGGGATAAGATTAGAGCAAGAAAAATGTGAATAATTTGTTTTATTCAAATTAATGAACATTTTATTCAGGTTAATGAACATTTTATAATAGAACAATAGTGTGCGATCTTTTACTGGTCTGACAATTCAGTGTCGTTATTCAGATACGATTTTGCCTCCAGAAGTGAGAAATTTGCACCATACGTTATCAGATTATCAGATCACACAGAATAACCACGAAACTGGGATAAATGTGACTCGAATAGTCTGTAATGATAAATTTAAACATCGTTATAAAGTTAGTAAAATTTATCCTTCTCCTCTTCTTCCTCTTTCCCTTTCATTTCCTCTTCTTTTATAAATAATTTAAAATTTATGACAATTATTAAATCATACCTAAAGATACTACATTTATATCTCAGTATCACAGTATTTCGATTGACCCTAATCTTAGATTACAATTTGATCTTCTCGCCGCAAACGTTAAACGATAATTAATGTTACATCTCATAGACTTCAGTCATATGTAAATTTACTTGTAATTTATTTGTTACATCGCCAGTTTACTGTAACGTAACTGTAAATCCGCGCTTCTATGCGTTTCTAAATAAATGCCATCGTTACTCTCGTCGGACGGTGAAAACGGTTCTTAAAAGTCGATACATTTCGATCACGCAAGAACAGGCTAGTAGCACAGAGAAATTAGCGAATAATACCCCCTGTCCTTTTTGCCGTAAGAAAAGAGTTACATGATGACGCTTAACGGATAAGCCGAGAAAGAACCCGTTTCGCGATATAGGATGCTCATTTCCGGGCTGCAGTAGAATGATAGTAGAGGAAGAGCAACCGCCGTAGGGGAATCGATAGCGAGCGGCAGTGAGAGTCGTTGAACAGCGATGTTAAACTGGTGCCGTTAGAACGAGTGTCGAAGAAACGGCACTTGGCAAACACGTATCCGTAAATCGTATCCGAAGCAAAGTAGCAAATCATAATTTATCATAATTATGCACAATGTACAATGATGTATAATATTAATCAAAATGCCGCACTTTTTTCTCTTTTACGACAGTTAATTAATTATAATGAGCGTAGCAAATAACTCCATAATATTGCAATATCTTCGCAAAGGTGAAGCGCATTCTTTGAAAAGAAGAAAGTAGGCAGAAAATAGATTAATTTAACGTATAATCTCATTAAAATTCAATACAAACTCATCAAAGTTATAGTCCTCCTTTTGAAAAGTAAATGCATATTAAACAATTATAATCAGAAGTACATTCAACGAATTACAACGCACGTTCTAAATATGACAGATTTTCTTTTTCGAAACTTTTTATTTTGTTTTATTTTTTTTTCAAAAATGACAAAACGACAGAAAATATATAAAGTACGCTTTTAAGATCATTATTGGAATTGCAGTTCAATTCTATCAGATATCTATATAATAATAATAAAATAGTAGAAAATATTACAATGTAAACAAAATATTTAATTGTTCTTGTTGGGGCAATCATATATATCACAATAAATATCATAAGAGATAATCAAACGTTCTGATAAAGAATTATTTTTCTCGTATTCATACGAAATACGAAATTGCAGAAAACTAAAGTACAGAATCCGATAGTAAAAAGATAAGAAAGTAGCATCGTGATAAAAATTCAATGACATGAAAACCATGCGAGAATCACCGAAGGCATATTACGCGTCACATTAATAGCTAATGCAGCATTACCTACTTAGCACGTTCTTCTTCGACTCTCACCAATGGTAATTTAAAGATTGCAAAAATCAAAGAAAAATTGCTTAAAACACGAGAAATGCAAACCAGCACACAATATTCTATCAATCATCGGCGTATTATTATTATTCTTTGTACATTTATTTTTCAAAAGGAAAGCTTTATTGCAAGGAAATAACGATCATACCGTAAATTGCAGATTGTAGATTGTACCGATCATCATGTGCCGTTCATGCGGATCGAGATATTCCACTCGTAACATCTGAATAGCGTTCAATTATCTTGCGATAATAATGGTTCAATCGACAACGAAATAACATAGGCATAATTAAAAGAACGGCAACAGAAAAATAACTATTCATAGTCATAAATAGCATAATGAGAAAAATCTCTTATTCTGCTCTCACTCTGTTTGCTAAAAATTTAATTAGTCATATAATTCATTACGTGCATTTAACAAATTTAACAAATAGTTCGCTATAATAAAAATAAGTAATATTTAGTTAATCATATTTGGATTGCTTCAAAGCGTAGAAAAAGATAAAGCAGCTTTGTAAATAATTTTGTAAGTACAATTTAGTGACATTTGTTTGCTGAGTACTTGCGAAAGTAAATAAAAAGATAGCGGAGAGATGATGAAACCAGTTCATGAAACACTCGGCGAAAGGTAGACTTGTCCTTTTGTCGCACTTAAATATTAGTGCCTAGCTTTGATGGGATTTTTCAAGCGCGGATGTGTTTTCTTGACACGATTGTAATCCGGTCAATACGTTGCATCGACCGCAATTCCTGTTCCCACAATTAGACGAAAGGCATTCTTTTGCAAAAGTTATCAATCCCGTCGAATGGAAACTACGTGTAGCAGGTACCATTCGAGTCACTAACACATATGACTGTGTACTAAATAGAAAAATGACGGAATGCAGTAAACTGACAAAAATTTTACGACTTAAAATCTTATATTTTTTAGATATTTTTAAAAAAATATAGGCTGTAAAAAAAATAACAGCTTTCTTAATTTTCCAATGTAGAATATGTAGTTATTAAAAGTAATATAGCTTTTGCAAAATGACGAGATCAGATCGGATAAAATTCTACATATTCTCTAGATATCCATTCTTTCGCTAAACAATTAAAACAGCCTGATGAAATTCGAGGCAAAAGTGACACACCGTGTCCGACACGGCGCGTTAAAATCTCCTTCGGCGTCGACTCGCGGCGCGAGTCCTGAAAGTAAAAAGGAACGCGGCTTGTGAGAAGAAGAGTCGCGCTTGAGAGAGTTCGCGAAATATGGACCGAGACGGAGGAAAAGGTCGAGGAAAATAAGAGGAAAGAGCGCTTCTCTTCAGGCATGACAACGGCCGCGAATGACGGACGGTGAATATCTCGCATGCGACGTGATACACCACGAGAGGCTGATCGGTAATTAACCGGACGGCACGACCCACTTACCCACTAAACTCGAAGAGCCATCCGCCGCGCGGATGTTACCTTCGTCATCATCATCGGAATTCTCTCCCATTGAGAGAGAACGCCGCGCGCGCGCGCCGAAGACGACACCGGCCACACGACGTTTCTCTCTTTCTCCTTGTCCCTCTTCTCCGCCACCTTCACCCGATCTCATCCTCCTTATCTCGTACTCTCGCGGGACTACTTTCTCAACGTAGCAAGTACCGTTTGACTCTACGGGACCGTGCTCGGCGCGCGGCGCGGCGCGGCGCCGAGATGAGACGTTAGAGCGGAACGAGATTCGCATGCCGGATGTCTCGCGTGAAACACGTGCCACTATTAACCTTGTCTAACGATAAATATCCCTCCGAGATAATCGATCTTTAAACGTCAGCACGGTGATATTAGTTAAATTGAGATGAATAGTATAAGAGGTCATAAATCTAAAAATATATTTTTAGATTTTATAGAAAACGAGGCATTTTCCAAAGTTTCTACTTCATAAAATAACTAATATTTAGCTTTAGACTACGTTCTAAAGTCCGTAATGTAACGACACGTGGTTTTCGTTAAGTGAAGAGCATACATAAAATTCACACGATAAAATATCGTCACAAAGATTCTGCTCGATCATTTCCGCACTCTTTCATCGATTTTAATTAACGATTTTATTTTCGTGGCTAAAAATCGTTCATCCATTTCCTCGTACGTTATTTATTTATAGCCTCAATCAAGTAGGAAACCGAAAGTATACATTATGATAATTTAAAAGGCGAATATATTAACGAGTTCTTGTCCGACGCAAACGGACACCTACATACTTGTAAATAAATTCATGAAAAATTCTAATTCTGATCCTTATAACGGAAGATTCACGCGCGATACTTTCACTTGAGCAATGTAAAAATATTTATAGAAACTTAGATCGTTAACCCAGATTCTCGGTAAACGGTACGATGCAACGATACTTTGCGTAATTCCGGCTTAACAGCATTGACATCGTCCGCGCGGCAGACGACATCGATGTTTTAATAATCCGCGCATCCGGAATGGCGAAAAATTCGCGGTGTGTTAAGGTTGAACATTTCGAGGAGTCCGCGTTATGGCTTGTAAAAAGGAAGGTTTTGCGCCGCGAACGGACGCGATACGTTTCGGTCGGGACGATGCACATGCACGGCGCACGCGAAAAGCGCGACCGTTTGAAAAACAAAAAAAAGAAAGAAAGACTGGCTATGCCCGCGCTAAGCCGGCGGAATAGGCGAAGGGCCACGCAACGACATTGGGCAACCTTCGGTCGCACATCGCCGTTACTCTAGTTCTCGCGGGCCGCGGCAGAACTGCAATATATCGATTACGCAAACCGCGAGCTCTCCGCTGGCCTTAAAACGCCGCGGCCGCGGCGATGACCAAATCGTTGGCTCGTTTAATTCTCTGGTCTACTTACCGACCTGCTCATCCCCCCGTGTCTAAGGGGATTTACAGCCGTGTTTCAATGCTTGTACGCACCCAACGCGATAGAATTGTTGTGATAAGCCGATGCGCTATTTCTATACGTGTAATTCAGTATGATTGCGCTAAGGTGCAGCTCGCGCCGATATTTCGGAGAGAAAGAGAGAGATCTGAGAACGATAGTTCCGTGTGTTAAATTATACCGGAGTAATTTTAAAATGAGTAGATTCGATCGAGACCACATCCAGTCGAGCCAATGAGAAGTTTAAACAAAAAAGATCATAAAGACCTAACTTTCGTATGTTCGTTGAGACTTGGTCTCTCGGGAACTTTAATGATACGATAATTTAGGGTAAATATTACGTGTGAGATGATTCTTCAAAAAGTTCCAATAGTAGGAAGACATTACAGTTGCATCACGATTACGGAAACCGTCTCAGAAATCATAAAGATCGGGCGTTCTCTCTTTCTCCGCAGGCGTAATTCTCGAAACTTCCTTGTAAAAATGATAATTCATGTCTCGTCGGGTTGTCATAATTACGTCACGTATACGGAAACGATGCGCAATCCAGTGTTACAAATTGCAAAGATGTTTACGCGGAGAGTCTCACGATGAGTCCGGTGCCACCCGACGTGACGGTGAGAAAAAAAAAAGAAACAAGAAAAGTCTCCGGGGGGTGCTTACGTGGGGTGCTTACGTCGGGCCTAAATCGGGCGCGGAAGAGAAAACCGACTCGGCGGACGAAAACGATTTAGGCGATTACGACCCTCTTACGAGAACAAACTGTCTCCGTCGCGATTACACGAATCAGTTGTTATGCGCGAAAGTCCGCGCGACTCATCGCTAATAATCGCCGAACGTCGTCAGGTCCACGAAAACGCAATCTAATGACCGTACGACATAATGTGTGTACGGCGTGGTACGTAAGATTATGAAATTGATTTCTTTTTTTGATGGACGGCGAGAAAGTGTCATTCATGAATTTAATGCTGTCCACCGGCGACAAGTCGCGACATAAGTAATAGTGACAAGCTCTAAATCCCGGTAAGTGTGTTACGAAGCGAGAGACGACGACGGAGAGACACGTGCAGAACAGTCGGTGAACGATATCGAATTATCATCCACATCATGACTGTCCCGCGATTACGCGAGGCGCTTATCGAAAAGGATCAAATGTTCGCGAATGATTACGTGCGTATATTCATGGTAAAAAAGTCGCGAGATAATCTGCAATGAGTACTGCAGTTTATGCCTGCTAATCTCTCTTCTTTCTGTTTGTCATCTTTCGAGCGGTACAGCATAAATGAGTTGCAAATGCAGAAATAAACAATTCCTGTTACAGTCGAACAAGCACTTAGCAGTTAGATTGAAGAAAGATGTTTCCATTAGAAGGTTCGTAAAAGTAAATGAAAGTGAATCAAGATAAAACATATTGGAAAAAAAAAACTAATTTACTTCAGTATGTAAAGAAATAATCGTGCATCTCTATAAATGCATATAAATTTTCTATTATAAAATACACATTTTTTTATATTTGATATCATGTGACTATGGAGACTCGTCAATAACGCTTCTTCTATTTTGCTGGCAATCATACTATTAAAATATCGATGTTGTAAATTTCTCTTTGTGCTGCAGAAGACGTCGTTTAGAGAAACGACGCTTTTCTAATGTATTATAAATAACAAAAATTGCTTCTATTATAAAACTGATTCTAAATTAAGTTTCCTTTAATTCTGTCAATGATTTTTCTAGTTTCTTTTTTCTCTTTCTCGGATGTATAATCTATTCTTACATATTTATAATCACGTTAATGCACGTTAAAGCAGATAGATATTGAAACACATGTAGCAATTTGTGTGGCAATATCTGTTTGAGGTGTAATATATAATTAGAAAATATAGTGCACGTGCTGTGAAATATTGAGATTAAAGAGAGATTAATCCGTTGACATCCATTAGTCAGACATTAAAATTGTATCGTTCGACAGTTCTAAACTCAAGAAACTGTCGAGAAATCGTGAGAAATCAGCAGTTAGTTCTGCGCTAAATCGCATGCATCATCGTTATCCAGTAATAAAGATAACGATGATGCGTGCGATTTAGCACAGAATAAAACCACACGTGTACGGTTCGCCTAAACGCAGCGACGCACGTACTAATATTTAATTAATATTTAATTAATATGTGATGCGTGTACACTATATTTTAAATTAATTTATTTAATGTGTACACTGTAAAAATGAAGTTAATTCATTTAAACTTTATCTACAATCATTTAATAACATACTTTTTTAATTGTTGAGTTCTTTACAAAACATGTGTTATATTAAGCGTGAAATTTTGCGTTAAATGGTGCTTAATCGCGATTTAGATATCATAATCCAGATTGTTACTCTCTTAAGAACGTATACAGAGATAAGAGAAGATTCGCCAATGATGCTTTAATTTCATATGTCGCGTTCAGCGACGCTGCATTTAGAAACTCTGAACAACTTCGTCGCTCGAAAGGGACGGAGACAGAGATTTATTAACCATATAGAAAACAAGACGAAAGAGGGAAATGTAGAAAGGCAAAGGACGAAAGGGAAGGAGGAGAGTGGTTCACATCCGTGCGTAAATCGCAGCGAAAGCGCGACGACGATGACTTCGCGATAACGCCTGGATTCTTAAATGACGTTCGCGACGAGCTTCCTGACCCATTGCGTTCGTCAAAGTCGTCTTTGATCGACGATTAGGGTGACACGTATATGTAATCGCGCCCGTAAACGTGAGCGGAAAGAGTTATCCGGGAATTCTGTTTGATTGCAAAACTACTGTAATCCTCGGTTCAACATATGAACCTTTGATCTATATATATATATATATATATATATATATATATATATATATATATATATATATATATATATATATATAATACGTTATAATGATATTTTTAATAATATTGACTTACATTTTTAGAGATGGCGTCAGCGGCAGCGGAATTAGTAGCGGAAAGAGAGCCGGAACTGAGGATCGAGATGGCAGACTCGAATAGAACCTTCGTAGGTGCTCAGGGTCTGGTTAAGATGGCCTTGGATCAGTATACGGAAATCCTCACAACAGTTTCCGATCCACGGGTCAGCGACTGGCCGCTAATGGACTCACCTATACCGACAATTCTTATCGTGCTCCTTTATCTGTACGGCGTTGTCATATTCGGCCCGCGTATGATGGCCAACAGAAAACCGTATAATCTCAGAGGAGTCCTGGTGGTATACAACGCGTTTCAAGTCGTTTTCTCGCTAGGGATGCTATATGAGGTAAATATTTTCGGCAAAATTTCGAGAAAATAGAACGGACTTCCCATTTATTATCGAATATTAGTTTCGAGTATAGTTTTAGAAAAATAAAATGCTTCTGCAAAATATTTTACCAATACAGATCAACGTAATGTGTCCGATTAAATTAAGTAAGGATAATTATATCGTCTGATCTGAAATTGTTACATTGTGAAACGAAATATCGTAGAGGAGTTAGAGGAGATACAACCGTTAGATAAGTACGGAATGATAATTGGGCGAATCAGAAAAGTAGTTGCCTCGACAAAGAAGCGCACGAGCTAGAAATCCTGTAATTTGCGAAATCATGCAATCCTTGGGCGGGGAAACGTGCTCATAGAGAATGGAAGAGCAATAGAAGGAATAAGGAGAGAAATGAAGAGAATGAGAGCTTGTATATGTAAAAGAGAAAGAGAGAGAGAGAGTCTCAATACGACCTTCCGTGTCACCCTTGACTTTCGCGTTTTCTTATAGCCATCATTAGGTTCTCGTTATAACGTATACATGACGTGCAAAGTTCACGAGCGCCGACAATCCGCCGGGATCGAAGGACTCGGCTGGCGTTTGGAAGCCGGTCAGACAACTTACTCGTTATATAGGTCACGATGTAAGTATGTCGCCGGTATAGCACATAATCGAGATCGAAAATGATCGGATGGCTAATCGCGGGGAGGATTATGAACTATCAAAGCGGATAGCCACGAGTAGTCCTCGTTCGCGAGATCGATACGGCTAACAAAGTGTGACGGTGAAAGGAGATGTGATGAATAGAATCGTATAATCGTTGACAAAGATCGAGGAAGACTCCGACCTAGAACTTCATCGATTATAATCAAGGCGTTTAGTTATCGAGCTGATATCAGATAGGACACAATTTCTGTATGTCTTAATTAAGCACCATCGAAACTTATCTAGGTTCCTTAATAGGTAATTAAGCAAATTAAATGTGATAATCTCTTATCTTATTATCTTGTATCGCAACGCTTATACAAATCGTGTGCTCGCCGAGAAATAAAAAATGACGCACACATTGATCTATAAGGAAACTTAATTATAATTTTATAAATAGATCAAAATAGATAATTAAATATCGTAACCAAATGGACTCTTAAATTTTGCACTAATTTCCAACTAATTCTTATAATCGCAATTGAATCGTAAGAAGTAAAATTGAATGCTTTAAAATTCGTTGCCTCAAACTTTCATATTTTTATATGCATTTGTGTGGAACAAATTGCATGAAGATTCATATTTTTATTAATTATTTTCAATCACTTTATATTAAATTTAATTAATTCGTATCTTAATTAATAATAACCGGTTAGATTCATCCTTTAATTGTTTATTATAATTAATTAGTAATTCAGACTTGCCATAAATCATAGATTCTAAATTGATAGTTATAGATGATAGGCGGAGAAATTTAATTATGCACATATCGTTCATCGACAAAATATCAATGTCTCTATAAAAATGCGATTATTATAAAAATTAGCTCTGTAATCTTTCAAAGCCAATATTAAAAATATAGAAACTATTATGAACAAGAAAATATTTAAAAATTAAAAAACAGATTTATAACTTAACTTAACTTTAACTTAACTTTTTAATTAAACTTTTTTTGATTGAATCATTCTTAAAAAAATGTAATTAATTTAAATGTGAACGAAAATAAAACATATCGATATAATTTGAATAATATTCAATCAATTAGATTTATAAATCATAAAATTTTAATATCAGTTATAGTATTTTTAACACTAAATATTTTTGTAACTGTTTCGTAAACGTTATTTTTTAAAATCTTGAAAAGACATTTTTTTAATTGCCGTTTCATGTTTCTTTTTCTTTTCGATTTTAAATAAAAATTTTATTTTTTATAAGCTTTTAAAATAATGGCATAAAATTAGATGATATTAGATATCCCGCGTCAGGATTAATCACAACTTTCAATAAAGTATTTACGATATAAGTGAAGAAATAGAATCTCTACTTTTCCGCCAATAGTTTTGACATATTAAATATTAATAAATTTAACAAAAATATATACATAAACTAAGCTTTCTTCTAAACAAAATTGTCAAAATACTACATGTCTGCTGCGTATTTAAAACTAATGTCTAATTAGAATACACCCAACTCTCATTTTACGCAATCTTACGTTTCGCGTGAAAAAGAAATCGCGTAAAAGGAAATCGAGTAATTTGGAAAATAACCGTATAAAAAAACTAGGTAAAAACAAACGGGTAAAAAGAGAATGGGGAAAATTTTCAATTTCGCAGCAAATTATTTTTACTTGCTAATAATTGTTTCAAGCCTTTTAAATTACACAGTTCCCTCTCATTATCAAGTTTTCACAACAAATTCTTCCATTGCATTATTCTACTACAAGCTTTATTAATACTTCCATGTTCTTCATATATCGATATAACAATTTTTCTTTTTCTGTGCGTACGTTTACATTTCTTTACTTAGCAATTATTAAAACAATAAATATATCTAATATATATTGTAAAGAAAATTTAGATATCTACATTTATATTAAGTATGTTAAGATATGTATTCGGCATCATTTTTTGAGCACACCAATCTTAAACGAGAAGAACGAAAAATATATTTTACAAAGATTGTAGTATGTTTCAGTAGTCAAATTTAATTGTCACTCAATCGAGCTATGCGCTCGTACACTCGTTTTGTTATCAATGAGACTTCTTATTTTCAACTTTAAAAATACTGATATAAGTTATACTGATTATAAGTTCTATTTGCACTTCCATGGCGCATGATCGAAAAGACAATGTAAAACTCTGTACGGAAGGTCAAACAAGAAACGAATTTTCACGCGCCATGGAATGGATAATGAACGAATTGCATCCGCGCGAAAGTACACTTGCAGAAGTGACTAACCGCAATAACTGCTGCTTCTGTTAGAGAGTTGGTCAGGAAAGCTTTTTATCTACGCAAAATAGCACAGCTTTTCCAGGATAGTTCTGTCCGTTCAGTTATCCGATTTACTTTAAATTTACTTTAAAATATAAAATTGTGATGGTCCTTTTCTTTTCACAAACAAAATGCCATATAAATTACCATTATCAAATGCGATCACTAAAATAATAAAAAATCTATCTTAAATCTATCTTAAAAATCCACTTTTAGACAAATTTTTGATCGAATTCCATTTAAAAGAATGAAAATTTATTGTAGAAATATAAGAGAATACCTTAAAAATAATTTTTTTATTAAATATATTTTCTGTCAACTTTTTCGTAAGCTATTAAATAAAATTATTTAGCTGTATTTACTTCCAATTGCGTGGAAGTTAATGCAAAATACAATCCGGAAATCTGAACGCAAAAAAATCAAGATCATAGTTTATATGAACAATTAAGAGATAAACATTAGTATCGGACAGAGTTCACGTGATTAAGATCATAATTATGCATACACGTGTGTGCATTCACTCTATTAATTTTCACAGTTGAATTGACATTGACTTTGTTACTCAATCTCAATTCCATTTTCTTACTTATTTATAGATACTATGTGTAAACTTCATAACTTAATTGATAATCGTCGCACATACATAAATCAAAGTGAGGGCAAAATTTTTAATTTTTCACCTGTACGTCCTAATTATTATTTACATATTGTTTACATAAATAATTTAAGACTTTGAACTTCGATTATACTTGCGGATGTTAACAGGAAAAGATAAGAAATGTAAACCGCGATTTCCATTTGTGCAGGAGGAAGTAAAGGAAATTATTCATATTAATTCAAATTGTAAAATATATTATCAGATCTTACAATTTCCACGACAGCTGCTTACGGTTTGAAGCATGCATAGTGCGTATGTACGAAAGAATTAATCTTCATCGTCGAAAAGAGATTGAGATGAGTATCGACTTAACGTGTTTTTTTTTTTTTTTTTTTTTTTTAAGATTGGAAGTGTTAAATGGAACGTGGCCTCAAAACCTACAGTTTCTCCTGAAACAGATTTATACTTGCTGTCATTTGCTGTGTGAAAATTGGTAATATGTGTAACACAGGTTCTTTCAAGGCAGACTTCCCGATTTACAATCAATTTATAACCAAATCAAGGACACCATACGCTGTGAAAGAATGATATCAAATTGTTTTAAAATGATAATTACAGACAAAGATCGGATATAATAAGAAAGAAATATAAAATATTATACATCTCTTTATAAAGATTATGTAAATTATATTATTTCTCCTTCACTGTAATTTGTGTTTTACTTTCGTCATCTCTCGAACCGACAGAGAAAACACAGTTACCATTTTTCACGATGTGACGAAATAAAATAAATATTTGCTCAAACTAATATTACAAAAAATTATATTATGTCAATCTACGTTAAGTTTCTTTGAAGCGTTAACTTTCTTGTTAAGTTAAAATTAACGATTTGTGATAATCGATTATCCTCAACGATTTATGAAATCCAAGAGCAGATATTGCTCTGTCGAAACTCTAACTAATTAATATATCTAATCGAGTGTTTCTCATTCTTTTACAGCATTTAATGTCCGGATGGCTGTTGGACTACAGCTATAAATGTCAACCGGTCGATTACTCCCACAATCCATCCGCTCTCAGGATGGCGAACCTCTGTTGGTGGTACTTCATCAGCAAATTCACGGAATTTGCTGACACGGTATGATTTACTTTCATACATTCGCATACGAAATACCAACCGATAATAGTCATGTGCAAAGTATGCAAATCGATCAAATTTAAAGAATAAATTTCTTTAAATTAAAGAAAATTAATAATACAAAAAAGACATACTTACATATTATTATTTAAATCTATGCTCATGTGGAAATGAACGGAATAATAATATTTTTCGATTTTAATTCGAAATTATGTCATCACAGAACAGTAAAGCAAAAAATAAAATTACGAAATGCATAATTTTTATAGAACGCGTATGTTAATACAATCTTTTTTTCAGCATCAAAATACGTGAAACTTTTACTACTTGCGCATTCCGTAAAAGAGCCAAAAACAATTAATTTTCTGTATAATAACATTCAAACTTTTTATCTGATATCTTCTTATATCTTAGATATAAAAACGAGATTTATATCTAAATATCCATCTGAGGTTCGGAAATGGAACGGAATGTCATCGATACGCCCTATGTTATCTCTATGCAAAATAGCCGAAACCAGTTCCAGCCACGCGAGATATAAAAATCTGTTAGGCGAAATCTAATTAGAAATAAACGGAGGAAAAATGTTGTTGTCCGCATTCTTAATTCGTGTAAAATTGCTTTCCTCTGAAAAATTTCGCGCAGTCAACCAAGAAAAATGTATCTACGCGTATTTCGTATCGCGTAGTTTCGTATTCGTATATCGCGATATCATAAACGTTCCGCATTTTCGATGACTGTATATATGCATAGTAAACAGACCGAAAGGCAGAGAAAGAAAAAGAAGTGGGAAACTATTTCCCGCTAGCCATTCCTCGAGAATCGCATAATTATGTACGAACGCTCGCGTATCCCTTCTCGCGACGCAATAACCCTTAAGCAATCATTTCCATTAGCGCGAGTGAGCACGAACGGCGCCGAATCGTTGTCGAGCATGCAATCATGCCGGTGGATTAAAGGAGCAGATAAGATTTAATCGACCGATCGCCACTCGTTTGTTAGGTATTCTGGCCGAATAAGCCGACAATCCGCAAAGCGGGTGTTTAGCTAGCCGAGCAAGGCGAAAGAAAGAGAGAGAAAGCGATTAAGCGCTGCAAGGCTTTCGACAGCGCGCGTGCAAAATTCATGCGAACGTAGGAATCATCGCGAAACGGACTTTTTCACCATTGCTCAATTTTGATAGCGGTATACGTTGCCCCTATCGCCTTTCTATCGAGCCTGTATGACGAAAATCATTGCGCTTCGTTAATGAACATACTTAGATATTTTCCAGGAGATATAGCCGCTCGCATTGCCGACAATTAACACGACAATGGAATATCATTCGCTCCTCTTTTTCGAGTTAAACGGTCGATAGGATTCTATTATTTTTTTTATTTTTTAATTAAAATTAATTAATTAAAAAAAAGATTCGGACGAATAAATAAATTATTTTTATTTAATTAAAATAAATTATTTTTAACGGGTTAAATTTATATATGATTTATCATTAATAAATAATATATTTTAAATAACAAATCTCTTTCAAAAGGGTCTCGATCTTTTCGAAAAGGTCTCAACCTTTTCCTGCTTCTTTTAATTGAAATTTCTAATTCCGGACTACCTCGTATGCCTTTATAATTAGTTTAATTAAATTTAAATTTATTTTATGTAGGTCAACAAGTGAAGCGGATGCGATCTTAAATCAATGAACCTAAGTCCAAGTTAAAGTGACAGGAAATTACGAGAACCCACAAAATTTCGTAACAGCATTACTCATCGAAATTTCAGATATTCTTCGTGTTACGCAAGAAAGACAGTCAAGTGACATTCCTACATTTATATCATCATTCTCTAACACCCCTCGAGACGTGGATCTGCGTAAAATTTATTGCGGGAGGTCACGGCACCCTGGGCAACCTCATAAACAACGCAGTGCATGTGGTTATGTATGCGTATTACATGTTAGCGGCCATGGGTCCTGAAATTCAGAAGTATTTATGGTGGAAGAAGCATCTAACCACTGTACAATTGGTGAGTAATCGCGTCTCTTCACTAATATGAATCATTCGTAAGTATATTGCTTCAGTAATTTGAATTAGAACGATTAGAAGATATGTCTTGATTAGAAGAATTAAGAAGAATCAGAATTAAAACGAACGACAATCTACGCAATTTTTAAATGGTTCAAATTAAATCTTCTTACAATTAGATTAATACGATTAATATCCCATACGTGGTTTCAAAAGCTTGAATTAAAAATTAAGGAATATTAAAGTCAAAGCAAACAACAATAATTTTTAAATCACACATTTAATGAAATCTGAAAAAAAAATATAATAGAAGTGCTGGAATTTTTTCTTATATCCGTGTAATTATACAATTTTAAGCACGATTTAACGTAGAAAATCATAGAGCTAAAAGTCTGCTCCGAATTATATAGATCAATTTAAGACGGATTACACGTTTGACGTAAAGGAATCTGGAAAAAATTACTATCTTTTAGAAAAGGAATTCTTTCCTCGTTACGCAGCGTATAATTTAAGCCGGTCCGATGTTTGCCGGTTCGCACACACTTCGGTTGTACGCAATAATACGCCGGATAAAATTGCGAGGCGAGTATATGAATGTGCAACACGTGACCCAATGTTCCAAATCGCAGGCGGTAGTAGCGCGAGCGCTTTTTTTTCCGCGCACAGATCAAAACCGATTTGTGATACCTTCTTCTTGCACAACACAACGTCGGGTTTCGCGCCGAGCCGATAATAACCCGCGTCGTTGAAAGTGAATGGATAGGCACTACTGACCCACTGAGTGTGCTTAAAAGATTTAAAGGGTGCACATCGGCAGTACGTGAAATATGCTAATTGCCCCGTCGAGGCGTCTAGTGTGTTTGCTTTCCTCCTACGAATCTACTTCCCCGCGCAATGTATGCCTTCGTTCCAACAACAGGCTTCTCAGAGAATCAAGAATCGAGTACCAATTATACGACGCAAATCACTTTAGATTGTATATCGGGAACAGTATTGTTAAAGTGAACGCAAGATGGAAAATTTCGATAGATCCCCACTCGTCATGTTAAAGGCTAAGGAACGTACTTCGTTGCCGATTTTTCTTGCGTGCCACTTTACTCTGGTTGAAAGCAGTTTAGGATCCAAAACAGATCTCGCCGCGAGTTTCTCGCAACGATGACCGTAATAGCTTTAAATCAATCGCGCGCCTTAAATTAATAGGTAAAAGTGCGGTGATTGTTGCCTCGAACTTCGTAATCCATGAAATAGTATGCACGAAAATTTGTAATGAAATACGTTGCATACGCCTGAAACAAACTGCGCGAGGATAATACGTTTCACATTTATAACTTCGAAATGTTGTTTACTGCTAAGTAGAAAGTATTGCATCCTGACATACGTGGAAAATAAATAAGTCATTTTGCCATTCCGTATTCCGTAAAATAAATAAAAAATGTTTTAACGTTTTATCAATTAATTAATCACTTTAAATATTTCAAGAAAAAAATTATTTTCTTAAATATATATATATATATATCTTCGCATTTATTTAAATTATTCAACGTTTAGAAGATTTCTTTCAAAATTAAAGCGTATTATGATATTTACATAAAATTTACTTTTGGCTGAAACTTATTTTCTCCAATTAAATGTATTAATGTTCATAATGATATATCATCTAATTAATAAAACTCTTTATTATCGGACAAAGTCGAGATGAAATACTTTAGGGCAAGTTCGAGCTAATACGCATGAATTGTCAAAGACCAATTAAAGTTACGATAATAGTAGAAAATAATTAGCGAGCCATCCTCGCGCAGCCAGATATCAAAAAAATTGAACCGAGTCCGTTCTTGTTATCGACAAAATGCGAAGTACCGTGCTGGTACCACTACTACTAGCTAATCGGGGTACTGCTAAAATCGACTTGGCCGCCGCTGGAAAGAGGGCACGTTCGAAAAACCGGCGGCGCGGTCAGCCCGGATACGCGAATTGCGCGAACTCGCGATCGCTCACGGATTCTGGGCCATCGGCCGTTGGTGTTCGTTAGATCGGTCAATCCCGGTCTCTACCTAAGCAAAATTTCACGCCAGCCGCACGTAGGTAGGGGTGAGGGAAAGTGAAAAGTACAACGCGCGTTGGGCAATTCGACTCGACTAGACCTCGCTTTAGCCAGCCGCCGAACTCGGCCAACCACGCTGGCAGTGGCGCAACAATTTGGCATTCCGATATGCTATACGGCACCTGTATACCACCACCATCGTCATCATCGCGACCACCATCACCACCACCACCATCATCAACATCATCACCGGCGGCTCGCGGCCGTCGTCCTCGTCGCCGCTACCGGCACGACCGCCACCGCCGCCATCGCCGCTACCGCCATCGCCACTGTCCTCGTCCTCATCGTCGTCTTCGTCGTCGTCGTCGTCGTTACAACCGACGTCGCGAGCTACCACGAACCGGCCGCATACCTACGAAGCCTCACCTATATGCCTCAACCTATCCCAGTTTATCTCGCAAGACCATCGATTCGCTACATGCCGGCGCATGTATGTCCGGCCGAGATACAGGTGTACCAGTGGACTCGCTTTGTGTCCGCTCGTGACGCATTCCCTCCAGGGGGTACCGTCGCAAGACGCGAATGCGTAGGGATACAGGCGGCATTCAAGAAAAAAAAAAGTTTCTTCAGTGACGAAACCGCCTTTGAATCGAATAAGAGATTTGTAGATACGCTGCCGTTTAATCTTTCAGCGTATCGCGCGATTGCTACATCGACTACTGCACGCGCAAAGGATTTAAAAGAGATATCTGATTGTTCAAATAGGCAGTGATCGAAAAATTCATAGTTTTGCGTGAAAATTAATTTTGCGGAACGAAATAAAACGAAAGGTTCCAAGAGTCAGGGAACACGACAGTCCGATCACTTTTCAATAAAATTGAGCGAGCACTTTTACTTAAGACTTTTCAACTAATCCATTTGTTCCGTGAAAGGATGACGATTGGATTACACTCTGATAAAAAAAAATACTTTTAGGGCTTACTTAGCAAATGAAGATGCGAGATATTTGGTATTTACGTAGGTGAGAATAAAAAGTATAAAATACTAGTAAATTAGCCAATCCGGGAAATTCCACATACCGCAATGCGTTAATTACGAAATTAGCGTGATATATTGTAGAAAATAATACCAACAGCATCGATCACACGATTTCACAAGTCAATTAAGATTTAATTATTAGTTAACTGAATATTAGGTTATTACGATAAAAAAATTTCTTTTTTCGATTTCTTCGATAAATTTAATTAATGATGAGATCTTTAACATTTAACATTAAGTATGAAGTAAACCGTTTTAGCAGATATTGTTGAGTTTGAAGAATACTAATTCTAAATCCCATAATCCCGACACGCGAATGTCAGATTAGCATGATGTAAAAACGGAGTTTCATCAGCTCGGACGTATAAATAAATCTGACGTTACCACATTAGCATTTCATTTATGTTATTATTAAATCCAGTTTAACTTGACAATTTGCTGTATAAAACACACATAAAATTGCGCGATAAATCTTTTAGTGTGACATTATAAAAAGTCTTGAATTTTGTAAATATCAAAATTAACCGATGGAAAAACTTTTTCAATTTCACATGCTGACATTATTTATAATTATTTATAAAAAAATTATGTTTCTCTTAACAACTCTTAGCAACTCTTAACTATTAATTTCTAATTGTCCTTACAATCTCCCTAACAATATCTTTGAGACACTCGGAATAATGTCTCAACGACAGTGCATTCATTCGCGGAACACACAATCATTCGTGAAACACAACTCGCTTTATGTACTCCGCAAAACAGGACTGAGGAAGAATTAGACACGTACTAAAAGAATCAATAACAAAGTAGTGCGAGTTTTTGTCAACAAATTAACGGTGAATTTAGCTATTCGCATGCCAGAAACTCGTGCTTTCTGCAAGTCGGTCAACGATGTTTGACATTTATGTGTGACAATTCATCCTAATGGTCTATTCTTTCACATTTTATATCGATCTTCAATAGATAATCGGACAATATAGACGCGAGAAATACCAATTGTAAAGTAAATCTTGCACAAAAGTTGTACCGAGGGCAATGCTCGTACACTATCAATATTGTCTCATTCACGGACTGGTCTCTCGATCGTTGTACGTTAAGAGGGAACGATATGCACAGGATATATTAGATATATGGACAGTTATTGCTACATACTGCATTGCGTTCTTTCTTCGAATCGCTTAATGAATTCGGTTGCAATACAGAGTTGATCGAGTCAACCAAGTAATATGCAACGCACGGCTGTGCAGAAATCGAGAAAAACATAATGCGCACAGTGTAAAATACGATTAAGTCGGCCGGTTAGGTTTTCATTTAAAGAAAACAAGACTTAAATTAATTATATAAATTGTAAGATTTGTATGTGAATGATATTATGTAAAATTTTTATATATAATTTATAAGGAAATTAGGCTCATTAGATGCAATGCAAAAATAAAAAGATAAAAAATCAATTATATCAGCAAAAAGAAAAAAACAATGTATTGAAATTAATATAAAATTTTTATTCTCACGTAAGAAGACAATATAATAGTAATCATTTTGACTTAACTTAGTATATTGTTACTTGAGAATAAAAATTTTATATTAATTTTAATAAATTCTTTTGCTCGTACAGTTGATCCCCTTTATTTCTTTATTTTTGCATTTTATATATAAATTACGAGATTTATATTTTTGAATACTGAAAATCAGCTTATGCTTTCAGATTCAATATTTTTAACCATTGAGTTTTACTCACCACTTGTAAATTTTATTCCGACTGTATTGCTAAATCGGCTAAATTGTTGAATCGATTTTGCAGGTTCAGTTCTTCTTGGTGTTCGTGCATAGCGCGCAGGCCCTCATCTTCGATTGCGGCTACCCGAAACTGGTCGCGGCCCTCCTTCTACTTCATGCGACAATCTTCTTCGTGCTCTTCTCCGACTTTTACAGGTCCGCTTACCGCAGAGGAAAGTCCACGAAGGAACTCAAGGCTGAATAAAATACATACGAGGGACATACGAAAGGGAAAATCTTCGTTCGACGAACGAAACACGCAATACACACGTACACACATATCGCGTCGAAATGTGGCTCCTTTCTACACCGGTGAACTTTTACGCTCGTTAATGTATCGATGAAGAACTCATTGAATAGCTTATACCTATATTCGAAAATGTCAATTGTTGGCCAAGCGCGAGAGGAATAAATATCTAAATACATGTTCGAATTTTTTGTATTTCTAAATGCTCCGAAAATAATTATTAAAATATCAACGAAAAGAGAACTATGATGCCGAGTAAAAACTGTGTCGATAACAATTTATAATTCTTATATATAAATAATAATTATAAAAAATTGCAAGTAACGTAAAAGGAAATCTCAGCAAAGAAAACTGATAAATGGAAAAGATGGGTCAGTCGGTTAACGGGGTAATGTATCTCTTATCAATTTGGCAAAGCGATACAACGGAAGGTCTACGATGACACAGAAAGAACTTATCCATTAGAAATTCCTTTATATCAGACAGCGATCAAATGTGATTGTTTTGTCGCTTTTGCAGAGATAAATGATACTCGATACATAAACGTCGTGCTAAAATTTTTCTGATAGATGATCGAGGTCAAACGTTTCACTGGTGTAGAGCGTGAAGATTGCTTCCGTAAGGAAGAATTTTTATTCGTTATATTCTCCCCGGGCGTGTATTTTCCGCAGGATATCTCGGGTCTCGCACACATCTTATTGTTAACTTCAACAGCTTTAAATATATTGCTTTTATTATACTTTAATCGCCTCCATCGATCAATTAAGATTATTCTTTAGGAATATAAGAAGATTATCACGAGGAATAAGTGAGGATAAAAATGAGGATTAAGTAAAATAAAATAAATATGATTTTTTTCCTTTTTGAGGATATAAAAGCTAGAATTTTGAGATAAAGTGAGAAGAAGCATAAAGATGAAACGAAGCAATAATAAAATGTATACGATTTGAAAATTATACTGGATATAAAAATACTCGTATTAGACTAATCAATCTTGAAATAAAAATGATGCAATTGTGTTCGATTCACAATCAGTGTGAGGTAGTAAAATAAAAATTTCAAAACTTTTTCACATGCGCATGATATTGTTTTGCATAATTTCTAAATAATTTTGGAGCTAATTAATTAATGTAAAACAAAAATATATATGTGACAAGTTTATCACTGCATTCTATTTAAAGCAATTGAGAAGCACTGCTGCAGGTTTTCGATTCAAGAAGCGGAGCAATCGGGATACATATATGTACATGGTCGCCAATACTAGAGACTCCCGGATATACCGCAGTGCGGTACGGATTACGATAGACTCCAACCAATATTGAGAAATAGCTAGAAACGTGCGAATAAATTCACATATCCATATCAAATTCGTGATACAAAAATCTCGTCTTTTCGAAAAAAAAAAAAAACAATTACTTACAATTTACTATATTTCTACGAACTAATTTCTACGAATAAAACTTAAAATTCGTCAAATCATACTCTAATACATATGGAGGGAATCTTAAATTATTTTATCCTATTTTATTGCTTCGATTCGTCTTATCAAACTCACCATTCTGTGAGGCACAGAGAGGCGGTACATATGTAATATATATTCATTGTTTGATTTTTAACGGAAAGAATCCCGCGAGATCACACTGTATTACAACTTATTCTATTTCCACGGGATTACATGGCGAGACGCGAGATAACGAATGTTGCGAAGAGGCGATGATAGAACCGGCGTGGACGCACGGTCCGACGCCGTCGGAGAGGACCCGCGGAGTTGCACGTCCGCGCGGCACTTCCCGTTTTATCGATTCCCTCGATGAAGCTGCGCAGCCACGAGGAGCGCATGAAGCGATACCGCGAACGCCGCGAACAATGCCGGACAACGGCCGAAGGGTTCGCGATGCCCCACGAGGTTTAACAGTTGTACGATAAGGTGATAAGTTATTAAGTCTCTCGACGCGAGACAATAATCTTAGGGTTACGGCTCTCGCGTACGCCGGTCGCGCATGCACCGTCTTGTACATATTGTATCTCCCATTTTGTAACAACGAATAAAATATTAATTAAAATATTGTCATTAAACATGAATTATTTTGTGTCTGCACCTATAAACTAATTATCTAATCGAACGTACAAAAAGGGAATTATTATCGAAATGAAACTGGACAAAAATGATTTCATGCAAAACTTATTTCCAAAACTGAATCTGCTTATTCATAGTATATAAATAAGTATATAAATTACTAAAACTTTTTAAATAATTAAAATATTTTAAACAGAACATGAAATATTTTCTAAAACAGAATCCGAGTTTATCCGATAATTTGATCTTGGCATGAATTTCATATCAATCTAACTATCGAAGATTATTATTGCGTTTATCTATCATTTCATAAAGTAGAAAATTTATTGTTAAATACATTTTATTGATATAGCTTATGTACAATAGCGGGACACAATTCCACTTTTATATATGTGCAGCCTAAGTTACCGACGACAATGAACAAAATTTATCGAAATTCTATGGACTTTCACGCTGCTTGCGCTTGTGCTTTTGCTTGTGCTTGCTGTATCCTCTTTTGTCTTTCGAGAAGACGACGTTCCCTTTCATATTCCTTCAATCTCAGAGTATAACTGTAACAGATATAACATTCTTATCAACATACCTTAAAAATTATACAATGATATAGATATCTCAAACAATATCCTTAACAGCACATGTAGATTTTGAAAATATTGGGAAGATATCACAAAAGTAGGATATTATAAGTTCTCCAATATATTAGAAATAGGATATTATAAGTTCTCCAATATATTAGAAGTAGGATATTATAAGTTCTCCAATATATTAATTGTAAGTACATTCTTAAGAAATACAAAATATTATATGTTGTTAGGGATGGAATTAGAATACTTACTCTTCAACATGGCACGCGTTATATTCATGTCTTTCATGCGCACACTTTAACATGAAAGGATAATGACGCCTCTTACACTCATGTAACTCCAAATACTTGTGGGCGCAATAATCGCGTTGGTCCTGAGGGATTTTCAAAGCCATCATGTCTTCCTCCGATATCTTCATTTCTGTGAATTCAGCAGATATTCCTGATATCTAATCAAACTTACATAAAGTTTGAATAAACTTTCGTAAACATCATCTTCGTAAACACTATTCACTCTTTAAATAAAAAACATAGACATTCGAAACGTGATATGCCCTATTTTTCAAATTATGCTCAATAATAAAACAACAAAATATTGCATTATCAATCGAAATCAATCAAATCGAATACAATTATCACTTGAATTAATTAAACGTAATTACAGCCAAATAAAAAGTAACAATCTGCTGTTATAACTTGACAGCAAATTCTACGAAATTTTTCCAGTCAATCTGCCATCATACTTTACTACCAGATTTCGTTACGTTCCTGCTGGCATTCTGCCAATAAAATTTGTAACAAACACTTTGCAACATTCTTCCGATAGATTTGACTATCTGGATGTTTAATTGTGAAGACAAATATAAAATATATTACAATAACACACATAATTAAATAGCCAATAGAATCGTTATCTACTCCATAATTATATTATTCGATCTCGACAGAAAGATCTATCGAAATCAGGCAACAATTGACGATGAAATTCCGATGATGTGTATGTTCCATGTTTAGACAATCAATCGCAAACATATGATTGATAACAAGATATTGCACGGTGAAAAACGAGTATGAGGTTAGATTCGAGTATACTCGCCTCTAGGCTTTCGACCCTTCGGAAATCCATACATCGGATCAAACGTCGGTTTACCGTCGGGCACGGGCATCGTGTCGGGATGCGTTATGTAGGTAGCGACCCAATTACCCATTATCTTTCTCAAGTCGTATCCAGTAGAACGAGAAACTGAAAGAAAACCGTGAATGCACCGTCGTGTCGCGCTGACATCTACCCATCTACTGACCCTGCTTATGTAACGTGTACCGCACATACACAGAGCTAAATTGCACTTCAAATTTATTTTTTTATGAATTATTAAATCAATATAAATCAAATATAAATTTGGAATTATATGTCTGATTGTCAATTTTTTTGAATTATAAATCACTGAACCAGAAAATTTCTCACAAACTGGACATTACGAATACAAGTAATTTACTATACATATATATATATATATATATATATATATATATATATATAATTTTTTTTTAAGTGTGGTACAAAACTCCTTCTTTCGATCCGCGAATTTATTGACACACGTAGAGGGAAAATTCAATGACAACAAGCTGAGTCGCTTGAAGAAACTCTTTATTGACTTTGCTGAAATAAACATATCCGTATATTAAAATAGTATTCAGTGTAGTAAGGAATAATTAGGAAAATCGCTTCCAGGCTAATCTCCATACTTTATTTGTACAAAAAAGTAATATCTGCATTTTCTGTCTAAAGATTGTAGTAGATCTGTGTAGTATACAATTTCTTATCAGTATCATATATGTACTGTTATCACGCCCCTTACTCCATCAAACTGCATACTTACAATCGGAAGTTCATCTTGAATTTAAATTATAAATTATAAATTAATCATCATCCTCTTCCATAGGTTCCACAGCTCCGCTACCTGGAGTAATATAAAATATAACATTAAAATAACTGGAGTAAAATAGAATAAGGAATAGGTGTCTACAGTAAACCCAAGGGAAAGGATAAATTACTATCACTACTGATCACAATATTAAAGAATAGAATCCATACTAGATTTCGTTTTTCCGCGAGTGCATCCGACATGTTTAAAAAATATTACATATGCAATATACAGAAAACATGTAACGTACCATTTTGCAATCGTTCCTCGCCAGGTATATGACCGGACTGTAGCAACTTACTGAGCCTCTGCACCTCCTCCAAGGAAGATGCATTCGTAATGGCCTCTCGAATTTTGTTACGTTCATCAGGAGTGGTCAAAGGCTTATCCACAGATGTGCCTGCCGTTTGTGCCTTCACCTTCTTGGCTATCTCACGTGCCATCTCCTTGCCACGCTTGCTCCTAAAGTACTCTGTCGCCGCGTCGCGCTCCGCTTGTTTGATCTTTCGAAAATCGAGCAGCCTGAGATCAGGGAATCTGTAGACGACGTACTGTCTGTATTGTGGCTTGGCGGACACTGGGTTTTGAAGCAGGCACAAGTTTGTAAGATTCTTCAGTGGTATCAGGGGCTCCAGGTCACCCAGTTCTTGTATCATGTTGCCCGTCAACATTAGCGTTTGCAAGTTTGGTATGCAATGTTCCAGCCCCTCGCCAATTCTGACGATGCGATTGTTATTGAAAAACAGGGTCTTTATCCTTTTCAGAAGTGGAAAACCGTCCAGCTTGCGTATGTCGTTGTCGGAAAAGTCTATCGTATCGAATTGATCCTACGTAAAAAGCAATGTAGCACAATATAGTAATTAATTCTAGACATTGCCACAAACGCAGCGTGTATATAAAAGTCGTTGTTTCTTCTGACGAAGCGGTTACCTACCAACGTCGCGCCCAGATTCTCGATGGTGGGTATCTTATATCCTGCAACATACCAGCGAAACAAAAATAATAAAATGAGCGCGATGTACGAGATGACAATAGAAAATTTCAGGCGGGATGCCTCACAAACCTCGGAGATCTAATTCGCGATCTCGCACGGGATTGATGTACTGCATCGACTGCTCTATAAGTTCCGGCGTCAGCTTCACCATCGTGAGCGATTAATGGTCGAATCTTTATCGCTTTTGTAACAAATTTTCAGAAACTTTGGACACCACGAGCGAACAATTACTAAACGCTCGCAGCGAGAAAACGAGGTTAGAACCGTTAGAATGCCGACTTGCCGACAGATAATTAGCGACGCCAACAATCAAAGCGAAGAAACCGTTCGAAACGTTTATCGATATTAGATACGGTAATAATTTTTATTATCTGTTGAATATAAGTGTACTCGTCGGGAAAACTAGATTACTGCTGCCGCAATTATTTTACAAATTAAAAAACAAATTAAAATTTTAGCAGATATTTCAACATTGAAGAAAATAATAAGATTCTGATAAAGACTAATAAAATGATAATTAAAAAATCATTTTCGCATTTCTTTTTTATAAAAAGGAAGCTTAAAAAAATGGGAAAAAATTGTTTATATATAATTATGTATAAATATAATAATGACAATTTTATGTATAATTATATGTACATAAATTACATTTATACAAGATTATATATAAACAATTTTTTTTATTTCTTCAAACTTCATTTAAAAAAGAAATGCGAAAATGAATGCGAAAATTTTTTAAATTATTTTTTAATTCTTCTTCTTATTATTCTTCCTATGTATGCGAAGAAAGATTATACAAAAGAAAGAAAACATATATGAACCTGTATGAATATATTTTATACATAATTACATATATTTATACATGTTTCTATATGAAAAATTTTTTACTGGGCATTCCATAGGTTCCATATTTTGAAATAATCAGTTTTTAATGTAAAAGTGTTTTTTTGACTAGATGTCATAATGTATTAATTATGCATTGAATAAGAAAGAAAAACGAATAATCTGGTGCAAATTGAACTCAATTGTTCGTCGTACTAATTGTGCCATTAAATCAGTTGGTATCAGTTAATAAATTTACTTCCAAGTAATAAAATTATTTACGCGATTATCATAATCCTTAATATTAGTCAAATAGCACAATTATTAAAATATATATGACTTTTGCGACTACAATTTAAATGTAATGTAAATTGAAATATAAAAACATAAAATACCGACATAATAAGCATCCTTTTTTCCATAAAATTTTCTCGCAGACATGAAAATTTTATTTTCTTCACTTTAATAAAAAACGAGGCGACAAAAACGTCAATATCTCGGTTGACGTCAATATATCGGTAGTGATTGCGCAATGATTCGTAGTGATATGTAATGTCTAGTCGTGTAACACATATGTTCTGCGATAAGATAAAATGATTTCCTTATCCGGAAGGATATAAGAAAATGTAAAAAAAAAATTCTTACGCTTCATTTATATTATTTTTTTTTACTTTCGATGATAATTAGAAAAAAAAAGATTTAGTCATGTAACACGTGTGTTCTGCCACGAAATATAATAACTTTTGTATCCGGAAGGACATAAGAAAATATGTAAGAAAAATTCTTACGCTACATTTTGTTATTATTTTACTTTGCAAGTAAATCATATTTAGACGAAAGAAAATAGTTAAAAATAATAAATTCGCAGATTGCACAATTTTGTTTTTACAATCTTGTTCACAGCGTAATTCAATATAACTTTAACATTTCAAGCTCCTTGTTGATTTAGCGAATGAAATGCAATGCATGTTGTACTTAATCCGTGAGAGGGCAATCTCTTGGATATTTCACAAACATTGCGTAACTATTAACTATTAAATGCGTATAAATAAAATGCGAACGGCAGTGAGCAATATCCGGTTCTCGGTTAAACGATTTAATAACAAGTATACTAAGCATTATGAATAGTTTATGGTCACTAAATAAGTATTTTATTTCAACACATCATCTCTTGACGTCGGCAATGTGGTAAAATAATTAATAATAATTAACGAATGTTTTCAAAAAGTATTATGTCACATAAAGTCAAGAAGATCATATGGATAATCCTGTAAAAGATTTACTGATGACGGAGATTAATGAGAGTGCCAATAGTATAAATTATGTCAGACTATTTATATGTAAATTTTGAAAGAATTTACGCGAATATTTGAGGTACGAAAATATGAAAATTGTTGCAATTTTTACTTAAAGTAATAATGATAAAGTGATAAATTCTCGATTATTTCTTCAAAATGATTAAATAAAAACGCCTAAAGCTGTATAAAAATTACGAACAAACGTAAAATTTCGAGGAGTTGTTTATTTATTGTAAAGCAATATGTTATAAATTCTAATTCCTTACAATAACTGCGCGAATAATAAGATTCTTTTTTGCATTTTCTGAATTTTATATTTTCTTCAAATTTTATTTAGTAGAGCATCGTGTTTTTGAATAGTTTTAAATTTCTAAATTTAAGCTTCCTAGAAATAAAAATAAATGTTATAATCTTAATGAAAAGAAACTAAAAGAAAAACTTGAAATAGGTAATGCAAAAAATTATGCAGGATGATGACGTTCAACAAACTTCTTCTTTACGGAAAGTTACAATACAATAGTTCTGTCTCTCTCAATATAGACGTAAAATACTTAGAAAGTTACTTAATAGCATTGCCGGAACAAATGATTTCCGTTTATTTACAATTTATTTGTAATAGAGGAAATTAATATGACGATCGTTACTGAATATAAATTCGTAAGTCTATATGAATGCGACATGGTAATTTTCAAATAGAGGTAATAGCTTTTATTCGAGCTGCTCAAGTGGAAATTGAAGACAAAAAATGGGAAGATACTAACATCATTATGTGCATTTCCACTAACCTTTGTTAATTACTTCTATGTGAATGTTTTCTTAACTCAGTAGTATTAATAGTTTTTTCCATAAATTATTAATAAAAAATGTTATAATAATTTTTTTTTTGTAATTACAAATTTTATCAAGTAGATTCAACAAAACAGAAAGTATCTTTTATACTATTAATTTTTTAAATTATTATATTTATTTACAAATTATAAAAATTTTTTTAACAACTTCCACATGTTGTATTGTTAAAATTAATATGCGAAAATTAAAGTCAAACTGAAAAATTATCTTCCTAATGTTAGTACGTTAAATACTTAATGACATATACGTCAATGTAATATGTCATTAAGTCTAGAAAAAAAAGAATTTCGCCGAAATTTTATATTTTATTTAGCAAAGAGATGAAAAACTAATTAATAATGGTAGCAGAAATATCTGCGTGTAAATTCTTGTATTAACCTTCATAAATCGCTTCCAGCGATTGCGTAGTATAGCCAGTAGCAAAGTCATTAAAAGAATTCCGAAGTGTCGTTAAGATAACTATTGTATATTTGCCTGATACTTTTGCCTTGATAATGATTTGCAAATAAAATGAGAATTAATTTCAGGAAAAGTTATTAAAATACGGAAGTTCATTAAATGTCACATGAGAGATAAGTCCTCCTAGGTTGCGCTAAGATGCGTGTAGCAATTTGCGTGCGATTGTTTTCGCATTCATTCTTCCTTAAACAAAACTTTCCTTCTATTCTATCATTAGCGCTGTCAAGAAAGCAATACATCGAGAAACAACTCATGAAGTCCCACGAACTCTTGCATAATCTTTAAAAACATTAAACTCAGATTAGTAAGAAAAGAAGATTTGCGTTTATATACGCTAATTCTAAAAAATATATATATATATATGTGTATATATATATATATATATATATTTTATTTTTTTTNTATATATAGCAATCTTTCCAAAGTTGAAAGAAAACGTGCAAAGAAATCCAATAATATTTGAGAACGAAAGAGAGAAAGAGAGAGATCAAAATACCTATGCCACCTTTATTTCTTGCATCGTTGAATCTCATTGTGGTTACTTGGTATGCCATATGCCGCGAAAAATTACGTGCAAAGTTTAAAACAAAACAGAACTTTGGGAAAAGTAATACTCTGCATTACATAAATAGGCAATGCACGTTTGGATGCTAACTTATCGGACAATGAACGCCATCAGCCATGTATGAATCACTCCCATAACGTATAATTCCGCGTTAATACATCAGTTCTGCGTATCTTATATCGTCAGGCTTTTCTTATGCATGTGTATAATTACTAAATGGAATTTTATTATCCAAACACATAACTGATAACATTTTCATCCAAGTACGAGGTATTAAATAAGTTTTATTGCTGTTTCCTTGACATTAAGAAAATAGTTCCTTCCACTTTAAATGCAACATTCCAAGTTTAAAAATAATATGAGATTAAACTTGAAATGTTGCATTTAAAGTAGAAGGAACCAACGTCATATTTTCGCGTTTTCAAATTATTATCATATATTTTTAATTATAATTTAACTAGGTTTAGGTGAGTCAAATAGGTCATATGCACATAGGTTATGACGTAAAGAAATTTGACGTAAAGAAATTTTCATAATGTAAAACTGCTTCATTTGCCATTTGCTCAGTCATGGTTGATTTCCTCCTCTTATGATTAATATTAATTTAAGATTAAGTATATGCAACCTCTTATTTTATTTTTACTTTAATGCAGAATATAATACAAATAAACATAAGAGGTTGCATATACTGCAGATTAAATTGATTTTTAACTGATTGATGATTTAACTTTTACTTTTCATTTTTCTTTAAACTTAAAAATTAGAAAAAGCTAAAAAATAAGTTAAATTGAAATTAAAATTAATTTAGTAGAAATAAGTATTAATGTATAATATAAAGTTTAACTTATAAAGTTTAAAGTCAGACCAAACAAAGAAACTTAATTAAGTTATTAAGACAACAATTTCCAATTTTAATTGATGTAAATAGTAATAATATAATTGCTGAAACCGAGCAAAATTTGCACTAATATCCATACATTAAAGAAAAAGGATTTAGTACATTTATAAATATTAATTCATGAACGTCTATTTATACTAGTCTGGATCAATCTCATAATTACAAATATATGCATAAAACGGATTAATATATAAATAATTAATATATAAATATATAAAATCATAATCAATTTCATTATCAATATATTAATAATATTATAATGATATTAGTTGCTTAATTTAAAAAATTGAGACCTTAATTAATATATGTATAAAAAATTATACTATATTAAGTTATTAAATTATTTTTCATAAAAAATTATTATTTCGCACATTCAAAAAATATTATTTCAATCTCAAATTCTCTAGACAAATGTGATAGGACGAAAAATAAAATAAAATTAGAAGACAAATAATCACATTTTTTAAAAGAAAATTATTTAACAAAAATAAAAAAGAAAGCACATATTTTTTACAAAAAGAAAGATATTAGGGACAAAGACTTCCATAAATCTCACTATGTCTAGTCAAATATAATTTTTTAAAATTTATTAAAAGTATGTTTTATACACACATGTGTACACACATACACACACATGTATACGTACCGTCTTACACATAATAAATCCGTGTGTATGTAGAAATTAAGAAACTAAAAATTCTAGTCGATAATGGACTTTTCGACAGCTGAATACTTAATATGCAAATCGGAAATTAATATGTAAATAAAATGCTTTTTTGCAAGCAATGAAATTTTATATTATATCTAATCGTCATTAATAAATGAATGAATAAATTGATAAAAATACCATTACGTAACATTTTAAAAAACCGGAAAAAGAATATATTATATGCGTGATTTATGCAAATAAAATCAAAGTTTTTATCTTTTTTTTTTGTCCTTCTTTTACGACGATTCAGGTGAATATTGATCTCGTTGAGTAAACAGAAGATCATCGAACGCAACTTTCAACTAGAAGGACAACAAGTTTCTACAGGAGGCTCTTGATAAATTGGCAAACAAGATAAAATTATTATGTGTGACCTCCTAAAAACAAGATATTCGGTTTTTTATTACAATGTTATAATATTTTATTTATTCACCTTGAGAACATTTAAAAAAAAATCGAGACGTAAAAGACCCAAAAGACCCTTAGCACAAAAACGAAATAATGAGTTAACGAAGTAAATCGAATCTCCATAGCTGTCATGACAAAGGAAATTTAAACAATCCATTATAATCATAATATAAATGTTGTTTCACTATACATTCGCGTTTTTATTTTGCTCAAATCTTTTTTCGGCGTCTTCGGCAATTGTAAAAAAAAGACAAACATATAAATAACTAAAGATGCCGCTTTAATTCTTTAAGAATCAGCGAACCTTTAAAGAGCCAGGGTATTTACTTATACTATAACTATAACTTATATAACTTTTAAATTTTGTAAAAGAAACATATTCATTGAAATAAAATATTTCTCCTTGGTAAAAAAAGTTAGTCAAAAGGTTAAATATGAAGTATTTCATTAAAAATTAATAACAATGACATCGATGATATCAATATTGCAGAAAATTTTATTAGTTTTAATATATTATGTTAAAGAAAATTAGTAAACTCAAATCAAAGAAACTGTATTTTTATTAATAAAAATGCGTCAATGAAAGTTAAATTATTAAATTAACATTTATATAGCCATAAAAGAAACATAAAATTATATATATTTATCCACTAAAAATATCTTGATATAAATCATGTTTTCTGTATTTAATAACAAAACGTTCTTACGCCCAATTTATTATCCAACATTGCTTAAATATAATAATTTATTTTATATTCTTAGAATCATAATTCCTTCATCTTTGTTCAGTTTCTTTAATAATAAAATAACGAAAAGAATAAAAAGAAAAAACGAGGGAATAAGAGGAGCAAATTATGACGAAAAAAATTCGAGAGATTATAGCAAGGTGCGCAGGTTGTTGGCTCGATCTGCACGAAGTAAACAGCACGTATTGTAGCAACGTGCGTGTACATCACCTGCGTGCAAACGGCGGCTTAAACTCGAACGCGCGCGCTTGTCATCCACGCACCAAGCGAATTTCAATTCCGCAAGCGATAATCATCCGACAATTAGTGAGTCGCGGAATGGCACGGCCAAGGTCGCCCCAGCCGGTAGTCATCGATATAAAATTTTCTTTGCGAGCTTGGCCTTTGTCTCCTATATCCATGGTCCGCCCCGCAATGCGGATGCGACATCGCTTCCTTATCTAACCGACGCCCGAGTGTCATTAATTTCGTACGACGTGTGTTTTGTTAATTTATCACGATTTGCACTAGAAAAAAATATAGAATAAGGCGCATAAGAACCGCAATGGTGGATGGCAATTTGTATTAATGAGAAAAAGGCTTTAATTATTTATCGATGGATCGTTTTTAATTATGGACATTAATTATATGAAATAAAAAACGTATGAATATTTCGCGTGTAAAATATGTGAGAGATAAAATAAAATGTGTGAGAGGAACCAAATTTGAAAGACGCGCAAAAAAGTCATATAAATATATTGTATAAATTATATTAAAATAAGCTTTTTTATAAATATAATTTTTCATTATTCGACAGCTTTTTGACGCATTTTTAATTCGTTTATTTTTTAAATCGTTGTTATCGTATATTTTTCGGATGCATGCGTGACGGCAGCAGCATCAAAAAAATAAAACAAATTTTTAGTTTTAAAAACTGCTGCGATAAATAATCTGTGTATATACATCCAAAAAGCAATGTATCTTATAGTGATAAGAATAGTGATAACACTAATTACATTCACGTGCAGCAAACAATTACAATTATTATAATTAATTTTACTGTACATTTTTATAATAATTTCTACATAATTGCAAAAATCCTAACTCCATTTTTTATCCAAAAAAAATTCATAATAAATTTAAAACAATATCTATGTTTTGAAGCTAAATGAGCATATTTAAATTTCAAATTAAGATACCTTCACTCTATCTTATCTCTATAATTATTTTAAATTGCTCCTTTGTTTTTTCTATTGAAAATTTACTGTAATTCTTCAGTACAATCAGTACATCGTAGATTGTTATTGTTACCGTTATAAAAATTGCTCTAGCAAAATCTCTATATTTCATGCTATTCTTTAACTACCAGCCGACACGATTTGAATACTCAAGCAGATAGGAGGGAGCGCGAAACATCACACTCATTAGTGTTTCTCGCCACGCAGACCGCTAGGCTTGTTCACCATGCGCGGTCTCTTACAAATAAGGACCACCCAGTGCCAAAGTTCGTTGCGCGCATCGCGAATAGTAGTAAATTATATAAATAGCTATGGTACTTGTGTCTCGATTGCGTCTCGATCTTGCGGAGTAGCTCGGACGGCTTGTCACGCATCTTGAATGCCGATTTCTAATCAACAACATATACGCCATTTACGATCGTTACGCGTCACGGACACAAGATGATCCGACACCCACTTAAAGACACCAGTTCAGTCAACGCAAAAAAATGTTGATCCATAGGTAAAGGCCAAGGATTCAGGTAATGACCTTGTCACTTCAGTGTTAATTTTTTTGTGTTTTTTAATTATGCACATTGATCTTCAGTAAGCTTTGATTAAATGACTTGATAAAATTGTCAGTCAATAATTTATTCGTCATTATATTAACGATTATATACGTATAATCATCCTAAATAAGTATTAATATGCAGAAATGTAAAAAGTGGAAACAGATATAATATTACAAACAGGTATAATAATAAGTAGTAAAAGTTTTGTAATATGTATATATGTATATGTAATGTAATCCACTAGAAATTTTAACATTAAAATTGACATGTCAATCATGTGTTCATCATTTATGAATTCGTATTACTTGACATATTAATTTTCCTCTATTCCTTTATTACCATTTACAAGACTTCCTTATTTTTAAATAAAGTTCATCTTCTACTTTGTATTAGCGAAAAAAGTCAATATTCTTCAGGAAGTTGGAAAATCACAGTGATTATTTCATCATATTGCGTCAGTCATTCTCACATAATAAACCATGATTCAAGAAATAAAAAAATAACAGAACATGTTATTTATCAAGTTACCACGCACTATTAAATTCTTTAGAAATATTTATTATGAGAAATATATATATATATATGTATAACATAATTATTAGTATTATGTATATTATATTATAGCAATATATGTATTTTTTCCTCGTCGTAAATCTTATATCGAGTATTACTAATATATCGACTAGTATACGTGTATGTGCATGTGTAAAAGACAATACGACAAGACTGTTATTTATAAAACATGAGATACTTTTAAGCTGCATATGTAATTGCGAAAAAAATGACATGCAAAATGGAAATCGAAAGTAAATCACTCAATAGATTAATGCTTAAAAACAACACTTGAAAAGTAAAAAAATCGCAAAGAACATTGCATTCACTTTGTAAAATAGAGTATATAATTATTTAAATTAAATAAAATAGTATTTGATATTGTAATTAAAGACGCAACATTATCTTATCACGTATACATATATGTATATATGTATTTTTCATGAAAATTAAACGCAAAAAAGAATTTAAATTACTAATATTTGAAGTTAAATTATTACATCTTCTAATCTAGTCGTAATTGAATAAAAAAGTTCAAAAGGATCAATAGTGCATAAATCAATGGAACGCATTCAATGCCATTTACTTTTTATTATCGGCACGTAAAAGATAAATCGTATATTGATACAATCTTTACGAAAGCCCATTAATAGCATTCGTAAAGAATAAAAAATAAGAGAATTTAGTCACTGGGAACTTTGTTAGATGTATGCATATCATGATTTGTTTTCGGCAAAAATTGAGTAATCGTCCTTGGTAAATAGGCATGCAAAATGCACACAAAAGTTTCTTAGTAACTTGGTTATAAAGAAAGCTAACAAAATTTAATATTAACGCGTAATTACAAAAGGATTTGCTCAAAACTACTTGAATTTGTTTGCCAATTTTTATATAAAACAAAATATCAATAAAAATCATAAAACTAATATTACCCAACTAATTAATTTAAAATTTTATTTAAACTATATAAATTGTTAATTCCATATTATACGTATCACGTGGAATTTTTGTATCAAAATTTTATCATAAATACTTTATTATAAATATTAACTGTAAGAATATAATTTTTTGATCTATAAAGCCATATTAGTTGGGTAATTATATTAAAAATTACTCAAAGTCTCAATTAGAGAATAGGTTTATGTGGATTAAGTACATTATAAACAGTGTTCTAAACCCTGTCAAAGCTTAACTGCGCTCAGTCGTTTAAACCACAATATAAAATATTAATAATACACAATTTTATGGTACCTCGATACGGTAAACTGATACGGACATGAAAACAATATTTAATCCTTTATGCTTTGTATATAGAAAGAAACATCGTATAACGCACAAATTCTTATTATCATTATATCGGGCTTATATATTTTATACACATTGAAAAAAGAAAAAAGCAATTTATTTTTTAATTAAAAGAATTTTATTTTTTTCTATTAAATTAGTAACCAGTTATATGGGAAGAAAAATATTGCAAAATCAATTGGTAATGCGATGTAGAATTTTGTAAAAATATATATTCTTAAAAATAAACGAGTTATAAAAAATTATATTAAACTAGTTCGTGCAACGTATATATTATTCCAATTTCACCGGAATTTTCTTGTAGCAAATCGATATTAAAGATTGCGAAACTGCAAAATAAATTATTCCTGTTTTTACTTTTAATTTCTATATACATTCTGTTATAGCGCAAATGAAAGTAAATTTAATTATTACGATTCTGCCTTTTTACTTGTCGAATAAATTCGTCAATTAGAAAAATACCTTTGGTGACATCCTTATTTGACACTTTCGTATCACAACTGCGATTATATTATTGATTCGGAAGGAATTTAACGAATCATGTTCGAGTAACGGAGTAACAAAATCGTATGAATGAACGTATCTTCATTCTCACCTTCTTTTCTACGGGGGGGATGATAGTAAAAGCACTATAGATTGGGAAGGTAACATACGATACGCTCATGAAGGTGTTCGATGAGAGACGATATAAGGCCCCGTGATGGCAGTGCGGCCTCAGTTTGTCGACTGGTACCTTGCGGAAGAGGTGCTCACACTCGCCCGTGAGTCGGCCTAATTGTTTTTTATTTTAACTTTTCTTTTTTTTTCTTTCTCATCCCTTTTCGGATACGTCACGGTACATAGTCACACTCGCGAATTCAACTTCGTCACTACAGTGAAACTTCTGCACGCGCTTGTTTCGTATCGAGAGGATTTCGCAACGACAGAAGCACGCGAAGAGTGACACAGTGAGTATTAAAATGATTTATGTGTTCTACGTGCAAATTATTATTATCACGGCGTAGTTATGCAATTTTTTGTCTATGAAGAGTTCAGTTAAATTTTTCTTAATAAATTAATAATTGTCTGCAATATATTCCTCGCGAATTAGATTATGATTATAAATATTTACCTTTTTTTATCAAATAGAAGAGCATACTTGATGCGAGAGTTTTTAATAAGATATTTATACGATGTTGATATGAAATAAAATATGTAGATGAATATGTGCGACATTTAGCACATATTCACATCACTCAGAATTATGTGGAAAAATAGTGAAGTATTATCTGAAATGTTATTACGTTGAGTACATTATGTGCCGTAACGATCATCGATCGTGATACGCAAATTATTTTTTGTTTCATTTATATATGTAAAAAATGTATAATAAAAACACATTAAATAGATTACGAAATATACTTAGAAAAAGTTGCATTGACAATCAGAGATTTATATTTTTATTTAGATCTAAAATTAATATTCTTATTTCGAGCTACTAAAAAAATTTCAATTTATAAATATGTAAAAAAATATTTACTTTTTATTGACAAAGTTAACATAAAACAAACTTATACCAAAAATCATATTTCAAAACTGAATATACAAAAAGATCTAATCAACGTAAAAATTTTGTATTTGAATGATGTAAAAAGGCCTACTTAATTCATTATTCAAAAAACAAAGTAAATTATCGGCGAAACGTTAGAACGTAAATTTTCTCAATGGCTATTTTATTAAGCTCTTTTTTTTATACATATTGCTAAATGATGTATATAAAATAGATGTATATAAAAAAAAATTAAATATTATCATATAAATCACATTCTAAATATAATCTTTAATCGCAAAGATGGAATTACATGTAATTAAAAATAAGTAACAACAAAACGTGATTTTCAATCAATTTCTAGTGTCATATCATTCGTATCATATTCATTCATAGTATCATATCAAATTAATCATCTGATGTTTAATTCCATCTAGTAACATCTTAGAAAAATCGCATTCATAATATTGATATTATTCAATTAATTGTTCAACATTCATAATATTGATATTATTCAATTAATTGTACAATAATTAATCTCTCAAGAATTCCTCTCATATATGTCTAGAATCAATTTTAGCTTGTTTGTTTAAGCTCATACATTAATTTATGTGTAATTATTAAAAAGTAAGAAATTATGTTTAATTAAAAATAATTATTTGATATATATTTTAAAGATGACCAAATTTATTTTAGAAGATAAAATAAACAAATAAACTTTTTAGTATTATATTATAAATATCTTTAATTCACAAATATCTTCAAAGTAATAAATGATCTATCTTTTTTTTCAAACATATCGATTCGTCTACTTCAACAGATCGATAGTTAATTTCTTAATAATCTTAGATCATTAAACAATTCCTTTCCCAAACGAAATTACAGATATAGATATTTAAAAATTTTTTCAGAAACTTGACTTTCAATCTCAGAAAGATCGTACTTTGTTCTGAAACGCCAACACAGAACTCGCATTCGTCCTTCATAGACTTTTTCTCTTTGGCACATTAACGTGCTTGAGAAAATATTTTCTACGTTCCTTAAGGTCGGACGGAATTCCTTCGCTCGGACATAAAAACGTTTCGCATAATTAAAAGCAAATTAAAATAAGTGTGCCTGCACAGACACATGCAGGCACGCAGTCACGCAACATTATCGCGACATTATCGAGGGCGCATGCCGTAATAATGGCACAAAGGTGTCGTAGCTTACTTTCGTTATCAAATACACGCGGGAGGATGCACCTGACTCGTCAAGTAAATAGCAGTCTTAAGAGANCGCTTCGAATTGCAACACGCAACGAGCCGAACGCAGAACTTTACATCGCAGATCCGTTGTTTTTAATCTTACTTCAAAGTCCATGCGTCATCGTTCGGGGAAAAGATCTATGGATAATTTTAAATGTTGCAACTGCAAGTCCAAAAAAATCAGAACTATGAATGATGGAAAAAAAAATTCCTATCCGTGTACGTACAAGAAGGATGCGATTACCGATGACGACGTCACGGAAATTCCACGGTAATTATCGTAGTTTTCAACATGATTTACGACCGTGTGTCGAAACATGTTTGCAAATTCTATGTTACGCCCCTCTCTCTCTCTCTCTCTCTCTCTCTCTCTCTCTCTCTCTTGAGATGAGCTAGAAATTATTCGTACAATTGAACAAACGATTCTAGAATATACATAATTGCCTAGAAATGTGGCACTAACGTTAGATCGTCGATCACGGAAAGCATTCCGAGACATTTTGCAAATCATAAGTATTTTATGACGAGCGGGTTATGACAAACGGTAGCAACGGTACCATTTCTTATACTAGATAACTTATACAACGTAAGGGCAACCTATAATCAAGGAAATTCGTTGATATTATACTCGCGAAGAAAGTGAGATCGTAAGTTACAAAAAAATCACTCTATATCACAAAATGTGATTATAGAAACTGTTATAGTGTCTGATGATTGCACGTCACTGCAACTTTATGCAACACACACGTCCCTTCGATAATATACGTATTTGTACGAGATATAAAAAAGGAGAAATATCATCTACGCTCGTGATTGATTATAGTTAATCTCGTAATACGTTAAAAATCACGTTAATTCTTGACTAAAGATACGTGTATGTATGCTCGATGCATTCTAGCACTCTGTGAACGATTAAGGATAAACTCTCCCATTGTCGTCGTCGACATGTGTTACGCATGTAAAAATGTTACGCATCTTTAAAAATACGTTGGAATTAATCGCAGTAAAGCTGTATCGCTGCAGGTGCTGCAGTCGACTCTATTAACGCGACGTAACGGAGGAGCGAACAGGATTACCACTGCCAACGCGTGTGAAGGACCGCATTTTTCCGTGGCGAAAACGAGTTTTCAGTCGCATGTAGTCTTTAATGAGACGGTGACTTTTCCTTTCTGCTTGCAAGCGGGTTGCGAAATTCGCGCGCGGGCTTGTGCGAATCACGCGCGGTGCCGCCGTTCGTTGTTTTTCGTCCGAATAATGGATTTTGTTGCCGTGGAAGTCGCAAATCGCCAAGTCACGGGAATGGACCAGGCGTTTTCGCGCGCCTGGCTCCTCTCGGCCGAGAGGTCGGGACGACGATCCGAGAGAAGAGTAACGTCCAATTAACTGTGATACCGAGTTACACGCTACGCTGATTATAAAACGTGACGATTCGAATCGGCAAAGGGAACCGGATTGACTAGTTTCGAAATAAATGTACCAGCCGATCGTTTTGCCTTGAACTGCTAAATCACAAAAATATAGTTTGTAAGTATATTTAGCTGTAGTAGTTGTAAGTATATTTGGCAATTTCTGCCCCCCAACTTTCTTATTCGATCTTGTTACAATAAAATTGCAACGGTAATAACAATTGTCTTTCTCAACAAGCATTAAATCTTTATACTTATAATTTTCCAGTCAAAGTTATTTCTTCAGAATGCTATCATATTATTACAAAAGTAACAAAAATCTTACTTATTTCGAAACTCGTTTCTCATTAAGGATAAAGTTTGTTATGTATGACCGCAATTTTTCAATTTTTTAAATAATTATTTTGGTTGAAAACTTGAAGTTTCATCTGTTTATTACCTACTCTTAAACTCAGGAAAAAACCTTGATCCTTATCTTCTAATTATTCAAAGACTACTGACGTCTTCATATTCTCATCGAAAAAAAAAGAGAATCCATTCTTATTTTATTTAAAGAATCTGTAATTAGCAGAACATCCATTTAACACATCTTGAAAAATATTACTAAAATGCAAACGGATGATCAATACTTGTCATATGCTACTATAGAAACATATATATGTTTAGTCAGCTTTTATGTCATAGAGACGAAAGTTAAATATTGATATATTTAATGCAAAAGCCTACTGGACATGGTACAACATTTAATGGAATTATTAACATAGTGCAATTTTCACAAAGCATATGAAATTGCACTGGCCATAATGTTAACGAGATGAAATCATTTGCGATAATCATTTTGGAATACTATGCTGCAAAATAATGATCTGAAATGATTACCGTAAAGTGAATTATCATTATTTCTATTATATAATGAACAAATGAAAATAATGGAGCAGTCTATACTTTCATGAAATTATTTTTATACCTGTATTTTTTGTCTCTTTTCCGGTACAAGTAGATTTATTACTTTTATAAAAAAAATGTTTTGTAAATATTATTCTAATCTATTTTTCTATATTTTTATAATTCTATTATTAGGGAATCTAATAATGGAATCTCTTTACACGATCAGTTGTAATTTATGACAATCGCTTGAATAAAAAATTCATCTTTTATTTCAAATTTGTCTTCGCAACTACGCAACGAAAAACAAACAAAGTACAACTGTCTTTGACGTCATTTTTTTCAAGGTTAAAAAAAAAAGATCTGTACTTGCTACGAGAATAAAGATCGCGAGGACAAGTGGGGAGAGAAGTGCAAAAGCAGGTTTCTGCGCACGAAAAAATCATCTATATCGCTGATTCGTTCGCAATGCGTTTGTTTGCTTCGATCAGTGAAAGGATAGTGGTTTAACCTTCCGAGGTGAGACATAAAATCCATAGATTCTCGAAACTTTACCGCTCAGCGTGCCGCAAATTAAGAATCAGGTGCCTCGTGATTCAGATCGAGAGTTCGTTGAAGTGTACATACAATCCGTTCCATTTATTTTTATTGCGCGTTTCACGGCGTATCTCGTATAAATGAAACACTTTAGAAAAGAAAAATCGTAACTAAGAGTGTGTAGCTAAATTTGAATTTTGATTCATTATTGTTTCTAAATAATCATGTTTCCATCTATGATGTGGATACAAAAAAATAATTTTATTAGAATTTTCAATGATTTAAACACAACTGATTGTAGAATTTGTATTTCAATAAGTATCTGTTTCTAAACAAAATTTTAATATGTTTATATCTTTTTATATTATTAAGTACAATCAAGGTTGAAAAGCAAAATCTAATTGAAATCATTGCGAGCATACAGATATTTTCTATTTCTGGTTTAATATAATTGAAGCAATTTTTTTCAGTACAATTAGATGTATGCAGCATGTTTTTTTGAATCCTTAATTTAATTATTAAATAAATTACGATCAGTATTTTGACATGTAACATTCAAAATGAACACTTTAGATCCTGTCTAATTATCCGCCGTAATAATAGACATATAATAGTCATCACACTTGACAAGCTCATCGATAATTATTATTTATATAATAGAAAAAAAATGATCCTGATGACCTTTATATTTCCTAGTTTTGCAACAAGTGTTACGCGTGTCATTTAAAGCATACATTTAAATCGCGTTGCTCAAGTAACGAATATAGTCGTTTATCTAAAACGATATCCATAATAATTGGCGATAGACTTATATAATAATATCAATTGAATCATAATAACATTGTTTTTCCTTACCACAAAACGTCATCAGTTTTATAACACGAAACAGAATGACATAAAGCACATTATACTATCACAAATAACTTTGCCTTAACAAGATTAAAGTAACACAATAGTA
>JAJVSH010000001.1:2335353-2557568 GCA_021460005.1 Tetramorium alpestre
TTTTTTTTTAATATACATAAAAAGAAACGTTTATAATTTAAAACCAAAAATTTTCATTCCTCATATCTTTTGCGTAAATAACAAAATAAAATAAAATAACCTGTAATATTCTTGAAAAAATTATAAANGTTTCTTGCAACGAAATTTCCTTTTGTCAATATAATATAAAATATAAAAATATATAGCTACTGTTTGAATTAATTCACTGATGTATAAAGTTATTTGAGTTTTTAAAAATCATATAACATTATTAATTTTCAAATGTCTAAAATTANTTTTTATAAAGCTTTATTGATAGAAAAATTATTTATTTAAATGAAGTCATCTTCTTTTAGATTAACCTATATATGTGGTTTTCAGACATTTTATATAAATATCCTATTATAAATTTAAAATTTTTTATTTTTATTATAACATAATTGAAAAATTTAATATTTAAAATAAATATTTAAAATAATATTTAGAAATAGCCNTGCACGCCATCTTTAGCGTAAAAACNACTCATTTAAAATATTCTTCCTGGATATTGAACTTCAATTTTCTTTTCGATCATCCGTAGGTCAGGTTGATCGACTGTAGCATGGGCAAAAGTTAAAGGAAGAAATATGATCGCATATGTANCAATATCAGATAAGGTGAATGTTGANATTAACANACCATTGATAATAAAAAATATTTTATCTCTTCTAGATAAGTCNGTTGATCTAATATCATTATTTTTCTGCAATTTTTTTCATTATTAAATTAGAAAATAAAAATTGACATTAATAATTCGTTTTTCATAATCTTCTTATTTTAAAATACAAGACACGTTTAAATGCAATTAATTAAATGCAATTAATTAAATGCAAAAAAAAACAATAATATAATTTTTAGTGCAAAGTGAGTTTAATCTACATACATACATAAATCCAATCCAATTCAATAATAATTATTAATTATTATGTAAGCCCTATTTGATAATAATAATTTCTAACAGATAAACTACAACAGCAACAATAATAAAAGAGCGTTTAATTAATGTTGACATCTGGTGAAATTGTGATAAACACCAATTCGCTATGATAATCGATAAAGAATCTAGGACTCGGAGAAATTCGTACTGCGAATGTTCAGAAGCACATCAGGCCGGTTAACGGTAAATAAATACTAGCTTTTAAATTTTTATGCGGGCAATCCTCTCGTTATCCTAGATATTGTAGTATAACCGAATTCTCGCTCGAAACAGAGACAGCTTAATCACGCGCACCTCTGCTGAGAATGGGCGAAATAGACGGTGCTAATTTTCAATGGTGAAAGTACACGAATGGTGAAAGTCCAGCAAGACGAGACTTAAAGCAGCCACCGAGCGTGTATGTAACCGGCCGCGTTCCGTTTAAATAATTCATATGCATTGGTGTACACATGGGATGCATCATCCGTAAATCGAGTATTTACCGTGGTGCATTCCATGTGTTAACGGCAATAAATCGATCCTAAGCCCGGAAAGCGCGCAGTTTTATTACACGACTGGAATGTGGAAGTATATCATTAAACAATTAACTTTTAATTACGCAATACACGAATAAGTTTATATTTTGGAGAGTATGTGACCTTGTTACGAAATTAAGATATATAAAGCATTTTTCTTGTAACAATTATCTTTTACATGCGTCTTGATAGCAAAGGCAAGTGTCTGTAAATTAAATTTGCGTATTAAATTGTAACAAGTTTTATTCTAACAATGCCATATTGTACTAACTTATTATATTCATGGATTTCTTAGAAAGAAATTCCTTCTCCAATTTATTATTTATAATTTATTATATGATTTATTGTAAGACAATTTATTATTATGATATACTTTTATAATATAATATAATATTTAAAAAATACAAAAAGAATTAATAAACAATCTAACACAAAAAATTAGATGGTAAAAAAATATACAGGACAGAAAAAAATAATCATAAATGTAGTATTTCTAATTATATTTTTAATTACATTGTCTCAATATCAATGCTATCTCAATGATAGCATTGACATTGAGACAATGTAATTAAAAATATAATTAGAAATACTACATTTATGATTATTTTTAATCACATTACAAGTATAGCAATTTGCATAATGATATCTTATTGTAAATCCTAATGCAATAACAACGTTCATAAGTTTTAAATGTAAGTTTACGCATACATTTGAAATTTGAAAACAACTTTTTGCATGTTTAATAAAAAACCTTATTTAAAACTGGTTTTGCAAAATGTATTACTGTTTCTATAAATATGTTTCTATAAATACACAAGAAAAATATTTGTAAACAAAGGCAAAAGATTTTTTATATCACTTTAATATCACTTGCAATGTTATCTAAAAAATCTAGAAACAAGTATTAAATTAAAGAATTTATAATAAAATTAAGAGTTCAGTTATGTAAAAAAAGTACTTTTATATATTATCACAATACATTATATATGATTTTATTACTGTTTCTTATTTTATATATATTTTTAATATTATTTCATATATACCAAAGCGTTGAAGATTAAAAAAAGTGTTAAATGAAGTTTTCCAATTAATCTTACATTATATGAGTCTTGCTTTTATTTAATCGTTCTCTAATGCGTTTCTAATTCAAAAGCATATTTTAATTGCGATTCCTAAACGTAGATGTTTCAAAACGATTTAATAGTCTAAAACTAGGTAATGTCAAGATTTTAACCGAGTTAAAAAGTACCGCTACCGGACTGTACGGTATATATCGCTGAGCAGTTTATAGAAACAAGATCTCCCAACGTGTTTAAATATAGAGCATATAATGAAGTTTTCTTAAACACTTTAAGACTTTAAGACTTTTATTTCTTTTAATTTCATTTTATAAAAATAATAAAAAAACTAAAATAACAGAATTTAAATTTAAAAATTTTTCATGCATATTTTAAAAATTACTGTACAATAATTCCTCTATATCTTTGTAAAAAATAATGTTTTATTTAAAAAAATGTGTTTAAAAGCATATTTTTTATTTATGTGCAAGTTATTAGGATAAAAAAAAATATTATGTTTCAAAATTCAATTAACTTTTTATACAAAGTTTTACAAATAATTTAATAAGTGTTTCTTCATTAATATAATAAAACTTATATCATAATTCATAAAATCATAATTGTATTGTAAATTTCTATAAATTAGTCTGACATAAAATGCAAAAATTCTCATCATGTTCGTTTAATACAAAAGAAATTAGAAATAAATATTCAAAGTTTCTTAGAATCCATGTACATTTTTCCACGTGCATTTTTTTCAAACGTTTACTCAGTAAACAACATTTGCAAGAACTATGTTAACATTAATAAAAACGCAAATTCTATGTAAAGGCTCATCACGTAAATTCATAAATAAAATATATCCTCTCTCTCTCTCTCTTTTCATCTTAAATACATTTAATTTAAAAGGCACATTAAACTCGCACGTTTTAACTCGATGTAAATGTTTAATTCAAAATTTAAAAAATGATCTATTCTTTAATATCTTTTATCGACACAATTTTTTAAAGATTCTTTCGAAAAATCCCAAATAACTCTAACAATTTTTTTGTATTTTAACATAATATTTTTATTTTATATTTTTATAAAGATTTAATATTGACAAATTGATATTTCAATAATGTAACGTATTATGTCTGTATTACTACATCCTTTTTAAATATTGTTAAAATTTATAATAAATCATAAAAATAAATGATATGCGCATTGTTATCTTCTAACAGTAATAAATATTAATTTGTCCGAAAATTAATTCTATTACTTTTAAATACAATCCATTTGTCATTAGTGTAAAAAATTTATGTTAAAGATGACCGTGATCATCAAGGTTGCTGATAATAATCAAATGCTTTGTTTTACATTCAGATGCGAGCATTCAATGTTGTGAATAATGTTGCAAACATTCAATGTGGAGTGTGAAGTTGTAAGAAATGCAATTAAGACAATCAAGTAGCTTTTCACACTTCTTCTATACTGCATTTCGATATACATAAACAAACATAAACATATAGATATAGAAATATAGAAATAGATAAACTCGTATAAAGACAAACATTTGTCTATTTGCGTAATAATAATGTTCAGAATAAATTCTTTTCCAAACAGACGGAAAAAACGCAAACGAATTGCATGATAAATGGATAAATAGTTAAATAAAAATTAGTGGCAATACTTCAAAAGCTAGTGCAAATGACAATGAAGCAAAGTCGGTGAAATATCATGTCTGAGAAATAAGATAAATGCGTAGTCTATCTAACAGTGATCTCTCATCAATTATGATTGAAGACTAAATATTCAATAAATTACATGATTAAACATATGTCCGATTGACAATTTAAATATCAAGAGTAAAAACTCGAATAAAAACAACAATTTATTATAAAAAGCAGCAATAATTTTCTGATTTCATTTTTTTATCGAAATGAAATATTAAAGGATAATTAAGAAAATGAAATAAGAGTTAAGAGGCAAATAAATCATTCATAATCACAATAAAAATATATCTGCTAATGAATCATTTTCATACTCTCTGTATTATATAAATTTTTTTTTTTTTAATAGACATAACGTTCAAACGATTTTTCTTTATAAAAAAGAATAGCATTAATTTTTACTGTTCAACAAAAATATGCAAGAGATCGTTTTTTGCCGAAATATGATAAATATATGATATGATATGACGCTTTTGTGACATTTTGCAAGTGTGTTCATTTTGTCCAATAATATCCAATTAAAAAAAATTGTTTTAATTATTGATTCCACATTAGTAATTTTCTTTTCTTTTATAATTAAGTTATGACAGAATAACAAAGAGAAAATATAATTAGATTATATTATATATATTATTACTTACATGTATATATTTTTATTTTAATTATCGGAAAATTTTGACAATGAGCTTTAAAGTAGACCATTGCGACGAAACTTCGAAAGAATTACAAAGAAATATAAAATATGCAACGTGTTATCTGCGTAAGTACATTGTCACGCAAATAACATTAATGCGATTCTAAGGAATGCAGATGTACGAGCGCGCGTTTTAGCATGTGTAAAGATGGTTGAGCATTTATGAATATATCTCACATTGATCATTGTAAACACGATTATGTGGACGCAGTGACGTTTCGTGCAAACAAAAGCGCCGCTGTTCCTTGAAATTATTGAAAATTTCATTATTCGTGATGTCATCGAAAATATTGACAGCTAACGACGCCACGTATTGTCCACGTCATCATCTTCTATTGGCACGAAAGCAAAATTCAACGGAAAACAACACGTACGTCGCTCATGTTAATTTTCGTAGTAGGCAAGACCCCGGCAAGAACGTCACCTCGTACTGTCAAAATCTACGAGCGTGTAACGTACGTGCAACACGTTGTTGCACGAGACAGGCTAGTCACGAAGAGAACGTGAGTCAAATCTGCAAAGTGCTCCGAAATATTTTAGAACGGAAGCGCGAGAAAACGCTGAGACGGGATTTGAGCGCCGTGCAATCACGTTGCATTCTTGCTCGTATAGATACGACTTAATTTGAAATGCGCTTAACATGCGCTTACGGTATTGTTTCTTGGCTCAGCGTAAACTAGATCTCGGAAAGATACTCAAGTGTTCCGCTCTGATTTTAACTGAGAAATATAAAAGTCGATCTCTCTTAAAGGGAAAATTATTTTATTTTCCGCGAGAAAGTAAGAAAAATACTCTTGCTTTTACTGGTTATACTGTATATATATATATATATATATATATATATATATATATATATATATATATATATATATATATATATATATATATATCTGGAGCTTAGAAAAAAGACACTTATGTAACATTATATACTGTTAAACTCGTAGTATCAAATCACACTCAATTTGAGTTATTTTTAATTATTCCATAGGTCGCCACTGCTCCTACTCAATATTTCATTAATTTTGACTAAAATGGAAGTTCATCCAAAAAAAAGTATTTTACATTTAAAGTGATTTTTTCCATAATCTCAAATTCTAAACTTACTGTTTTACTACAAGCCTTTCTGTTTTACTGCAAACATATTCTTCTTTCAATAAAGTGAAAAATATTTTGTTTTTACTATTTTTCTCTTGATTTTAGAAAACCTCTTTTGAGGCCTGTAGAGTAAAATCCTCTAAGATTTAGAGGATTCCGCGTATATCAAAATTATTTTTTTCTGGATGTTAAATTAGATAAATTAACAATATATTGAGTAAGGCTTACTCAACATATCGCTAATTTTATTTCATTGTTTTAGTAAAATTAACCGAATATTGAGTAGGAACAGTGGCAATCCGTAGGAGTTTACAGTGTAGAAATATCGTTCGTTATAAAAAAGCATAAAGTGGAGCAAAGAGAAATGTGTTAACATACAAGAATATATTAATAGAGACGGAAAGGGACTGACCAGCTGGAATCTTGTAATCACAAGATACAGGGGTCAGAATGAAGGATCGCCGTTCTAAGGCCATGAGGAAAATCGATTTCCGTCAGAATAACGCGCGAACGGTCAGCAGCCCGCGCGGCCGCTCGAAGCGAAGCAAGATCGCTTTCGCTGACCGCCGCCGTGTAACGATCGTCGATATACACTGGCACGCATCGTGACTTGCGTAACTTGGGGAGAAGTATTATGTGGAACGGCGACAGCTTTTTTCTCCGAAGATAACCGGAATCGCTCCCATTCCGGTCCATTTACTCACTTTCTTCTCTCCCGCGATCTCGGCGGCGAACTTGACGCGGCGAACTTGCGTACATACGCCTCACCGGTAGAAGAGAAGTCACAGCATAACGAAATTGGATTCGCGATTCGCGAGTCAACCGAGGAAAGTGTAGTCGCCTTCATGTTGAGGGGATTAATCTTTTCGACTTTCGTATGTTGCCAGTGCATAAAATATTAAATAAACTATTTCGATTCTGCGCGCATTCGAAAGAGATTAATTGCGGCAGAAAATTCTCGTATGAAAATATCGAAACCACAAGTTGTGAGTTGTGATTAAAATTAAACATTCAACGAGTTAGGTTCGCACATACTCAAGATCCGCAATTACACATGCAAGCAAACAGGTAAGTGTATCGATCGCTCCATTAATGCGTATCCGGATTTGATTTTTGCTGACAGTTTTACTTTTTGCTAGTTGCTGATTGCGAGTAATAATATCAGTTATATTTTAGAACGAAATAAAATTAAAATTTTAATTTCTGCTCATATCTCTTTCTTATCGTTTATAAATAATTCAAGTCTAATTACGCGGGTATAATTACTAGATGACATACTAGATGACATACACTGACATACTAGATGACATACAGTGCGATAACGAAATATTTTTCTGCAGAAGAAGAAAAATGTTATATAAGGCCAATTGTATACTGTAAAGTAAAATTAAAAATTTAGAAGATATTTATTCTTATATATAGATTTTAAACTGTTACAGCATTGTGTGTACATGTTGGATCTACTTCAGATTTTTTAAATAAATGACAAACAAAGGCTCAAAGAGTTATAAGTTTTAGTGCTAAATTTTAGACACATCTTAATTAGAACAATGTAATAATGTACAAATTACGTTTCAATCCTAATTAGATAATTTTCAGTGTAACAATTAAATTCAAATAAAATAAAACTATCATACGAATTATTAGTAATTGACTGAAGTATGAAGATCATAAAGAAGATCATTACAAATCCTTGGCACATCGTATGCAAGTTATAATAGTCAATTTGCGATCCAATAATTCATATGATCCTGTTTCCGTTTGAATTTAATTATACATATATTGGAGAAGACTCAATTAAGATCAAAATGTCTGTAATTTGTACATTATTAAACTGTAGTAATTAAGATGTCTGTAATTTAGCATTAAGACTTTCTCCGGCTCATTGCCCCTTTTTTAACTATCTTTAAATTTTATATTTTTCTAAGATAAAAATCTGCAATCTTGAAATATATACTGACAATGAGATCCTGATCTAAATTCTTAAGTAAATCAAGATATCTAGCTTGATAATGTAAATGTATGGTAATAAATCGATAAAAGGAAAAGGATTTCTGTAGAATGAATATTTTATGTGATGTAATGACTGAAAAAAAGAAAAAAACCGGTTTCGCTTTGATGCACAAATCTCTCTTTCTTTCTCGATATGTCCTATTTACTAACTCTTTTTTCATAACATATCTTCTTGTGCAGAGTTGCAAAATAAATGATAATAATGTGATTATAATAGTACATATGTATGGGAATGTGTTACAATGTAATATATACACAGAGATCTGCATTGTCAAACGTTTTTCATGCGGAACATAGAGAACTAGAGAACTTGAAGAACTGAAAGGACGCTCGATTTTTTTCTTCTAAATTTTATTTTATTTCTCTATATTGCTATAAATACTTGGACAAATCATACTTTTTTATAAAAATAATAATTAGTTCCCCACGGTTCATAAATAAACGTTTTTAAACTTACTTTACTTGGTTTTTAAAATTTTTTACTTGATACGTTAAAATACAGAATATCCACGCACGCCAAAATTCTTTGTCTTTTAAAAAGCTAAAAATATGGAATAATTATGAAATAGAAAGTCATGAATTAGAATTAGGAAATAATCATAAATAAGGATTATATAATAAGCATACATTAATTACATAAATAAGGATTATATAATAAGCATACATTATAATAAATATTAGAATTTATCGTGGATACTTGCATTTAAATGGATAAGATAGTTTCGTTTTCCTACATACAAACCGGAACATAACGATAACGTAAGTAAAACCTCAACTCCGGGAGAAATAAATTGAGTCTGTCACATATAATGTATATGTAAATATATGTAATTAATTACGAGTATCTAAACGTGTTCTTTGGTCCTCCTGGACTAGTTTCACGCTGGTCATTCACCACGCGGGATGCGGACAAAATTACGATTGAGCCTCGTACCGCGGGATGGCGCTAGATTTCCGTCGCGCCTCGCCGGTCTCGCCGCTCGCGGCGAGCTGTCAGAACCGCTCCCGCGCCCGTGGTGACCGTCCGCTACCGTCACTTCCGTCTACGTGAATTATCTATCCGGCGCGATTAGGCGATTAAATAAAGAAGGACAACGTGACGCAAGATTCAGGCGCTTTCGAGCGAACGTCGTGTAATCTCGGAACGGGAAGAAAAAAAAAAAGAGGAAGGGGACTATACGCCGGTAAAAGAAAGAGAGACGAACGAGCCGGTGCGGAAGTGCGTGCAGGTAGCCGGGAGGAAGTTAACACGAGGGAGAGCAGAACGGAGGATGTAGATGAGCGGACGGGATTGCGCCGGTACCGAAGAGAGACGGAAGAGCGCGTCGACGACGGTGACGGCGTCGGCGGCGGCGGCGGCGATAGGCAGGACGGAGCGAAGAGGGAAGGAGGGAGGAAGGGAGGGCGATCGACTACGCTCGGTGAGCGGGCGTCGCGGGCGAGCGGCATAGACGAGAGACTCGTCGGCGGCAGTGGACGGACGGCGGCAGCGTCGGTGCTAAAAGGCGGGGACGGTCGTCGCTCGAGCGTGACCGCGTGTGTTGAGAGCTTGGCAGTCGGGCGCCAGTCCCTCTTTCTCTCTTTCTCTCGTTCGCGCGCGCGGGGGCTTCTCTCCGCGCCGTCCCTCTTCTTCCGCTTCGCCTCCCTCTTTCGTGCATCCACCGCCGGGCGACGTAGAGGAGGAGGAAGACGACGCGTGCCGCGCTCGACGGTGAGAAGAAAACTCGCGGCCGACGGCGGGCAGTCGTTACTCGAGTTTACCGAGCCGCAACGGCGAGAGGCGACGGCCAATTTCTCGTCATTCATCCGCTCGCTCGCGGCACACTTCATCGTCACGAGGTCGCGGCCGCGCGGGAAGGAACCGACCGACCAACCGCCGGCACGAAGGGGAAGTAACGACGATCGCGGAAGAAGAAGCGTCGAGGTTATTGCCTTCGCGCTTTGCCGTCTTTCTCGGGCCGGAGGTGGTGTGTCGCGTGCCGTGCGTTTATGTGCGCGGTCAGGTGACGAAGGGAGAGAGAGAGAGGACGACGACGACAAGGACGGAGAGGACGACGGGGTTGTTGCTGAACGACGGTCGACGAGCCGCTGCCGGCGGACGTGGTGCTCGCGGACGGAGGGTGCTTGACGGCGGCGACGGACGAACGGAAGCGGAGACCATCTCTCGCACGCAGGAAGAAGGAAGGGACGTGGAATAGCAGGTGGGTGTAACCCGCGCCTAGTAATCCGCGCGGCCGCGTTCTAACGGTCGGCGGGGCGGGCCGCCGCGTGATCGAGGAGCGTGCACGCGCGCGTGTACCGGCGTCCGTGCGCGCACTTTGAGGTTAAGTGACGCACCTGCGATCGATCCGTCCCGCGCCGAGGAAACTCCGTGCCCGACCGGGGGAGCACCAGGAGGGAAACCGCGACCGCGCGCGACGACGCCAGAATGCGAGGAAACGCGATCCTCGTCCTCCCCGCGAGCCGCCCGCGAGTTTTCGCTCCGTCCTCGAGGATCAACGCTCCTCGGTTTGATAAGATTTCAATATACTAGTCGCTTCTTTCTCTTCCCACCCGACAGACTGCCGTAATTCCGTTAGAAAAGAAAGCTTTGTAATCTATTCTTTACACTTCGCGATCTGTCAGAAATTTAACATGCAAAACTCAATTTTGTGGGTATCCTTGCATCCATGATTCTTAGATGTGAGAGAAGATACTAATGAAAAATTCGACATTGACTTTATAACTTTGACCCTATCACTCGTTAACAATCGAGTATTCTTAATTGCCTTGCCTTAATTAAGTCTTCTGATCTCGATAAAAATGCTCTCGCAAAGATATTAAAAAAATTATATTGTGTATATATGCGATATTATTAAAAATGTAGAGACGTCGGAAGATCAATAATTTCTACAATATATAATGTATATTTCGTTTTATATGAATAATATATATACATATATATATATATATATTATAAAAAAATTAATTAAAAATAAATTCCTACTGCATAAAACGAATACAAAATCTTTCCAATATGCGTATTTCGAATTCTGTTGCTCACAGATGTAAAAAAAATAATCATTTTGAAGTGAATCGCAATTATTATTAATGATACATTTTTAGATAAAATCTTTTAACGAAATTATTTAATCTTCCCGTGTCAGTTTATTGCTAAATTCTATTGACCTTACGTCTCGATAAAAACTGTTCTCGCCTTGACGCTCACAGCGCTTTTAGTATCAGTCAATCTTTATTGCTCCTTAAATGTAGACTAATGATAGATTATGTAATAAATGTTTTATTATCAAAACTAAGCTAGATTTAATATCTTTTTTAAATCTTTTAAATACATCTTCAAATATGTAATAATTCTGGACGTTAATGGCTGTCGTGATTATTTGTGTCGCATGATTATTTGTAATCATAAAAGAATTAAATGTCGTTTAATTATCAATTATTTCGTCATTTTTTATTTCGCAACTTTTGCACATATTTTATGATAAAACTCGCAACAAGGCCTTACGCAAGAAGGAGAAAATTAACAAAGGCACGAAACGAACGAGATTCATTAATTTAACGAAAAAATTTCCGTTTATTCTCTTCCACGTTCGTGGCCGCCGCAGTGTAACGATTCAATCTGCGTTTTCGATAAAGCTGCGCCATAATCATACTGCAAAATTTACTTTCGTTGTAATCGTCAAGCCTACTGGCTACTGGCGGCTCGTGCGATTCATTCGGGCGCTTTCTCTTACGTTCAAATGGTGATCTGTTGAAATGTTATATTATCTGATAATCACCATAACTCGCAGTGAACTTGTTGATGATGATCTTAATATTCTTATATCTTAATTTCTTAATTTTCTATAATATTTATTTATCGGCTATGCAAATAGCCGATAAATAAATTTATCATCGTCATTAGACTTTTCCGTTCCGACAAAATATACATCCTGTGGAATTTTATTGATCATTTGATTATAAATAAATTAATATATTTGTTAGTCAAAAGAAAAAATGCGAATCCACGTGGATTCTATTATCTTTCAAATGTCATCGTGTTGCCTACGTGTAATATAATTATAATACCACCATCAAAACCGAAAATGTTGCTCGGAGCAAATAAATATCGCGACCAGGCATCACTAGAAGAATTACTTAGTAGTTTAAAATACTGTAAACGTCTGCGAAGTTGAAATTTAACGAAGGTAATAACGACTATTGCCTTGTCTGTAATTCTACACAAATACTAATTAAGCACATGTAAAAATACTAAGTAATACTAATTGATACTAGTCTGATACCAACATATATAACTAAAAAAAATTTATGGTTCCTCTTTTTTTATTGTTTTAGAATATATAACAATAGAAATTTTCTTACAATATTCTTTTCATCTTTAAGCATTCATTAAATATTAAATGGTCAGCTTTATGAAACTTGAAAAAAACATATTTAATAAAAAGATATTTTATATGTATGATATTTTTATGTAAAGCGCAGCTTTTTCGTCAATTTTTAATATTAAGCGCATTCAAAGAAGTATATTGCGATTAAATGTACGAAAATTGGTACGTATTTTTTGCTTGTATATCAGAATTCGTCCCACTTCAAAAAGTATCAAAATACACGAAAGATTTGAACCGACTTTAATAAAACATTAGAGATTAATCTCACTTTTTTCGATTTCATCGTGATGTACGAAAGTCTTTCATAAAGTTATATGAAAATTTATTTTTAGATATTTTACATTGGTCTTATAATAGTCAATAATAAAATTAAAATTAAAAATCTGAATTGTAAAAGAAGAATTTCGTGATTACAAATTTACCAGTATTTTTCCAGCGTCATAGTAAGCACTTAAAAAAAAAAGTATTGTGCGCAGTACGCGTGAATGTGAGAATTCCATAATATCAACAATTGTTCTTTTTTTCTTCTTGAATAATAAAATTACTAAGATGTATCATATCTGCATAAAAATTGCTATTTTTGCAGCATTAATTCTCAAAAAAATTACGGGCTACTAGTAATTAGTAAGACTAGTATGATTAGATGACACAGAGTTGCGCATGTTAGTAAAAAAATATGTTTGTACCGGAAACGCAACCGTGTTTTTATTTTTTGCTATCACGTAGTGTCTGTTTGTTCGTTATTCAACATTTATGCAAATCCGTTCGAATGGGGATCGCCTCGCGAGTCCTCGCACGCCCGCAACTACACTCTGCTGGCCGGATTAATCGAAACGGTCTCGAGCAAAAAAAAAACAGCCCGAAAAAAAAACGCAAAGCATACTGTGTAAATATAGAATATACGCGCTTTGACCGCATAGTCGCGTGCTAACGTTGGGCTATCGATAAAAGCCTCGTTCCCCTACGTTCGATCGTTGTATTCTTACATAGAGTATGAAGTTTAATCCCTCGCGTTTCGACCCTTTATAACAATGGAATTTTTTCATTTTACGACTGACATGTAAAATACAAAGGTTTCTATTGGAAAATTATCGACGTGTGTACCAGAGCCTGATTTGTGTGTTGTATGATTACTAACAATATATTTTGTATCAATATTGTGCGATATTGCAACGAAGACATTCTTTCGAAGAATTTGCTTACGAAAGAATTAAGAGAAAGTGCGACTTGCATGGCTGATTACGTACGCAAGTTTCAAACGATTCCTGCATATGACGTATATATTTTGGCTAGAACCGATTGGTTCAATTACCGATTAAAATTAGAGCCCAATTCTATTTCAAGTAAAAACAATGAAAAACGCTGGAGAAAAAAGAGCTAAGCGATATGACGTGTACATACGCAGCTTACATTTTCCAATATTCTTACGTTCAGTGCCAACGTGAATATCTACCGTTTGAGTAACACGTATTCATAATAAAGAAATTTTAAATCTCAAATTATCGCTCCGTCTTCGTTCGCGATTTCTGCCTTGATCGTGATCGTTGCAGCCGAACGTGACGATTTTTACCTCAGCAGCTTCTACGCATTGTCATTCGTCGCGATAACGTAATCTTCCATTGCGATTAATCGAAAAAGTATAAAAACTTGCGGTTATTATTGTAATCATATTCGCGGATTATTCATTATGGTTCGAAGGTAACTTCCCGTCTGCGATATAAAAAAATTATAAAGCAGTAATTACATTCGTCGGTATTATTTAACCTTCATTACGTGGCGTTCGTATAATCGTCAGTATTACCGCAAGACGGCAAACGAATACAACTTTTTACTCTCGTAGAATATCAATTAAATAAAATGTAAGAATATTAGTGTTTATTTGAATATTTGTTATGTGTTTGTATATCTATCTTGATATTAGAATTCTTATTTAATCTGTAATTCTCTTATAAATATTTATAGATTAAAATCATACGTACAATGTATTATTTTCTCGTTTAAATAAATTTAAAAAAAATTGAAATCTTAATATTTACTTATTAATACAAATTTTTACACCATTTGCATTGGAACTATGTTAAAACGTAACAGATTTATATTATTTTTATGTCTGTTTATGTCTTTCTATTTGCGATAACAAAACTATTTTAATTAATGATTTGATTTTACTGATGATAATAAAATATTACAAATATTAATATTGATTTGACTGATTATTATGAGATATTTTTGTAAATTAATATAGAAATTTGGATCAAACGAATGATTCTATTTAATTTAATTAAATGAAACCTAATTCGGTAATTTATGAATGACATTTGATGGAAAATTCGATAATTTATTTGATAATATTTAACCAATAACGCATCGTTATAAACAAGCAACTGCATAACTGCGTATTACGAACAATATTAATCAGATTTTCTCGAAGAAATTAAAAGAACTGATTCTCTTAAGGCCTTATACAAACTTCTAATATTAAATGCAACAATAAACATCAAGAAAACTTATAAAGTGATTAAACTAGATAAGTCATTTCTTCCTTGTAAAAATGTTAATAAAAGGATTTATATTAGAAAAGTCTTGAAAATAGATCTGAAATTGATTTTTTGCTTGCAGAATTTAAATTAAACATCATACATACTTTGGAATAATTTCGGAATATGTTATATTCGACTTTAAATATTTTATAACATTTTTTAATTAACACTTGTTTGAAATTGATAGAATAATAATGTGTTGATTTTCTTTTTATTTTTTAAAGCTTTTAATAAGATTTTATAATTAACTGCATATAACTTAAACGTTATTGACGTCTAATAGTTTCATTAGGAAAAAAAACTATTTCCAAATATTTATATGCCTGAAAAACTTGGCAACTTGTTTTAAAATTGTTCCACGGGTTTGATCGTGAAATTAAAAGTTATTAATTAAAAGTTGCGCATCATTTCGTGTATAAATAAAATAAGTAATATCTTGCTTACACCGTACGATTGCCTGAAAGATATCATTCACACTATCATTGCGTAACATAATTAAAATGTGGAATAATAATCTATAATATTAAAGTGATTAACGATCACGATCGAATAGATATGCAATGTTAGTGGAAAAAAAGAAAAAAAAGACGTTTATATTTGTTTAAAATTATGATAAATATCTGATCTAAAAAGAATTTGCTATTTAAAAAACGTGTTTTTTTTTTTCTTGTATGATTATTACCTAACTCGACAGTGAAGAAATAAAAAGTGATTAGAACTATACATATAGCAACATAATAAAAATTATTGCGTGACGTAAATTACACGATTTCCTATCGAAATAGCAATAAAACAGTTGCTACGAGTCATAATGGGATTGATAGATGATGCTTAATAGAGACTTTGATTATCGCAGAAGTTGTGTAATTATACGATAATATCTTAAGAATGCTCGTATATACTCTCCATAAGATATAAATACGAAAGAGATACTAAAAAAGAATTAAAAGTTAAGAAAAGAATGTCGTATCATTATAGTACGAAATTTGACGGAATCTTTGAGATTTGCAAGATTGATTACTATAAACACACTTAAGCACACGTCCAAGGGAAATGTCAAATTGACTTAATCTGCTTTTGCGTTGCTGATAAGCTAAGGTGATCGTGCCATAGTAATGCCGATAACGAACTAGATTCCTGCCCTATCTAAAAAATGATTAAATGCCATTTCTTTTTAACGTAAAAATACAACATTGCTCCTATTCGTCATAAATCAAATATCGTAGTTTTATGTATAATACGACCTAATCTCGTTTCCGCCTTGTTTTTCTCAATACATATTACGTATTAAGACGGCATTGCTGATCGTAAACAATCGTTAAAAATACGTAGATGCGTTAAAGAATTAAGAGAGGATCCGATTGAAATATTTGTAATCTAACGATATATGTCACATACATACGTCTCTCCTGCATCCTTTAAGCTACCTAACTCTGGTGCAATTGTTTCTGACGCGCCGTAATCGTGTATTTAGTAACTTTCTCGCGGCACACTTTGCGATGCCGAAAGTGGCCTCTCTAGTGTCACTTTTCCGTCTCCCCTTTTTCTCTTTCCCCCTTTTTGTTTCGAAGGCCTGCCATCGACGTCTGCTCACCTGTCTGTTTACGTAATACGCGTAATCGACCGGGGAAGCTACGCCACGTTGAGAGAGCAGGAGAGAAATTTACGCGACTCGATAAATCTCGGCTAAATCCCGATTTGCACCGGCAAAATGCTTTGTCGCTATCGACGTTATCTTCTCTTACCAATTCAATGATGACACATATGATGACAGAATATAAAAGGCTCTTCGATATAAAATTTCGATAAGAAGAGAGGAGCGATAACAGAGTGATCGCAAATGATGATATGGTGAATATTCGTATCATGTGCGATGGGTTTTTTTTTTATAACGATACAATTGTTTTATTTTAATTCTTTTCAGTGACAATTTAAACAGCAGAACGAAAATTTGATGTTAATTTTTGAATCAAAAGATAATTATATCAAGTACTCTATTATACATTATATGTATAATGTAATGTATTGTATGCTATGTATTAGGAAGACAAAAATTTGTGAGCATCTTGGATATAATTTGTAGAATACACTATGTAAGTACACACAGTTAATCAACAGGTAGAAATTAAGTAGATCATAAATCCGTATAGGAGAACGGAGGGGATCTATATATATATGACGCGGAAAAAGAGGGGCATTTAAATTCTTGGAGTCAGAGTCAGAGACAGAAGCGTTACGAAGTGAGCGAAAAGAAAAAAAGTGTGCAAAAGATAAAGCGAGAGATTAAGGTGGAAAAGATGAATGTAAGAGACAGTGTCAGTATTCATATGTTTTTAAATTATACGAATATTTGATTGAGAAACTATTTCGCGATAGTGTGTATGTGTGCGTATTTTATTAAAAACTAAGATTATTAAAGATAAAAATTCCGCATTTTATTATTTAACTTGGAAATACTTTTGTAGACGTCTTGACACTAATGGCATACAAATTTATGATTGGACGTCTACTTATTATTAATCATTCCAATAGTCGCATGCAATAAAAATTGAATTCCGAAAAATGGCAAGGTAAATCTGAAGTAAAGATCAAGAACACAAGATTTTAAATAAATTAATGTGTTTATATTTTAGATTGGAAATTATTATAGTTATTAACATAACGAATTATAACGCAACTAATAATGTAATAATTATTATAATTATTTAGATATATTGAATATGTTGATATTCAAAGAGTTGACATGAAAAGTGACTAACAATGCCATCGCTACGGGAAAATTAATTGAATATAATACTTTATCATTGAAAGCAGTTATGACGAATCGTTCTTTGTTACATAATTGTAACCTAGAAACGTTAACACACTAAACATATATCTTGACGTTTTCATTAACAGAATATTGACAAATAATAAACAAGGTGCATAATAACCACTTCGGCGTGGAGAAATAATTCTTATTCATGGTACAGCGCGAGAAGTCAACCTCGGCGCCGTCTTTACACTGTTTGAACTGTCATCATGCCTGATTCGCATGCACTAAGTGCACTTATCAAATATGGATTAACTACGTAACCGTACGTAGGTCCGTATTCACTTTAACGCGATCGAGCGCGTAAATACGCCCACATATACAGTCGGTCGCACTCGACTACGCCTACCTTCCTTACACTGAGATTAGAGCTCAGTGTGTCAATGGCAACGTCATTGCGGTCGTTCAATGAAGAGATTCGACGAAATGTTAGCTCGAGTACATTCTGCGGGTGACCGTTATTTTGACCCACTAACGGCATAAGATATTTGACATACAAAATCGGGCGTGAGGCGTATTAAAAAAAAAATCGCACAACGCGGAAGGAATCTAGACTCTAGTAAATTTGGTTAATACAAGATAAAAGTTAAACGAAAAAATTATTTTCCTTTTCATTTGCGCTGTATCTTTATTATTGTATATAAAGGACTATTTTAATCTCTTCAAATATTTTAAAAGTTAAACAATTAGTTCTCTCATACATGTATTTATACATTTTTTGGAGTATTGCTATAATCTTGACGGAATATTCTCAGGCATTATTTGTAAAAGTATAAGATTCCGCGAAACAAATCACAAGCAAACGTATTTTTTAATCAATTTGAAATTGATTTTTTCGATTTATTTCAAAATTATATAACAAACGTCGATTGATGGGAAAAAAGGCCTTCCTTTTTATCGCACTATCAGTACTGCTTATAATTATCTCTATGTGATTTTAAAGATATTACTGAATTGCAAAATTTTTAATGATAGCTTTCAACGAAATTTCTTTTTCTCCCACGTCTTTATGGAAATTTTATTCCCAACGTACACTATTATAGGTACAACATACATTTTTATAGGTTTAATTTTGAACTATTACATACTAGAGAGAAATAAAAGTCATTGTTTTTTAGCTAGTAAAAGCAACATAAAAAATAATCTATATATACATATATTCATTTCATCATCTCATTATAAAAACAAAATTATATAATAAACGTCGATTGATGGGAAAAAAGTCCTTTTTTATCGCACTATTGAAACTGCTTGTAATTATTTCCGATCGGGTGATAAGTTGATTTCATTAGTAGATTTCATAAGTTGATTTCACAGTCGCTTTGCTAAAAATATTTAGCACCATTTTTTTTTGAAAGTAAAAAAAATTAATCTTATTCTGTTTATTTTCAGATACTATTCAAGATGACGAGCATAGTGACAAATCTGGTGCATAGTTATAGGGACCTTATGGACAATCAGTCCGGTAAGTCCGATGCATTTTAATTATATTTTAACATGTCTTAATTTTTATATTCTAAAATTCTCTGCATTTTTTTAGCTACTTTACATATAACATTTTAACGTAGAATTATTCATTACTCATAAAGACTCAAAGCCTAATAAAACGAGCAGATAAAAAAGTAAAATATTAATACGCTTATATCTACGAGAATCAAACATTATATAAACAACGCGTTATTATTCCAAAACGTTCTCTCGAAACGTTTTGAAAACTGGTTCCATTCGAAAATTGGCTATCACAAACAAATAAAGATCGAAAATTATGTGACCATAAAAATAGTCTTTCTAAAGTAGATTTTGCATGACATCATAAAAACATCATAAAACATTGTGCAAATAAACAAAACCTGAATATCGTCTTAATGAGTGAGGCACAAATTTATAGAATACATTTTTAGCGAAATATATTCAAGTTCTGACATTTCACTGAACCACAATCGCGATAATGTTGTCATTGACATAGCGAGTTCTAATCTCGACATAAGGAAATACGCGCTGAAAGCTTTTTGAGTTATAGAATCGAATGGCGATAAAAATTGTCCGTTCCACTTTTGCAGGACTCGGTAAATTCATAAGATTGAAAAGTAGCTCGTAATACGTTCTATGTTGATACATTGCGTCAATAAGCCACGTAAATTAATGTAATCACACAGTGAAATGTGTTTATGCGCGCGCCGTTTCTTTTCTTACTCATATTATGTAATATCAGTAGTTTCACAAATATAGTAATAGAAGAGAGGTAAAATGAAGTAAAGGACGTTTATGTAACATGGTCCAGTATTGGATATTTAATTAGGTGACATAACGTTCGCGTTCGCGATGTTGACGGATGAAAGAAAAAGAGATCGCATTTCGCCTGATGTTTACGCCGATCGCACAAAAAATTTATTCAAGAGGACCGAAGGACGCCGAGATACTTTTTGCTTGGTTGTAATTCCGCGCATATTACAACCGAAATTTCAACGATTCCCGAGAGTCTGTTTACCGCACGTATTTTCATGGCGACGAGAAATCCCCCCCCTTCCCCCTCGAAATCTTCCGGGTCAACACGAGTCAATATCGTGTCGTAACGGTGAGCGTTCCGTTTCTAATTTCTCCGAGAACCATTCGGAATCCTTGACCCCTGTTTTCCATACGAGTCATTCAGCAGTGGTTCCTGTTCCGATATCTTTCCGGATATTCGCGTATCGATACGAGAGCGAAAGCTCACAACAATTTTGATAAGATCTTATTTGTTTGCCTCTTTGAAATTTAATTATCTTAATCTGAATAAATCTATTTTTAATTGTCGTTAATTTAAGAAGCTATCATTCAATGTTTTTAAACAGGAAGAGTTTATTCGAATTAACTGATTTACAGATGAATAGACAGACATATACGAGAAGATAATTTATATTCCCAATTAGCTTCGCTTAATTCTCGCGAGACAAACGTTAAAAAAAACAAATTAGAGAATAAAAATAAAATGCTTTATAGCAGAAATTGAATAAACGAAAGATATCTTATGTAAGATATTTTTAATTCGTAAGTCTTAAAATATATTTTATATATGTGTATGGTCTTACAATTTATCAACTAAAAATACCTCACACTTATGACAAACTCTTATTAATTCTTAACTAACCTTTGTTAATGCCGACTAAAATAGAATTGCGTAAAGATGATTGAAAGATCGATCCCGAATCTCGCGCAATAAACACGTACCGTTGCCGGCAATTGCGGGGAATTCTGTACACGCCTATTCCAGAGGACTGAGAAAGCTAACGTAAATAATGGACGTTCGTCTGTGGCGTCAATATGGCGTTGACGGGGGTAAGATTGGCGTTATCTTTAATTGGGGCATGACGAGAGCAAGAAGACTGCACACTCGTCCGTGACGTTTCGCCGTGACGTCTTGAAATCGATGAAAGCAGTAATCCACTAAGTGTGTGGTGACTGATATATTTTTTTCCTTCTTTTTTTGCACAATTAATGCGGAGGGAGGGGAGGGGGGAAGCTTTCGTGTGTCATGCGGAAAAACAGACGTAATTCGGACGTATCGGCGGCGACTCGTACTTTCCGCTAATCGTAGGCCGTGCAGACGCGGAGGCGCCCGGTCGTTGCTCGGTCGTTGCGACGGGCCGCCCTTTTGCCGCATTGTTGATTTCGTCAAAGTCTTCGCAAAGGTATTACGTAACGTCCGAATGCACGGATAGACGAAATTCGATGCAATATTCACCGTCGCCTAGCGCTTCGCTTTGTCATTACAGTTGCGTGCCTCGTAACTCGCCTGCTTGCACCCACTTTCCTTTCCGATACCAACCGGCCATGCGCTTGTTATTGGAACGCTCTCGCGTCGCTTTTTTTTTTCTCATTGATTAGCAGACCTTCCGTGTGTATCCGACTTTCCTAGGTCGATATCGATATGAATCTCTTACGTTAAAAATTCATTGCCTGTTTTGAAACCATTTCCGCTTGTAACCGTAAGTTAAACGGTCAAATTGGCTCGTTAATTAACAACGGCGTAAACTGTTAAAATCGAAGTGTATAAAGCGTAATATCGACAACAAGCCGCATCGCATCGTCAGCTTGTAATCGAGTCGTCGGTCAATTGTGTATTGACTAAGAGCCCAAGCTGAGAATGTTGAAAAAAAACGCAGAGGGAGAGGGGAAAAGAGAGAGAGAGAGAGAGAAAAAAATTGTTCCACGTATCGGTCTCGTATCCGTCGGGTCGCACGAGTGCGAGGGCAATTTAGCGGAAGGCAACTGCTCACTCATTCGCGCCTCGTGCACGCACTCGCGCCTTTTTCTGCTTCCTCCTCGAGGGTGGATAGAAAAATGACGATGGCGTTTTCTAGGGTGCTCGGAAGACCGAACATATTGCTGCTTGAAAATCATCGCTCGGGATAATAATTCTCTTTCAGGCGCTGCAGAAAATCTTCCGATTCACGAAGACGCGCGAAGTACTGCTGTGTAACGGCCGATCTAACGTTTTCTTGTAGCCGGTGCCGGCAGATTCGAAGGCGGACTCGTCGACAATAATAAATGTGTAACAAATTCTTGTCCGCAACGGTACTTCCTGTTCAGTTTTGAATTTTGACCCCATTACAGGTGCGCGTCGCATATTGAGACATTGCATAATGCAGAGACGACTTTTAAATTATTCTCGCGTGTGCTACTTTCCAATGTGCATATGATATTGTACATTACGAAACGTCGATACTCTGCGAAGCTGGAATTTCGCTTTTTCCTGTTTCGGCGACCCTCCCTAAAATCTCATCTGTTTTCTTCTTTAAATGGCTTCACGCACGAAACTTTCCGCGGCTTCTCCTCGTCCGTTGCTCTTGTTGCTCTTCTAATGTTACGTTCTCCCTGTTTTCAGATTCCAGGGTGAACGATTGGGCGATGATGAGCAGCCCCTTCCCGACCCTGGCGATATGTCTGTCGTACGCTTATTTTAGCAAGGTTCTGGGACCGAAGCTGATGGAAAATAGAAAGCCTTTCGATCTTCGGGGAGTCCTCATAATGTATAATTTCCTACAGACCTTGTTCTCCACATGGATATTCTACGAGGTTTGTTTTTCTTTCTATATATATTTTTTTTTAATTTACTATCGTCAGAAAAATTAACACATCAAAAAGCTTCGTAATTACGTATGAAAAAAAATCTGAATAGGAATCTTTACATACACGCGCGCGCATATTAATGATCAAGATAATATATCAAATCAAGTATAATTTATTTAAATATTTCAAGTATAATTCATTGTTACATTCGTTCATAAGCATTAACGGAGTAACAGTTTTCAAAATCCACGCTCGTTCGCGTTGAACAGAGTCTCGACGAGATTACTCCTTTTATAAATTCGTAATTACAGCGATTTGACCGCGATTGTCTTTCCGCGCGGCGATCAACAGGGAATTGCCTTCAATTATTTCTCCTCCGCCTTTTGTTTCGACATGGTCAATAACTGCCGTTGGCTCGAGCGGGCAACGGCATGCGGTTCCGAGGAATTATTTCGAGGGAAATCGCAATCTCTCGAGTTAAAATGATTCTACCGGAAAGAAAATTTTGCTGAGTCCTTTTATATTATCTTTTTAATTGTCAAAAGCACATTGAGATGAAAGACCGAGATAAGTTACTGTTTTGGAGCATCAAATAAATATTTTTTTACATTATTAACTTTTTTCTAGCTTTTAATTTAATCATATTTACAAATATTCAAAATTATAGAATAGCATATATATGAGTGGCATGTTCTGATAATATTTACACGATTACTGTACGAGACTTTTCATAAACATGTATCTAGATCACGATTGAAACTTCTATTGCAGTCTTTACCAACTTAATAATTGGAATAACAAAGATAACGGAATTCGCTTAAAAATGTCAATTTATGATATCTATAAACGCAAATTTTTCGATCGAATGTTTATTTCACTTCCAACAACACATTGTTTCATACATAATGTGTTACTGCAATAAAGCATATATATTTATTAACATTATATTTTGCTCGAGATCTATTTCCTACAACCAGGTCAATATCAAGGTTTCTAACATCATGTCTCACTTTGTCTAATATCAAGTCTAATATCATGTCGTACTTTGGACAAAGATTATGTAAAGATACTTATTGTTAATTACTGTGTACTGGTTTTTAATGTGATTAAAAAATTTAATTTATTTGAAAAATTAAAATTAACATTGTTGAAAAAGTTATACTTTTCTGATGCAGTATATTCATACATTGAATTGATTATATTCTATGAATTAATTTATTTGTATTTAATTATTTTATATATATGTATATTTATGTTCCTTTCTTCATTCACAACCGGACTTGACCGATCGACATGTATATTTAAAGATACTAATCTGGGCCCACATCGTCAATATTGCGAACACATATCGCGATACAGTTAGGCGTGTACGAACACGTTTTCGATGTCATGCGGAAATGATTACAATTTTATCACATTGAAAAAAAAGATAGATCACGGTAATGATCAAAAAAGTTTACTCCTTTGTTCTCTTTTTGATAACAAACATATTAAGAAAAGATATATCACGAACCACGTGCTATATGTTGTTTGAGTAAAAAAAAACTTAAATGTAATGGTTTTGTTATCTACTAAATATAAATTTAAAAAAGAGAGAAAAAGAAATCTGCACAAAGTGGATTCTACAATATTATTTTTTAGAAATGTATATTTCTTTAAGAATATCTTTTGAAAAATATTCTTATAGACAGAAAAAAAGATTGGATAAGTTTTATATTTAATACATTATAGAAATTCTCACGAAAGAAGCTTGTACTTACTTATTTTCACTTTTATTTCTTAATCAATTTTTTATAAATTTTTACTTTATATAAATGATACTTTATTTTATATCTTTTACTGTCCATCAAATATTGTTTTCTATATAATTTATAAACTGTTTTTAAACTCTCATAATCTTTTAAACAGTAATTTTTTGAATTATTTTTTCAAATATTTCATCTTTTTGCAAATTTTCATTGTGAGGACAATTTAGAATTAATTTAGAATCAAATGTCAGTATCTATTATAGCATAGGTAATTATAACAATTTAAAATGTAAATCGGTTTTTTAAAATATGTTATTACCAACGCTTTTTTTTTTTCATTTGACATACATTTTAAAATTGACCGTTTTACACGAATATTGGGATAGTTTCCACTCAAACGAAAGTTACAAGTCAACTTCAGTCTTCTTGACACAAGTCGATTATGCTAACAGATTCTTTAATTTATTCATGACGTTCGTAGCTCGAATACACGGTGATATAGTTCTTCTTGTAGGCCCTAATATAGAATGTCATTGAATTTAAATGATATGCTTAAACGTATATCACAATGTTCATGATGTCAATCCGTTTAATTAAATTAAAGTTTTTTTTTATACAAGATTTTATTGCAAATGAGATATCTTATTACTATTGATCCATTTTTTTTAGGATATTCTTTGGTATATATAAATAATTTCTTTAATTATTTTTCAAAAATAATATGCAATATATAAAAAATCTTATAAAGTTATATGTAAGATTCTCATTAAGTCATAACTAAATACTTTATGCAAGAATTTTAAAATACATTAAAATTCTGTTTCCATTATGCTAATACATGACCTATATCAAATTGTCAAAAGGATATTGCGTAGTACATAATTTTACATATTAATGCTTTATTAATGTTAGCTCATTAAAAATATACTAAATGTTTATTGTAAATATAAATTAATTTGTATATTAAATGTCTGATGCTATTAAGTTTGTGTATTCGTATTTGATGTATGTATGACGGATGAGTGGCGACTGTTGGGCTTTAAACGGCAATTTCTTACAGAATAAAGCAAGATGCAAGAGTTGAGTCGATGAAAAAAATTCATAGCTTCATGAATAATAGATATTTTGTGACGCACAAAATCACCATTTATCCTTTTAAAATCCAAAGTCAAGCTATAATTATATAACATCACATTTTATTCAGCAACTCAAATGTTGAGTTATGTTTGACAGAGAAGTGCTTTTATTTAATTATCGAGTTGTTGGAAAGAAATTGAATCTAGTGTAAGGGATTAATGATGCCAATTACAATCGCGTATAACGATACAAGTGTCATAAGCTACGAGATAATATTCTGTAAGACTATATGTTGCAAATATCACTACTAGAAAATTATTGAAAAGAAATCAATAAAAAGTTTTTATCTTTTTAATCGTTATCAATTTTTACTCTTCTAAATAACATAGCACAACAAAATGTTTACAAATGTATGCAATATTAAATTTTAGTTAAATTAAAAACAAATTTTTTTATGTAATTTTCAATATTTTATGTAAAAATCAATATTTTTTATGTAATTTATATAAAAAATTACTCTCAACATATATAAATTTTGATTATATGATTTTATTACATGTATATTATATATTTTTTCTTTTCATATTAGTAATTATCAATCTTTTATGTTTAAAATGTACTCGTACATCTCTTTTTCTCGTTTTATCATTTCTATTTCGCGCAGAGAATTACTCTACGCGAAATTAAGTCCGGAAAAATGACATCATATTCTGCTCAGATACATATTATCGTGAATGAAGAAATTGATTTAAAGAAAAACGTTGGAAATCCATTACTCAAACTTGTGGAAGATGTGCCGAGTGAAGTAATAAGCGAGTAACATAATCACATGGCTAACCAACATTTATTTGCAATTTTTAAACAAACTAGCAATTCTTGATCAAATGAAATTGATATCTACTTTAAACTCGTGAATATTATCAACTTTGAATTGACAGACATACAAAAAAATACTCGCGTAAAGCATTAAAAAAATACATAAAAAAGGCTCTTGACATCTACATGCAATTTATTTTTTGCAGAATCAGTATATTTTTGGATTATTTAACTTATTCGACTTATTTTACATTTAAGTTTTTACATTTAAATCTCAGTTAGAAATGGATTGTGAATAGTTATGTAATTTAATGCGATTAAGGATCGGTATAAATGAGTATAGGGAGTGTAAGACTAATTTACTCTGCAAACATAATGATCGTCTTTTCGATGCGCAACAGATTATAACTCCTGAGTATAATTGAAACCATTTAGCGAATTAATTCCACGCTCGCAACGACCTCGTGAACGTCCGACACCTTTTAACCCTTTAACGCAAATCCATTCTTAAATTCAAGGAAATTCAGTCAAACATTTTTCTGCACATTTTTAAATATGATTTTTAAAAAAATTTAAAAATGTTAAAATATATGGAAAATAATTTGAATAACAAACAATCGCTAAATAACTTTACCCAGTTTACCCTTGATTTGTGTTTTACATATAACTTTAATATTTCATAAATTTATAAAAATTTTTATGTTATATGTAAATTTTATATTTCGAATAAGTAAACAACAATTTTTTTATTTTATTTCACGTAGACCAGTTAAAATAGTTAAAAAATTGAAATTTTTTTTTTTTTTATTGACGATCTTGTTGCATAATTTGCAAATAAAAAGAAATATAATTTTAAGTGCGATTGTAAATAATAGTTTCCCAGGATATTTTCTTGCAAATAATACATATCTAATCTGATCATTTTCAAAAACTCGCAAAAAAATTGATAATCGTTACAAGCAACATAATGAAATGCTTCGAATGTTATTGTTTCAGTATCTTATGAGCGGTTGGGCGAAAGGTTACAGTTTTCAATGCCAACCGGTGGATTATTCGTCTAGCTCGATGGCCCTTAGAATGGCAAGAACTTGCTGGTGGTACTATTTTAGCAAATTTACCGAGTTCTTCGATACGGTGAGTATCGATTTTCACTTGACTCGTCGATATAAGGTAAACCGGAACAGATATAAAAACATAAAAGTTTCATTTGATAAATTCTCTTTTAACTTCAGCATAAATTTCGACAACATATCGTTTGAAATACTTGTCAAAGACTCTTTCGATACTTTATGGAAAAATATCTGGCTCCGTCTATATATTTATTGTTTTATTTAATATCTATAGTTTTGAAGATATATTGAAACTCCCCAACTTGCCGCTCGTTCTATTTCTTTCTCTTATTGTCATTAGTACAAAGAACTATATCGTTGTTTATGCGTTTTATATTTTATATAAATATTGTATAAGAACATGAAACTTCTTAAACTTGAATCGGAATGATATTTATTATACCATTAGAGAGTTAATAATTTGTTGAGGAAGTACTTTAAGCAAAACTATCAAAATATCAAGAAAGATAAAGAGATTAATCGAAAAATTTATCTAATTTTTCTAGCTGTTCTTTATTCTGAGGAAGAAGAATCAACACGTCTCAACGCTTCACGTAATTCATCACGGAGTAATGCCTTTTTCCGTATGGATGGGAGTAAAATTTGCACCAGGCGGCCACAGCACATTTTTTGCTCTCCTGAACACTTTCGTACACATCGTGATGTACTTCTATTACATGGTAGCCGCAATGGGACCACAGTTTCAGAAGTACATCTGGTGGAAGAAATATCTCACTACCATGCAAATGGTAAGTTCAGCATTACTCCGTACTATCGAATTTAAAAGTCGATTATATTTGTTAAATATATTCCATATTTAACAAATAATATTGGAATTTATATTACTGTTTGAACATAACGAATCTAAAGGACTTTTTTTACATAATAATGGTGGGATGGGAAGAGAGATTTCGCGGATACAGTTAAAATTTTACTTTTTACTCGCAGAAAATGTGTAACTCTTAATCATAATAGTCAAAATTGACCGTTTCTAGTATTCAATAAAATTAATTGAATTAATTAGATAAATGAAATTGACAAAACGGATTAAAATGAATCATTGACCGAGTTCTCAATTTGAAATCCCATTCACTCTGTAATCCCATCCATCTGTCGGTATTACTACTGGTTTCTCCAGCCTTTAAAATACGATTTTAAATCGATATATTTCAACGTCACAGCGATTCGACGCAACTTTTATATGTTATAGAGTTTTTATTATCATCTTCGTTATTACTTACCTGACAATTTATCCTTCTGATTTCAGATACAATTCGTGTTTATCATGTTGCATCAGTTCCAATTACTCTTCATCGAGTGCAACTATCCGCGCGGTTTTATGATCTGGATCGGCTTTCACGGTGTCCTATTCTACCTCTTGTTCTCAGATTTCTACAATGCGAAATACACAAACGGCCCGAGGAAAAATTCCAAGAAGATGCAAAACGGTACATCCGGTGGAGCCTGCATGCCGCTTTTGGATGATAATGACAGCGCGACCCACAACGGTGTATCCTCGTATGCCACAATCTATAACAAAGAATACAACAGTTGTTACAGCAACGGCACGAACAACGGTTACGTCGCCAACAATAACATCACGGAGAAAAAACTCGCTTAGGACATGTGGGAAGCTGGAACATTTTTTTCAATGTGCCGGTCAACCACTCAACTTGTCGTACCTATAATTACAATTTGTCTATCGTGAAAAATCATTTCGCAACATGTCCACAAACTTAAGCGTGAGAATACGAAGCCAAATAACACGCAAGTGTAAGGAAAGCGAAGAAATGAGGTTCTCCGATAAAAGAACTTAGCATGTATAAAGCGCGAGACGTCTCGTTGAATATTCTGCGTTGTTAGCAGAGCAGTAGTTGTGTTCACTAACATAGTATCATCAACGACAGGGCTGTTACACGATGTCCGTGTTAAAAATAATAGGAAGAGAAAGAAGAAAATAAACGCGATACAACAAATCTAGAAAAGAAAAAAATATTGCGGAATCTTCATTTTTGAGTCTTGGTGAGATATGATACGTGGTCTTTAAATTAGTGATTTGTGTGATGTCTGCCACACACCCGAAAATAAAACATCGATAATATTATCGGAAATTGTTCATTTTGTTTAATAAGATAAGAGCATTAGTGAAAAAGAACAACAAGACTACTTTTGTGGTTTCCATATTTGGCATTTATGGAAACTGTGCTGCGACTTATAAAATTGTAAATTGCGACTAGTTTGGCAATGCTAATTAGAGAGAAATCGCATTCGTCAAGAATGTGAGAACAAGTTGGGTAACATTAAAGCGCACATACGTGACGAAGAATATGGAATGTTCATCGTCAATAATTATATGGCAAAGCAGCGTGTTCGTTGTGCGTGCAATTTTTTTTTTGTACTGGTTATGTGCGTATCGAATACGAGTGTGGATGTTTCTTAGTCGTATGTAATTTTTCAAGGCATCTCCCATTGAGACACATTGCTGAAACTAAACCTTTTTCCTCGTATCGGCTCTGTCTCTCTTTCTAGCTCCGACTGTGTTCAAAACTTCGGTGTTCTAAAAAATTAGCGTACAATACATTCGCCCAAAATATCATATGACAGAGTTGGCTAAAATTATATTGGCAATTATAAGCTAATGATTCGTTAAAATTGTCACCAATAAAGAATTGGAAAATGCCTCGTTTCATTTTCCTAACAACCGGCGAATTTTCTCAAGCTAATTATATATCTTGCCATTATTTAATCAGTTTTTTAAACGTGACAATCTTAAATTTTATTCTGTATTACACTAAATGTTTTATTTTTTAAATCAGATTATAATATATTTTAAATTAATATAATATATTAATTCAAAATATATATATATTTTTTATTTATAAAAATATTTTATTTGTTATCCCAATATTACCAAAAATATTGCGATAATTTATTTAACATTGACAATTCTATTTTTTTAATTCGCTTATTTAAATTCACAATTTTTTATTTTTTATCGTTCGTCGTTCCATAGCTTACGAATTATTAGCAATGTTAATGGCATTGGCTACATCTGCATAATTTCTCACATATTTAATTCACTGCGTGGCTTGATATTACTACTGATGGTATGCAATGATATCTATAGTAAGCTGCCGAAAAGAATTTGTTCGTCGCTTTAATCGCTTTGTCTTCGAATACGAACAGCCAATGTAAGCCGCACTGCGGCTTGTTATTATCGTGCGCGACGCAACACGGGCGCTTTAATCGATCAGAAAAGGTACACGACATTCATGTCGCGAGAATCACGAAGCTCTAGCTTGTCGTAGAATCAAGCTTAAAGAAAGGGAGCGAGTACTGTGAATAACGAGCCTTTCTTACACGCAATCCGTAAGTGATCACGCGGTCGCGGAAGAGTCGAGCGAGTGCGAATGTGTCTCGAGATATGTATACACACACGCGAATAATATTATATTCGAGGGGAAAGGGCAAATGTTTAGAGATTGTAACTTATAGTCGCACTATAAGATTAATATATTTGTACACACTTCCTATTTTTATGAATATATTATTTATGGTGATCCAGACTTAATAAAAATCTCTGATGATAAAACATTTCTCTCGACTGTAATAAATTCAACCTCGGCTATTTTTACAGGCGGATAAGCTAGCTCTAGCAAACGAGAGTGAGAGAATTAAATGTATAGTCTTACATCGTGTTCGTCATAAGAGCTTCCTCATGAAAGTATACATACATCGGATTACGACGACTAGATTGTGAAACAATTGGAAACGAGTATTGTCATCGAAAAGCGTTCGCGCATTTTTTTATTTATGCGTACAACGAGGTTTATACTTGTAAAACGTTCCATCCTGTTTTATTCAAACGCAATGACTTTTCAATTAAATGCAGACACGTGTATATGTAGTATGTTACGTAAACCCGGATGTAAATTATGAGAAATGTTAGACATGAGAATAACTGTATATTTCCATAGATTATTATATGCATAGAATTACTTTATTTATGCGTTTCCAAGTTATTGCAATGCATTTTGAAATTGACAATACGGTCACTGATTTTGCAACGTTAATTTGGATTGTTCACTATTTGTTTATCAAAGCTTAACTTTGTCGCTCCGGGTTCAACATAAGCATAATAGAGGCCACACTGTCGTGTCTCTATTATAACGAAATACGAATGACAACGCATACGCATAATCTGAAAAACTGCCGTAATTGAATAAGAGCGTGCACGAAACTTCATAAGAAGCATGAATTAGAAGCGGAAACGTTAACTAAGAGAAATATTTAGCGAGTTCTCTCAAGCATTTGAAGATAGAGCTTTATGTAATTATGTTTTTCATCTCGCGCACAATAAAATGCGATAAAAAGTGAAGTTACTTCCTACCTAGTTAGACGTCTAGATGGTAATTAGACGTACTGTGTTATGTTAGTCTTGTTTAAGTTGTGATATTGCGATGTAACAATACTAATTAATATGTTTAAAAGGAAGAAAAACATTTTATGAAATAGACGACGCAGCATAAATTAACTTTTTTATGAGTATCTACATGAATAATTATTTCTAACTATAGAATAGTAAATCACACTAGGACTGGAGAGCTAGTGGAGGATCTTATTGCTTTATAAAACGCACAAAGTCGAAAAGTTGCGTTCGTTTTTTGAAAACATTTACGTTCTTCGCAGACAACCAATAAACGGATTGTAAAATTTTTATTAGCATAAAAATTTTCCGATCTTTTATCCTTATTAACGAACGCAATACTTTTCCTAGAATATCGTTGCTACTGCATTTTGCACTTTTTAACTTAAGTAAACGAGCAAGAAATTCTCTCTCACGCATTAACCGCATATTTTTCTAATAAAAAACCAGATTGACTGCAACAGCTATCTGCGGTTCCGCCACGGTATAGCTTTAATCTCAAATCTAGTTATTTATAGAGGAAATTATTATTATTTACGACAGACAAGATAATTACTAATATTAATATCTTGTTCTTCTTATATGTCGCGTAATATTTTTACAACGATCCGGAAGTTCCGGTAGTTTGTATGAAATAAAATATCCGTATGTACGTTGTGTTTTACTTGTTTTTAACTTGTTGTTAAAGTTAGGATATTTTTTTATTCTTGAAATTGAAACTTACATGTTGTATCTGTTTTCCTAAAATAATTATGTTGTTCGGTTACCAATAAGTTCTATGTAAAATGCAAAGATCCGAATAGGTTTAGGGTATAATGTCGAATAATAAAGCGATACTTTCACATGTACATAGAAACGAGCGATCTGTGCGCGTATGGTGTGCTATCACGTTTCACAATTTCATGTTTTTAAGCGCACTTGAAAGATCTACCAGAAAAGTGCGAGAAACTGCGACAATGAGAGCGCGTATCGCGTCATGTACCTAAACGTTAAGAGCTCTGTAATGATTCTCATTATATTTTTGTACATAATTGGGGAGAATTACGAGAGAATAATAAAATGATTGAAATGAAAGAAACTTGACGTACTCGAATATCGCAGAAGAGTTAATGGGACGCCCAGAATGCGAAATTTGCCCAATTTAATAAAGCCCAAAAGTAAATTTACTTTATTGTTTTTTCTTAAGAAAATATAATATATATTGTTTTTTCTTAAGTTTATAAATTTTACTTAAGAAAAAACAATATATATTATATATGACACGATATAATTTATAAAATTAATATTTATAAACAAAACTTATAAACTTAAGAAAAAACAATATATATTATATATGACACGATATAATTTATAAAATTAATATTTATAAACGAAGATCTTTACATACTTCTTGCATATGTAAAAAATTAATATGAAACAAATTTTTTAAGACCGTTTTGAATAATAAAAAGAAATATTGCAAATATCGATTTTATATTTTTCCATAGAGATAAATTGAATAAATTATTTCTATATGTATAAAGTTATTTAATATTAATAGTTTACATATGCAAACAAAATTTTTAATGCAAGGACTTAAAAATTTATTTTATCTGAGTATTGCTTTTAGTGATACATTTAATCTCAAGATTATTTTATAATAAATATTCGTCTATTAAATTTCCAAAAGCAGAATAATTTTTCAAGATTGATACGAATTTTTTATTTATTAATATATTGATAAAACAAAATAAGTTCAACTATTTGCAGATAATAATTGTGATTTTCGGTAGCACAAAGTGCTGCAGAAAATGATATCCTTTTAAATATCTGCAATACTTAAATATTGCAAAAAGTGCCATCGATGTAGCTAAAACAATGATAATAATGATCAATTCACCTATTTCTTCAATTGAAAGACACATTTTTATAAATATTAGTTATAAAATTTTCATTTTCCTTCTGTAATATAATCATTCGTCTTCAATTTCCCTTGATTCATTCTTATTCAATCAGGAAACGCAGAAACAAATAATCACAAAAAATAATTATAAAGTAATGAATAATAAATAGAGATAGTGATATACTTTATGCGACTTACTTACCCTGCAGTCACTTCTCCGTCGCCCATGCCTTCCCGGGCCTTTCTCCGTCGACAGCATGGCCGTCCCACCACTACTCGTACACCCACCGGTACTCGTGCGACATTTACGAAAACGCGGTCGAACCAGCAATCGCGCTCGCGCTGACGATGAAAATACAACGATCGCATGATACTTGACACGGCACTCCCGGCCTTAATTGCACGCGACGCGCACGTTGTCGCGTCGACGCGATGAAATTACAGCCGGCCGGAGCGACGATCCGTTCGACGATCCGCGTACGACGGAGGAGATTCAAGGGCCGGCGCCAACTTCACGCGCCACGGGCGGCTGCCTTCGCGACGATGCTACACCTTGTGCACCCAGCCATTGTTCCGAATCTCCGCATTTTGAGACAACGAAATAATAAAAAGCTTCCGCTTCTCTTTTGACCTTTGTCATGCTTATGCTTTACTTATGCATGCTCGCGTTGCAGCGCGAATAAATGTGCGAAATGAAAATGCAAACTCGTGTCTACAAAACGCGAAAGCGTGGTCGTCGTTTCGTCGAAACACTCGCGCGGCAGCCTTCGATCAGATCGATTTCGCGAAATGCGGATTTCAAGCGAATCACTGACGAGCAAACGTTGACTTTTAGCGAATTCGATTGGTCACACTAGTGCGCACTCAGTGCACATTAAATCCGTTGTACACTGAATGTGAAATTGAAATATCTTGAATAATAAAATGCCCAATAAATATTTAAAAAAAAAAATTGCACACTAACATGATAAAGTGAATTAAAGATTTCAGTTTTTAACATGTTTCTAGCGTTCATCCTTACATCGATTTACGTACATACAACGGCTTTAATGTGCACTGAGTGCGCACTAGTACGACCAATCGAATTCGCTATTTGTATCGCGCGATTGTCGAACATTGAAATGTGAAGTTAATTAAGTCTGTACACACTCATTAAGCGCGTTACGACGCTGTTTTGCCCGGAATTGAGTTCCCCGCTTCGTTCCGTACCGCAACGACTGAGGTAATTCGTAAGAAACGGCGGCAACTTCACCCTCAATACAACGCGAGTCAGTTTAGCGATCAAATTAGCCAATTAAAAAAATCTGTAATCTAAATTCAATGTTGCACGCGTGGAAATATATAACGCGACGCTTATTTGTTTTTTTTTTTCGAATAATTTTAAATATCCCATTAAACGCGGAGAAGTAAAAATAATAAAAGAGAGTAACAGGGCGTGGGGGTTTAGCAGCGGGACACCGATCATGTAACTTTTCCCCTAGGGCACAAATTTCACGTAAACACAACGATTCCATTGGTTGAAATCTTTGAGTTCACGAGTAGCTTTTTACTTGCCACGTTTTCGAAAATTCTAGCATAGCCAATTTCACTGTATTATATCCATTTCTATCAATTTAGATTAATTTTAATTTCGGTTTAACTTGTTTTTTTATCTTTTTCTAGTTCCAAGAATTAGAAAAGGACTATAAAAAGTAAATGAAACTGAGATTAAAATTAAATTAATTAATCTGCGTTAGTAAAAATGGACCTTACTCAGTAAATACAAAGTAACAATAATGTAACGTCAATATTATAATTTTCCATTCAACAATATAACTTATACAATGTAATATGTCTTGTATATAACAGTTACATTGTTGAATAGGAAATTTTAACAATGACGTTATATTACTGTTATTTTGTGTTTACTGGGTAGCCAATATGTTATGTCAATATGCACAACAGAATTAATCGGCGCTTAGGTTAATCGAAGCTTAAGATAAAAATCGCCCCTACGTGATTGATACCCAAAGAGGGGAGTAGCTAATCGCGCTATATTAAAATCCAACAGTAAATTTAAAAAAAAAATCTAACCTAACACTCCTCCTATTATTTTATATTCCTCCATGATTTACGGGACGATCGGACATGAATTTTTTTGGCGAAAGACGGTTCTCGCGGTGCCGTTGCGTCTCAATGAGCGCGGGACGTATCTGAAGGGAGCGGCGATCGCGGAGCGGCCGGAAGCGACGGGCGACTTCCGATCAGTCGGCGCTCTCGCGGTCAGCGCCGCGTGACGCCGCAATGACTCGCGTAGCACGCGCAGTAGTAGTAGTACGTCCCGGAAACATGGCGCCCGAATGAAGGACGCTGAGCGCGAGTGTCTGCCAGATCTGCCGTCGCGTTTCGTACACATCCGCACAGCCGGCCCGACGAGCTCGGCCCGTCCGCACGCAGAATGAGCAACCTGTCGCCGTTCGGCGGCGGCAAGAACCCACCGTGGGTCCGCAATGCAGGTGAGAGAACGCGGGAGAGAACGCGTGAGTCTTCCCCACCGCTGGCCGCGACCAGCGGATTCACCCGTCCATCATCCTCCTCGTTGTCCCGTGTGCAGCGCGACGGAAGCCTGCCAAATTTCTTTTCCGCCGTCGAGTTCAACCACTCATGGCCGAGCGCACCCTCGTTACGCAAGCCCGACGCGTGCTTTCGGTCGCGTAATGTCTCATTCCGGAGCAGGAGTCATCGCCCGATGACCTCGAAACTGACCGCTGCCAGTAAGACTGTGCTCCAGAGGGACGTTCGTCTCCTTTCTTTCCGATCGCTCCTTCACCGCGTTGTTGTTGTTTACACCTCGTGACTTCGTCTTGAGTAAAATCTGTTTGCTCCGATGATCTCTGGAGCAAACAGCTGCCCCCAAAATAAACCCATTGAAACGTTATCTCTTATTTGATTCTTGTTACTAGCAGATTTATTGTAGTTGTAATTGATATGTTGTGTTGTAAAGAATATTACGATATAAAAGTTTCATCTGCATAATGATTGTTAATAATGTTTTTGCGAAAGGACAAGGTATTCAAAATATCCAGCAGCAAATGTTGGGTCAAGCCATGGGCAGTATCGGAGGGCAGCCTATGGTCCAGTATCAGCAGCAAACTCAACAAGTTTACCAACAGAGTCTGGGATTGCAGCAAGTAGGATATCGAGAAGTATTACTCTTGCACGTTCAGTCTCAGATTAATTGCACGTCGGTAAATATAAATACATGGGAATATTTTGCATTTAGCCCAACATCACCATGGCGTCCATGGCAACTCTTGGTTCGAATTTACCATCGGGTATAGCGGGACAGCTCTATCCGCAAGTCGCTACAGTTTCCTATCCGACGCCACGTGCGTTGAACACAAACGCTTTCCAGCCCTCTGTAGCCGGCGTTCCGCAACAGGTTCAACAGAATGTACCTTCGTCGTCGACAAAACAGAGAGTGTTCACAGGCACCGTTACCAAAGTACATGACAACTTCGGCTTTGTAGATGAAGACGTATTTTTTCAAACTAGGTAAAAGAAAATACAATCTTTCTTACGTCTGCACTTTTGCATTTGTATTCTAGCGAGTCGCTTTCTCTCTCTGTTTCAGTGCATGCGTGAAGGGATCTAATCCCGTAGTAGGCGATCGTGTGCTCGTAGAGGCGTCGTATAATCCTTCGATGCCGTTTAAATGGAATGCCACTAGAATACAAGTACTGCCCATGGGTAATAATAGCAACAATGCAAACACTCAGCAAACTAACCAGCCAAATCGTCAGCAGCAGCAGCAACAGCAACAACCAAATAGGACATCAACCACTTACAATGCTGTACCCCCTCCCGCGGAAAATCCTAATAACAGGTGAAAATAATTGTTGAATAACTATATGATTATGTAATCTATATCCGCATTTTTTGATATAAGTAGTGCTGCTTGAATTTGAAATCAAATATTGAATTTTTGAAATTCATACAATATTACAAAACCTCATACAATATTAATATCAAATAATTCAAATTTATTCAATAAATATTCATTAATTGGAAATAATCATTGGGAACAAAACTTACGTAATCAAGAATTTGAATCCGAATATATAACTCTAGATTTTGAAACCAAGATCAAGTTTCAATATTACGAATATGCGATATTTTATTGAATATGGAATTCTGGTATTGTAGTAGGTTCACAACAAGTACGACAAATTCCAACACAACCAGCAACCGTAACAAAGTCAGTAGAGTAAGAGAAAGATCTCCCCGTGAACGGAGAAATGATGATGAGGAAATAGAACGAAAGAGACGCCGTGAAGAAAGAATAAGAGAGCGGGAGAAAAAGGAGGACCGAAGTCCGTCGAGGACTAGGAGGAGCAAATCACCGAGACCTCGTCGGCGTACACGAGTCGTGCCGCGTTACATGGTGCAAATACCGAAAATTGCGCTTGACCTGTAAGTGCAATTTATCTGTCTTACGAACGTGCACCACTGGCGGAATTTTATTGCTACTTATTATCACAGGCCTGAAGCAGATGTACTTGAAATAAGAAGACGCTATCAAAATATGTACATTCCTAGCGACTTCTTTTCCACTAACTTCAGATGGGTCGATGCCTTTCCACCACATATGCCATTTACTCTTAATAAACCGTGCTCCTTCCATGTTATGCATAAAGATGTCGATCCGTGTATTGAAAATACAGCAGTACTAGAACCATCGGATGCCGATTATCTGTTCTCTGCGAAGGTCTGTCAGGAAGTTGTGTCACGGTCGTCGTTAGTTGACGAGATACAAGAGATTTGAGATTTTATAACGCCGATATTTGCGATAGAAATCGAGACATATACACATGTGCATTTCAAAATGATTTCACGTATTGAATATTTCTTAATTATTTTTAGGTCATGCTCATATCTATGCCCGCCATGGAAGAGATATACAAAAGGTGTTGTGGCGTTTCCGAAGACAGAGATCCCGATCGTGATTACGTTCACCCCACACGCCTTATAAATTTCTTAGTAGGCTTACGGGGCAAAAACGAGACAATGGCTATAGGTGGACCATGGAGTCCCTCGTTAGACGGTCCTAATCCTGAAAAAGATCCGTCAGTGTTAATAAGGACGGCCGTGAGGACCTGTAAAGCGCTTACCGGCATAGATTTGTCCAGTTGTACTCAGTGGTACGTCTTTTTAAGTAGAAATATTTTTCGTTGAATGTACATCTCTGGAGCACTTTCATAGACAGCTTTTTTTTAAAGCCCCGATTTGTTACAAAGAGCAATGTGATATCACTGAATTCTTCTGCCCGTTAATATTGCACATTCTATATTTCCATCGATACTATTTTACAAACTAAAGGTCACAATTGAGGAATCCTTCTTTTTTTTTTAAATTCCATCCTTTTTTTTCTTAAATATCTAGGACTACATTTTTAGAGCTATCTCCTACGACGTAAAAACGAATTATTCGAAAACAAAGTCAAGCAAGAACACTATATGACATTAAGTTATATATCCGATAGGTATACTATCCACAATCTCGACAGAGAGTAACTTCTAATATCAGTTCTCTGACTTGATAAGCTAAGATTGTAGCTCGATCTCTCTGCAGTGGAGGTATGTATTTGTTCTAAATACGAGCGACCGATGGAGATTGCTGCACTGGATCCCGGTTTCGAGCACACCCTCCCCCCGTCAACGACGATACACGAGCAGTCGCGGCAGACAAATCATCACTATTGTTCTATTATTATATGATTGTGACCCACTGAGTTGTGCTTTCTCTCTCAAATGGTCTCTACGTTGTGCGCTGTACGTGGCTTTGTATGCAGTGCGTGGGCTTTACGAACAAGCGAACGAACACTTAGCATATAAGGCAACGCTAAGCGGCATTAATCTGAGTTGACGTTTGCGTATTGTTTTTCCTTGCGGCACAGGTACCGCTTCCTGGAACTCTACTACAGACGCGCAGAAACGACCCACAAGTCCGGGCGAGTGGTACCCTCTCGCGTTGAAACCGTCATACTATTTCTCCCAGATGTTTGGAGCTGTGTACCTACCAGATTGGAATGGGACGGGCTGCAACTCAACTATAAGAAACAACTGGAGCGAAAGTTGCTGCGTGCTGCCTCTAATCCCGACGATTTGGACGCTGCCAATGAGACTGATGAGGCTGCCGCCGCTGATCAAAAGGCACTGCCAACATCATCCCATATTATTTTATATTACCTTTTTATTACATTATTATATATTTATATATATATATATATATATATATATATTCGTGCCACCGTTTCTCCCCATTACTAAACTGGATTTTCAATAGGCTATACTTGTCCATCGATCCTATAGTTAATTAATCTCGGACATTGTATCTCGCCTTCGTTTCTTTCATGCAATAGATCGTATTTGTCGTCGATTAAAAAAATAATAATTTAAGTGTGTTGAGTTAACGTTTTGGAGTATATTTCATCGATTGATGACAGTAACATTGTTCTAAAATACAAATTTATTTGTAGCATTAATGGATGGTTAAACTCCGGTCTTTTTCAATGAAACACATGTTACGGACTTGACTTCTTCCGTAAACTAAGATATCTTACTTTATGGGACAAGTCACTTAATGATATCAAAGCAAAATTAAAGCGTCATATATGTACAACTTTTAATATGACAAAGTTTGTATATACATAATTATATTAAGATTACTGTTTTATTGTTATATGTGTAAATTAACAAAGAACTCTTAGTGCAAACGCTTTTAAATGTCGCAAACGAGGATCGACGGGTAACGTATCGCTCCCTTAGCCAATGGCAGTCACATTGCATTAACAAGAGAAGCAAGCAAGCCTAGCTCGGAGAAGAGCGCAGCTGAGCCATTCCCTTTCCTGAAACCTTCACCAACATTGAAAAATCATTCAAAAATTTTCATTTAATCATCGTTTTATACTACAACATTATTGATATTATCCATAACCTACCGATCACACAGACACCAGAGCCAGGACACTATGAGATTCTAGCAGTTACTTGAGTCATACTTGACGGTCATCGTGAATGAAGATATGTGTATATCGTTACAATGTGAGAGAGTGATGAAAAAAGTAGAGAGTGATGAAAGAATGAAGAGGGAGTGGTTTCGTTTCGTTATAGGGGCTGCTTCTGTTTTGTAGTTTTCTCTGTAGGCTTTTTACTTCTCTTTTACTAACGCATTTTTTCTTCTTTCAGGATGATTCGATGCCCGAGAAAAAGGATCCTACACACTATTCCGAGTTAGATCCAAAATCGATGAATGTTAGTATCTAAATATAGAAATAAAATTTTTCTATCTATTCTGATACTTTTAAATTAAAATAATTTCTCTTAATCAATGCAGGTAAACGAATTACGTCAAGAACTAGCAGCGCGTAATTTAAGCTCGAAAGGCTTGAAATCACAATTGTTAGCTAGACTTTTGAAAGCTGTAAAGTCTGAGCAAGCCAAAGAAGAAGGTCGGCAAGACGAGGCGGATGAAAACGAAGAGGACGTCACGCCATCGTCAAAGGAAGAAGACGATAAAAAATTCAGAGATAGTAAAGATGTGAGTAATAAATATGTGTAATAAATATATATATATACACACACTTAAGTAGTATTATTGGATATATGGATATTCTCAAAAATTATTTTTTGAAAATATTTTAGATCTTTAATATTCACATCTTTATTTATTCTTTCTTTATTTATTCACATTGTTTACAGCATGATGAAGATAAAAGAAAACTTTATGAACGCGAACGTACTGTACTTGAAAAGAGGTATACTTTGCCCGATTCATCGCATATTATTGTTCATCCGTCTAGAATGGCCAAAAGTGGAAAATTTGACTGTACAGTTATGTCTTTGAGCGTATTATTGGACTACAGACCAGAAGATACTAAGGTATTTTATATTTAAAAAATTATTTTTATCTGTTCCAATAAAGACAATCTATACAAAAATCTTTTGTATATGTAGGAACATTCTTTTGAAGTATCTCTTTTTGCGGAACTGTTCAACGAAATGTTGATGCGGGATTTCGGTTTTCGCATTTATCGCTCGTTATCCAGCCTTCCTGAAAAAACTAAAGAGAAAGATGAAGATAAGAAAAAAGATAAGAAAGATGATAAAAGAGACGACAAGAAAGATGATAAAAGGAAAGAAGACGAAAAGAAATCTAGTAAAAAGGATGAAAAACGGGATGATAAGAAGAGAGAAGAAGCCAAGGACAAGAAGGATGACAAAGATGCAAAATGTAAGGTGGATGACAAAGATAGAGAAAAGGAGAAAAATGATGATGAAGAAGATGATGAAGATGACGAATCAGATGTAAGAGAGAGATTTTATCTTTTATATCTTATATTCTATGTTTCATATAAAAATATTGTCTTTAACTAACGAAAAAATGCAATATTATATTTCAAATAGCAATTATATATATATATGTGTGTATATATATATATATATTTATTTATATATAATAATAGATAATGTATTACATTTTGTAATATAAATATTGTTATTACTTTTACAGGATGATGATTCCGTGAAAGATGGAAGAAGAGACAGGGATAAAGACGGAAAGAAAAGGAAAACAAAATTATATACACATGATCCTTATCTTTTACTCTCTTTTGTGTATTTCGATCAGACACATTGTGGATATATATTTGATAAGGATATTGAAGAACTTATTTATACTCTGGGATTGAATTTGTCAAGAGCTCAAGTGCGGAAATTAGTACAAAAAGTTGTTACAAGAGATTCTTTGCATTATCGCAAATTAACAGACAAATCAAAGGAGGATGACTTAAAGGACGAGAAGAAAGACGACAAGGAAAGCGACAAAAATGAATCTACCAAAGCGGAAAACGAAGAGGATATATTGCGTTCGCTTGCACTTGGTAAAGTATCTCTTCTTACATTTTCTTAATATAAAACATCATACAATTTGCGACTAAATTTAATTACTATTCTACATTTATGTTTATAGGAAATAAAAAGTTGTTACCTGTATTTGTGGGTAGCGGACCGCCCTCGAAAAGAGCGCGAAGAGAGGATTGTATTTTAGAAAAAGCAGGCGAAGAAACGATTCCGGAAAGTATCGTTATGTATAAAGGCTCTTTACTAGATGTAGAAAAACTTGTCAGTCAGTTGAAAAGATCTGAAAAAGCTCGTTTAGACACGGAGGATCGCATGATGGAATTGCAGCACGAGCTAACTGTAGTCAACGATAAATCTATGAAACAAGCTAGTAGTATTAAGAGTCTTTCAGATGACTTGAAAATGTACAAAGATAAATTACGGAGCTCAGAAGAAAAACTCAAGAAAGTCTCTGTGAGTATACTTGGTTTCTGTTATGTCTGTTTGATTTAGAAAAAGTGCGGAATATCATTTTACATTTCCTACAGACGGATTGCCATACTTATCTGACTTCGGTAAGGAGTATGTACCACATAGCTGCCAAAATGATGCAGAGTGATACGAGAAAAGTAGAGATAGTGGAAATTCAAGATGAAAAGGTTAGCGGAGAGATAAACGGCTCCGAGATGGAGAGCAAATTTAAAACTGACACCAGGTGGGGAGATAACAAAGTCCAAGTGAAAAAGGAACCCGTCGATATAGACAAGGATAAGAAATCTGACAATAAAACTTCTGTCAAGAGAGAAATTACCGAGGCGGACAAGGAGAAGAAATAAATCACATTATCTATTTATTATAGTAGACGATATCCGCACCGACACGAATAAAAGTTTACTCTTATTTCACACGCACGTGTGCACGCACGTGTGCTGTTAGTGACACGAAAAAAAGAAAAAAACAGATGCAACTAGCAAAAGGTTTATCCGATACCAAATTATGTGATCGGGACTCGATTTTGTAACTTTTTTCACTCGAGTGATAATATGTGATGACATCTTCAAATAATAATAAAAAAAAAAGAGAAGCACTTAAAACCATGTATAACAGTTCATAGATAGGAAAATATCTTATGTTACAATTTTGCGCATCAATCAGAATAAGTCGACAAATTTAAAAAGGGCTTTTAAAGTACCATTGATCTGCCATTAAGTGCCAGATATTGATACACTGGTTTACTATTATTATAAGTTCAAAAACTACGTTAACACCATAGTTACTTGATTCAGATAAAAAAATGCGTGAAAGTTTTTACTGGATAATAATAACGCATAAAATGCGTTTCCATCGTTGTTTTATTGCTTATCTACGTTACATAAAATAATTTCTGAAATGAAACTTATCTGTAAGAACATGTTTGGAAACATTTTGTGTATTTTAAATTTAAGTTAAAATTAATATAATATTAATTATAATACTGAATTACATTTTTATCGAATCATTCATCATATTTAAACTATATATATTTCTTAATGAAAACAGATTAATTGATCTAACAACTTTAATTCATCTAACATATAATACATGATTTAACGCAATAAGCATTTAATGCAATAAATGTAATACCAATGATAAAGTTATACCAGTATTTGGTTTCAGGCGTATTTGTATTTTTGCATTTTTATTAAATTTTGCGGAATTTTTTCTTATCTCGCGCTCTACTGGTCAATTTTATGATATAAGTGCACGAAGTATTTGAAAATTCTTTTCGAATATATTTATGAAAAAATTCTTATTTATCAGAATTGACAAAAAGGAACAAAATTTTTCAACAATTTCGAGAATAATAAAACGTATTACTATGCAGCAATAAAAATAATTTCTTTTCGTGCGTTTTAAATGAGAAAATGTATACAGTTTCAAAGCAATGAGTGTTTTTTGTTTTTCATAGCCTAAGCTAGTATAAATACAATAAATTCATAATATTCTTTAAGTTACGCATTCTAATGTCCACCAAATGTCAGACACATTTATCCAAAAATTATACTTCACAAAAACGTGTTCTCGAACGTGAGCGTTCATGCAGGATCTCGCGTTCCATCTCCTAGACTTGCAGTTTGCAACTCACGATGCCAAGGATACTATTTTGTACATAGTTTATTACATAGAAATTTTTTGTAGTTTGTTAATAGAAGGCCACATTCTTGTCAAAAAAAAGGACAAAGTAGCACTATACAAGAGTCTAAAATAAAAGCATAATACACGCGAACAGTTCCGAATCTATGAATGTCAGCGTTATACAAATCTTATTAAAAAAAATGTAATTATCTCCTTGGGCACATGGTAGTCAAGAATACAACGGTAATAAAAATTGTTTAAACAATGACACGTGCGTAATAGTTTATGATGCATACCGATTCGTTTTCGAATATTAAAACTTTATTTTTACTTATTCAGATTATTCTTGAAATTTAATGCAGTATTTATTAATTTTCAATTGAATTTAATATCGTCATTATAATAATTCAAGATAAATACAGAAAACTGAATGTTCTCACTTATCATATTTTATTCACAATATTCACACAATATCAATATAAGAAAATACATTACAATTTATATTTTAAAATTGTTTTTGAGAACGTCTAATTTTGTATTCATTGTTTTATTAAGCAGGGTCCACATTATCGAGCTGAACCTCGAGCCGAATGTCGTCGCGAGCCGATCATACGCCCATATTATCGAGCCGATCCTTTTCGGCTCGACAATATAATATGAATAATCGGTTCGCAACGACGTTCGGCTCAAGGTTTGGCTCGATAATGTGAACCCTGCTTTATACGGTATGGAACACGAGTTTTTGAATTTTTTTAAAATTTGGTGCGAGCCAAGAAAAAAAAATAGGATAAAATTAAAAGATTAGTTTATTCCCAATGTCTTCTACACAAATCTTCAAAATTTATTCAAGTTTAGATACATATAAACACTGTAGATGACATCAAGAATCAAACATTTTAAAGATTCATGCATACGAAAATTATCTTTATTTGCAGAAAATAGGTAAATTCATGTATTAATATTTACATGATATAGAAAGCATTAGACCCCGATAATAATTTCATTATATTTTTAATCAATTTTGTCGTAAGACAATAGGAAAAAGAACGAATTAATGTCATTCTGGACATTTTTCTCCCATTTTCTCGAGTAATTCCTTATTATCGCGAATCATCTTTTCCAGACGTTCCTTCGTTGCCTGTGTCTGCCTTTGCTCCAATTTGCGTTTAGCAGACTCTATTGCAGTTCGGTATCCAGTAACATTGCGGAAAATCTTGATGTGCTTATCGCCCGCAGCCAACAGATATTCTCCCATAGCGTCGAATGCCAGGCATGTTATGGGACCTATAAAGGGAATATTGAAGAGTTCATCAAGTCCTCCAAATCCGTCGCGAAAAATTAATGTATGAATTATACGTGTAACTTTACCGAGAAAGATATCCTCTATGGTGGTATCCAGAGCACCGGTAATAGTGGAGTAAAAAGATATAGATGATCCATGAGCGATCACGAGCACCTCCGCGTTCGGAGATAAGGCGAGACTTGCTGGTGCCGTCATGTCCCAGGTGCCAGTCATCAAAACATGCGGATCTTCTCCCTTTTCGAATTCGACTGGAAAAGAACAAATGCGTTATTACATAAGAATTTCATACGTCTAAATTCTGCATTTTTCCAATGATATTGTTATGCTACTTTTTGTATTGTAGAAACGGTATGTTCCATCCTTGGACACGGTAGCCATGTGACTGGTGTCAGCGCTAAAACCGAAATCGTGAACTCCAGATGTGTGTCCGGCTAGATCGAACGCTTTGGCCACCGTCTTGAACTCTCCGGATTTACTGAAGACCACTTCCCACACGTTCACGTCCGGTGTAAAGCCTTGCGAATAAATAATCTTATTAAAATCTTCGTATATTTTTCTCACTGACAAAATTCTGTTTAATAGCAAAACGTCTTCTTACCCGAGGCAGCAACGAATCGGCCGCAAGGTGATATACGTGCGCGATAAGTAGATCCTAGATGCATCTCCACTGTCGCCAGTGTCTGTCCTTTCAAGTCCCATATAATAAGATCGTTCACTTTACTGCATGTGATGATGTATTTCCCGGTGCACGCAATATCCATTCCCACAACATCTTCAGTGTGACGCTAATAAAAAGATTGATATATAAATAGATTTTATTTTAAATAAATAGCCTATTTATGCAATGACTAAATCATAAATAATATTAAATTGAATGCAAAATATATGACACAATTATATTATCCGTTATTATATTTTTAAAAAATCTGAGAAAAATATATAGACAATGAGAAAAAAAATGTTTTAAACAAGCAGAGACGAAATTAATACCTGTGGAAACTCCAATGCTTTAGTTGCAGAAGCCAAATGACCATCTGGTTTCTTTGCGATCTTATACACCTCGATGGTATTCGCCACGGCTTTGTGAATAATGAATGCCTTTCCGTCCGGGGACCAGCGAATCAAAGTCGCATGATCGAATTCTATGTTAACGCGCAGAGATTTGCGATCTTTCGACGTGAAATCCTTCGCATACCATAACAATACAGTACGATCTGCAATAATGCAAAATATACAAAGTAAGGATGAATTTGTCACAAAAGAATTTTTAATTATATTATGCAATATTTTTCGTTTAAAATTTTTTTTCAAAGAAACAGCTAATATAAAATTTGACATTCAATTCTACAGTTTTCGTCTTTTTTTCCAATTATACCATCAATTCGGAAAGAATCGAACAGTAAAATGTATTATAAATATAATATTAATCTAAAAAAGGACGACACAAAAAAACATAATATATTTGACTATCTTATTAATTAAATAATATATAGGATAAATAATTATAAGGCGTGAATCTATTAAAAAATTTTTTTATTCAACAATTAATAATCTCAATTCTTCAAGATATGATACATTGAAACAAATTGAAATATCCTGATGAAAAAAACTCCTGATTAAGAACGAATCGTTTATCACAAAATTTAACAAAATTTAAGAACTATAATAAATGTTCTTACATAATATTACTCTTTATTCTACAAGTAAAAAGATACCATGCATTTCATTATTTTCAACCTATTTAACATTCCTAAAAAATTAAATCATTGATCGTAGCTGCCTAAGTTAAATTAAAAAATACAACCGCCTAAGTTAAATTAAACTTTTCTTTAGCTTAATTTGCCAATATTCTCTAGTTAAATAAATATAGATGATTCTAAGTCTTCATTCCGCGATGAATTATTGAAATTGTAAAAATTTCGATACAATTATGATTAATAATATAGTAGAACACATCTAAGATTATCTCGGCTTTTTTTCTGGTGGTGGCATAAGATCCGCGTCGTCCCCAGCAAATCTATATTTCTCAATATAATCTAAAAGTCGTTCCTTCGTAACTGGCTTATTGATGCTCTTGCACACAGCCTCGGCGGTGCTGATAGAATTAGGAAACGACTTGTCTATTCGCTGTCGCATAAAGATCCATTGACCATTTTCGAATTTACATTCAACAATCGCGTTGTCCAAATCTTTTATCTGCTTAGTAATCTTTATTGTGCCGTACGGCGTCTTCAATCCTCCGACGTAGAGGTGACCGATCTTCTTCGGTAGTATCCCCATGCCCGATTCCGTAACGATCTTCAATTTAAAATCCACGGAATTTAACGATAATGGTTTCCATTTTAAAACTTCCACAGATGTTCCCGTGCAATACTTTTCCTTGGCAGGTTGAAATATCAGGCCGTCCGGTTCGTGAGAAAGCTGTTTAGCGAATTTCTCGCCCAACAGACTTTTACTCTGTGTTATGTCCCAGAAATATTTGACCCGCACTGAAAACGGTTCCCGTTCCTTTATCAATCGTCCCTCCTTCATGGCTCTTTGCCTGCCGGCGATTATTTTATTTTCGATAATGGAATAACGATCAGGATGGAACGGTAATTTACTAACATCCTGCCCGTCGTACATAATAACGTCATATACCAAATATCTAGGGATATTCTTGCCCCTGTCTTTGTCAATTACCATTTCCTGCAAAAATTAAAATTCCGTGAAAAGTACAACTCCAACATTTTTCGCAGTTTCACAAAATAGCTGTTGGTTGGTAAAGTTAACTTACACCGTCCATCAGAGTATCTCTCAAACATCGGTTTTCTCGCAAATGTGGAAACGTCACACCATTTACTTCAAAGACACTATTTTCCCTGTCTAAGAAGAATACTTCTCCGTCACCTTGTATCAACATCATGTACCTAAACAAAGAACAATGGATGTATGTTATTCTTGATATTCAATGTACATGTTATGGTCAAAGCCAGTAGCGCTTCTATTAACTAATTAATATTGCGGAATAATCAAGCATTTTGATAAAAAAGTAATATATTATTTCACACATTAACCAGCGACCTTAGGAGCGCCACGAGCTTTGATTAGAACATATATACAAAGTGACAATCAATATATACAAATAAATTCCTGACTGACCTTGTGCCATCAGCTTTCCAAGATACTCTATATGGCTTTGTATGTAACAGCATTATATTCTCGCAATCCATGGACACAGGCTGAGAACCGGGGAAGCCAGACTTCTCCCATCCACAGATTTCCTGGACTCGCCTCTGGATTCCAAACAGTCTCTTTTTCTCCAGAACAGGCGTAACACCAGGTATACCAGCCATGAACACTGGGTTTTTATTAAAGACCTCGCGTCTCTTTCGCTTGCCCTTCTCCTCCCGGCAGTTCTCATTCTCCGTGCTCGGCCCCTCATCTGTGTCCTCGACGTTGGCGTCGTCGTACTCGAGNCACCACGCCGGTCTAGCAGGCGGGGGCGGAGCGTCCGCCACGTCGTCATACCGCTCGTACAGCTCCTTTATATAATCGTCTTTGTAAATTCCAGGTGGCCTCGCGGTGGCGAACTCCGCTATGCCGGCGTCGACGCTGGTACCATCCATCTCCACCAAGTAACTGATTATGAGAAAGCCAGTCCTGTTAAAGCCGTGCGTGCAATGCACACCGATGATTTCCAGCGGATTGTGAGCAATAAAGTTCCTACAGAGTTGCACAAAGGTGCGAGTCTGCTCCTCGGACGGAGTCTCGCCGTGGCCGCGACACTGCAACTTAACGTATCGACAATTGTAATTCTCTATGGTGTTCTTGTCATAGAACCTTGTCGTATTGGTCAGGTCTATCCACAGACCCATCTTCCACTTCTGACTTTTCAGATTCGCGAAGAACATGTCGACGTTGAAGCGGCAGCCCTCGGGCACCTGGCTGTCGTAGTCCGAGGACAGGGGCGTCTTGAAGGCCAGAAACTTGTCCTGGATCAGCCGCATTGCCTTGCGCGGGCAGTCCAGCCAGCGAGGTGGCACCCCGCGAAAGTTTTTGTTGTCGCCCGACATTTTCGGCGTTAAGGACGAGGTACGTGTTGCAATAGGGCGCGCCGCAGCTTCGAGTCCTGCGACAAACTGTCCAGCATTTCAGTCGTTCAATTCGCACGAGAGATAAGTCACTTGACCAGGAGTCTCGCGATCTAACCTACTTCTTCGTCCTCCGGGCACCCTTGAGTCGCTCGCGCCGAGACTTCCCCGTGCACCTTCACCACGCTACAAAACCGTACTCGGCCTAAAGTTGGAAGCACTCTTCGGAATCGACAGCGGCGAGCCGATCCTGATCCATAATCGAGGGAATTACCAAAACATGCGGTAAGCACCGACAACGACCATGGTGTCCGCCATTGCGCGTAACTGCATGCTTGGCAATTTTCCGCCGATGAATTCTCGATCACTCGAAATCGCGATCACTTGCGACGCGCGCGGCGCGCGAAATACGACCGTCGAATTTCGAACGGGAGGAAGGACGAGCGAGAATAAAACGCGCGTCTTTCGACGCCCCCGAGAAATTGACAAAATTATTTATTTCTAAGGCAGCGCGAATTGAAGACTATTTAAATATCCAGATGATTAGTATTTGAAAATAAGCTGCGAATTGAAGTAAGCCGCGAGTTTGCGTTTCAAGAGTTACGTACTGGGGATTTCAGCTGCAGGAAAAAATTTGGTTGCCTGCGCTGCTCCGCACTAGCGCGCTCTAGAGGCTGCACGTAAATGTATTAAGTGCAAAAGCATGTGCATTTCGATCGATAAAAGTCAAACGTATGTATGATGTCGATCGAGACGTATTTATTTTATGTGTATGTATTACACGATTCAATTTTTTATATGAAAATTTTACATAATGTAGCACATTGCCATGAATCTTTCTATTTATATTTAGAGATAGGACAAAGGATGCTAGATGACTTCCGAATATCAAGGCGAAGAAAATGACACAGAAATTTTAAACCATGACGCTCAATTTCTCGGTAAACAAAACATGTTGCCGTATACATTAGAAATGTGCGAGTCGAATCGTTAAGAGATGTAATTTTTAGTTAATAATATAAGTATTAGATTGATATTTTTAATTATTAGATTGATATTTTCAATATACATACACAATCGCGCATTAATTAAATTATTTATCCATTACGCACACAGCATATCAGTTAGATTACGTCTATGTTATAATTTCACATTCAACAATATAAATGTAATATAACAACATGTGTTATGTAATGTCACTGATGCTCCGTGTCGACTGGGTAGATAATAAAAAACTATTTCGATGCAGAAACTCAGGCAGCACAAGATCTCCAAAACATGTCCCATGGACATTTTTAGAACATGTAGGGACGTTCTTAGAATGTTTTTGAGATGTCTTTGGAAGATTTGTGTTGTCTGGGAAATAATGAATGCATTTATTAACACGCATTTATTTCGCTTATTAATGATAGAAATATTTCCAAATAGAACAAAAAGTCATGATAATGTCAAAGTGATGTCAAAATGACGAGAATATGATTACAAAAATTCACCTTTCAATCATAATTTAATCATTTTGACATCATTTGATGTCACTTTGACATTATCATGACTTTTTGTTCTACCCGGTTACTTCACATAAGATTGTTAATGATATATGATCGTGTTCGAATCATCTAGAAGACTCGAAATTTTAAAATAGTTCAGCTTTGAATCGTAGAAATTCAAATTCGAGCCGACCTGATTTATATGTAAATAATTTGCATAACATACATATTAACCATATACGCTTTCTTCGGATAAATATTAACTGTGGTCATGGTTATGATTATTCCGTTGAAAATGAAAACATAGGGAGGAGGAGGAAGGGGNTGACAGAGGGAGGTGAGGAACGCGAGATGAGCATGCAAGTTTAGCGGCAAGTCGAAATCGCAACCGTAGTAGCCGTCGAAAAAAAATATTCCGGCCTTCGAGGCCTGGCGTGTCATCGGCGCCACGGCCGCGCCGATCTCTTTTATTTCGTCGCCGCGCGCGAATTTAGCCGCAAATAATCCGCGAGGCAAGCTTTCGCGGAATCACATGACTCATTGTCGATTCGGGCGAATGAGCACGCGATCCAGGGTGATGGCGAGATCTCTTTTTGGACAGAGAGATCTCTTTTTATCAAAACGTGCCCGAAAAAAGACGTCATTGATATCCCCGAATTCTTCCCCCCCCCCCCCCCCCCCCCGAAAACAATGGAAACCATTTTAGTTGCTATTTCAGCTGAAGTTTTTAGAAGAGATTTTTAAAAGAAATTTTCGGGCACATCATGATTTCTCCTCTGATTGAGAGACTTGTCCGGTCGATGGGCCGTTCAGCCGCTTAAATTTATTCGGATGATTATCGAAAATAATAATATAATGAACGATTCAAATCTCTCGGTAGACGCGAGCGAATAAGCTGCGAATCTGAGACTCTCGCTTCCGCGCGCCGCGAAATCGCGAGACAAATTGACAAGCGGCACGAATGGAAAAGCAGATCTTCGTGCCGGGCGTTATGACACACGCACGGCCGGAGAAAGCGCGATCGCGTCTTTCTATTTGACATCTCGTTAAGGAGAGCTCCGTCCAAGGAGCCGGCCGACTACTCTCCACATCGCCACGCGCCGGCTTTAAGCTTGGCTACACACTGTTAAATATTATTAAAAGATCTTTAAATCAATTTCTTGAAATAAGTAAAAGTAGTGTTTTGTTGTTTTTAACTACCATGTGTGTTGAAATTATTTTTTTAACACAAAACATGTAGTTAATGTTATTATTTTACAAGTCTATTACAAATTTATATTTAGTAAAACACATTTTTGACAATAAAGTACAAACATTTGAACTTTGAAAATTTGAATAAATATTATTTCCAAAAAATATAAATTGATTTTTTATATCGAGATAACTCAAGATTCTACATGCGTGTGGACTCGTGTTACAAAAAATAATACAATAACAATTGAAGGGTTAACTCCATTGTTTTAGTTAAATCAACACTCGAATAGAAGCAGTGGCGATCTAAGGAATGGTTAAAAATAATCGAAATTAAATATAATTTAACATTAAATAGCGTGATACGCGATCTGTTCCACTTTGAAAACCACAGCGATAGAAAATACTTGAATTAGAGACAAACTTCCTGCGGAAACTCACTTAGCATGCGATAGCAGATAAAAATCGTCGTATCTTGATAAACACCGAAAGAAACCGAAAGGAAATTCGCGACGGTGTAAACACCTTATCTTGCGGCGAGTAAAACGGACTACTTGCGGTTTTCTCGGATGTCAGAAAGAGCCGTTTAATTACCGCAATTTGGAGAACGAAAGGGATACAAAAATTAAAAATAGATGTGACAAAATCGAAAATTCGAAGAAAAATCTCGTTCTTCTTTATGTATTAATTGTGCGATGAAGCAGATATGAGATTTTATTTAACACACTGTTCAAATCTCATTTCGTATCTCAAGATTTATAACAATTCATTTCCTTTTGCGATTTCGCGAAATTATTTACGACGACAAGATCGAAAGTTATAAATTTCAGAATTATTTGAGCCAATTTGTTATATCTTGCATTTCTCGATAATTTCGGATCCGCTTTTACACTAATAAGGTAATGAAAGTTTACAGGGGCTTCATTTTTTTTATAGAGGCATCAAATATGTTTTCCTTTCCTCACACTGAAAAAAAATTCTGGTTAAAAATGGACGAATCAGAAATATTTTATTGAATTGATCAAATATTCTAATTATAATAGGAATACTGTTATTATAAAGTATTGAGTTCTGTTATAATAATCAGAATTTCTATTATAATAACCAGAATATTTGATCAATATACAAGATTTTCTAATTCGTCCGTTTTTAATCAAAATTTTTTTTCAATGCAAGCTTGCATAACGGCGCGTATCTGATTTTTCGGCGTACAACATGATTCAACGGTGAATCGTCTATCGATTTTTAATTCTATAGGACTCGCGTCCCTCTTCTTTTTTTTCTTCAAAGGGCGATCGAATCCGGCTAGGGGGATTAAATATTCCGGAGGCGGGACGAGCCGCCAAGGATGATTGGGAAATCTTCTCCGACGGAAAACGTGCGCGCGCGCGAGCACGTGATCCCGCCGCTTTTGTTTGCGGATTGCGACACGCCGGCCGAGTCGTCCCGGGCTCCTTCTTCTTCGTCGTCCTCTTTGTGCCGCGTGGTCGCGAAAGAGAAACGGGAAACGTGGGCCCGCGGCAAAATAACCGGCGCACCTCGCCGCGCGAGCACGTATACGACCGGATATCAAAATATGTTATCCGCGTACGTGTCGTTCGTCATCGATTATTCATTTTCGGCGCGTTACGTCGTATTTTCATAGCACAGCGAAACGTGCTGATCAATCGCCACTTACGTATCCCCGTCCTACGTTAGATTAATCGTTGAAAAGCGCGAGAGATAAATGCAATTCGGTCGCTCAACGACCGAAACGAAGCATCTCCTCGTTCAGGAAATTCCATGATAATACGAATTCAAGAATTCAAGAGCGTTCAGATTAGGTTTGAGCTCCAATCGTGCGCTTCGACTGCTTTCCCGACGATCCTTTTAGATATCGGCTCTTTTACTCTCTACTTTCATTTTACATTAATTGTAAATAAAATATGCGGTTGTTATCTCTCTAGATGTTACTTTCACATCGCTTCGTTAAGCTCACCAAGTTTAGTACGAAGGATTTTTTTGTTGTAAACGAGCTGTATTAATTTCAGAATTTTATATCTCGCCAGATAAATGTTTCTCGAGTTCTCTTCTACTCTTATCATGACATTTGCATTTTCATTATCTCAGTGATAGATCAAATGACCCGATTTCTTAGCTTTCATGTGGAGCTTGTATACGAGTAATTTTAATGTATATAGAGAGAAAAAACATTCAATATTTATGAGATTTAATGAAAGAAATTTCGGTTTTTACTTGAAATTTTTTATTTTATTATCTTTATTATCTTTTTTTAATCGTTTAATCGACGATCTTGAAATATTTATACAAAAAAATCGATTTATATCTTTAGGAAATAATATTTATTCAGACTTTCAAACATAACATTCGTATTTTATTAAAAATTTCGTATTTTATTAAAAAATAGGTTTTACTAAACATCAGACTTGTAAAAGACCATACAAGATGACGACTGAAAGATTAATTACACTAGTGGGAAATCAATAAAAGGTATTTCGATTTGCATTTCAAAAATTCCATGAACAATAGCCGTAAAAAATGAAATGTTGTGTGTGTGTATTGTAATATTTCACTAATAAAACTATTGAAACTAGTGAAAAATATACATTAAAATATATATTCGTAGTGACAATATATTATATTTCAAATAATTTAAAAATAAACGTTTTAGCTTGTCATTAGGCCATCTTTATTATTATAAGATATTACTATAAATTACTCTAGATATTACTATAGCTATTACTATAATTACACGCAACAATAATTAAATATAAACACAATATAACTTAAAATTAAAAATGACAGTTAAGATGTTAAAATCCAATAATGTTCGCGCAGTAGATCATTAAGAAATAAAACATATTCTTAGAAAAATAAAATTATTAACCTGGTAATAAATTAACCTGGACTGGAAACAATCTAAAAAAATCGCAGATCAAATGAGAGAGTCAAAAATATCAAATTAAATCAGTCCATGATAATAATAAAAACTCGCTGATAGATACGTGTCGAATTGTTTCTCTTTTCGCGAGAAACTCACTGGAATAGGCAAGAATCGCCAGTCAAGTACTGCAAAATGTGTCTATTTTCGGAACTCTCGTCGCTCGTGTCCTCGCGAATTCGTGCGCTGCGTATATAATGCCGCTACGCACACGACTTTTTATCAAATCCGTCGCGACGGCATTGATAAGATCCGAACAAGGAAACGGTGTTGTTCACGCCGTCAGACTCTCATCAGCGATTAATCCGATAATCTAATGAAACACTCACAAATATTTCTTTTCTTCTTAATCATTCAATCTCAATTGTGGCACACGAAAAATTAAAGCAACTGACTTTAATTTCTTTTGAAGACGAAAGTTGTTATAATTGTAATTTTTAAATCTAAATAAACGCTCATTTGCAATCAGTATCTACTTGGCAATCATTAGTAAGTTAAAATGTAATACAATTAAAAATTAATTTATTTTTAATTCTATTATTTTTTCACGTTAATAGATGATAATTCTAAAAAGGCATAAATCAATTTAATCTATTTGTTATCTTCCATTTTTCCCGCTGTTTTAAGACCCGAGAATCTGTAGGCAAATTTTTTTCCTATCATTAGATAACAAAGAAAGTACAATTGCTATATTTTTCCGCCGTAGTCGTAGTGCAGCTACGACTTTCGAAGCTCCGCACGAAAGATGACACAGCGTGCAAAAATATTTTGACATTTTTTAAATTGGAGTTTAGAATCGGCGTTTATAAAATATTCTGACATTTTAAAAATTGGAGTTTAGAATCGGCATTTACGTAAAAATTTCACTGAATCGACATCCGCGGCGATCGAACGCGATCGAACGTACGCATTAATTGGCCGGACTCGCTGGCAATCGCGAGCGGGTCGGCGCGCGAAAGGAGGCCAGGCGTGGCGGAGGAACAATGCGATTTATCTCGCACTTGCAAGTTCAATGCTGATTACTCATTCCGCGTCTCGCGCGCACATCAGACGTCTGGATTATGATTATCATTCTCTCACGGCACACTTTCTAAATGCGACGATGCCCGCGGCCCCCTCGAGATTCCGAATCGTGAGCCGTGGAACGTGCTCGGGATTGCGGTTGCATCGGAGCCGAAAAATCGAGCACATGAAGCGACATATCTAGAACACCTGGCAATCATCAGAATTCAGATTCTGTGACACGACAAGGTCCACTCGAGAGAGAGAGAGAGAGAGAGAGAGAGAGAGAGGAGAGAATTTAAATATAAAATATAAACTCCCGTTATCTCTTATTCTTTAAAAGTCAAGTCGCGTCTTCCAGTTTAAATGGCTTGCGATTAAAAAGAAAATATTATCAAGAAACCAGTTTCAACCTGACCGAAAATTTTAATCAAAAATTTATCGCGACGCAATATGCGTCAAACAAGCCTGCTTAATCAATTCTAACGAAATGTGAGTTCGCAAACGTTTGACGTAACCAATTCTCCGTGATCTAGATCGCTTCCAGGGAGATAATACACGCGCATTGCTGCTAACGAGCCGTCCATTATCAGCAAGAATAATTCGAAATCAGATGATGGCTGAAAGATCTTTTTATAAGTTTAATCTAAACAGATGCATGTAACTACAATAAATACAGAGACAAGTATCAGTGATATAATTATTACATAACAAAAAAATTAATGATTTTGCGATAGTAGCGCGTTTAATTTAACAACGGGATTAGTCGCATGCTGTTACATAAAAAAAATTACCCTTCGTTGAAGTTACAGTCGAAGCTAAATCGAGACGCGGTAACAAAGCCAATGGTGCACCGATCGCAGCGTTGGTTATTAGCCCACTTTCTGCCCGTTGTCATGCACGTCGTGGTCGTAACGTCCATGACGCGGTCGGCTTTAAATTTGAGATTAGCCAAGGATCGCGCGCTCCCTTTTAATTAAAACAACTCCAACGAAATTGCATCGCAGGATTAATTTATTAAAGTCAGAATTCAAGATATTTAGTTTGAATCAGAAGATGGGAGGGACATCGGGATGACCAAGGTGGAGTACCGTTGACTAGCGTGAACGCGAAGAGAAAGTTTAACGCCTCCGCGTCACGTCCTTCTTCTCTTTGCCACGAGACTCGCCGCGGTCCTTTCTATCGCGGAAAATAAAATGTGCTCGTCGAGAAAAAGAAAGAGAGAGAGAGAGAGAGAGAGAGAGAGAGAGAGAGAGAGAGAGAGAGAGAGATGACGCCGAAAGAAAGTTGTTGCATCGTTATCGCATCACGGTGGTTTTCACCTTCGCGCAACCTGGCCTGCCCTGATAAACTCTAAGCTCATTAAAATGCCGAATTAACGAACCTCAAATCATATTGTTACGTACTATACCACATTGTTATATTTTATCGTGTAAACCAAAAGACCACTGCCGCATTAATCAGCTACTATCTTGAATATTATCACGTTATAAATAGAGAAAAGCAAATAATTGCGAAATATCTAAAAATCTTAAAGTTTATCTTCTTAATATAATCTTTCTGAAACATATCTCTCTCATGATTCGGTTTTACGAAACAGAATAATTTCGTTATCTAAATCGCATATAAAAAAGAAACTGGTGAGTCGTTACGAAGCTTCGAACTACAGTAATATCCACAATAATATTATTGATCCACGTGTCACGCATTTCGCAATTTTCGTTCGTAGTAAAAATTTATAATTTCAGATGATTCCGAAAGTTTGGTGCGTCATCGAATAAGAGAGTAAATAGCAATGATGAGGAAGATTGGGAGACGAATAAAATTTACATAGGTCTCGAAGAATATGATTAAACGATAATCTAAAAGCTGATATCCATGGGAAATCCACTCTACTCCATTAAATCAAATACATTTGTGCAAATTTGGAGAACAAACATTGCGCCATTGCTTATACTCCATTCTCATGGATTAGCGTGCGTTAAAGTACCGTCGTTAACAAACAAACACTCGGCTAACGAGCGTATACGCCGCCGCTTATTGAGCAATAAATGCAGAGGCCGGCATTAAAAGGACGCACGCGACATCGACAATCGATGACGATCTCGCTGCACGTGGCATTACGTAATTTCTGCCAATTTCAACAGTTTTCTATGACAAACAAGCCTGCGCATAATTTTTCATGAGATTTCAGATTTCTCGACAAACACACTCGCCGTCGTTCGTTAATTCGTCGTTATCATTAATAATCGGCTTAATTATTAATATCATGTGCATCACGATGTCGCATTGACGCAATCGCGCTTATTATATTCATAATTTATACGATATTTATTTATATTTTATACAGTGCTGAGATTTACTTGCAATTTTTGGCCAGATTTTTCGCTGCTGCCACTCCTGCCGCTCGTGACGAATAAGCGCGGTGACCGCGGTTTAATTATTAATATCATTAATATCATTAATAATTAAGCCGCGGTCGTCGCGCTTATTCGTCACGAGCGGCAGGAGTGGCAGCAGCAAAAAATCTGGCCAAAAATTGCAAGTAAATCTCAGCACTGTATAAAATATAAATAAATATCGTATAAATTATGAATATTGTAATATGCTCGATTGCATCAATGCGGCATCGTGACGCACTATCTCGCGTATTTAAAATGCCATGCAATTGAGATCCGGCGACAAAAAAAGCAGCGTTATCTTTAACGCCATAATTGACATGTATACACATCGGAAATAATCGGAAAACAAGTTTTATTTTGTATTACATGTGTGCTTAATCAACTGTAGTTGCGGTACAGTTCGTTACATTGAAAGGAGAAGGAAAAGCATTTTATGGAGAATTTATACAGACTCTGCCGCATTTTATTACGATATTATTACGATTTCCTCCACGTTGTAATACCGTACCGCTGTTTAGTAGCCGCTGTTTAGTATTTTATTATGTATTTCGCAACGCTTTCTAAATCTGACTTTATTCATTCCGAGACAGCCCGGATATTTCAATTAGCAAACTTAAAATCATCGGCTGAGAAAATGAAAAGTAACAATAAGTTGAGCGATAGTTTCTTTCACGATATTTACGTAATCAAGAGAATCTTCGGCGTTCCCAAGATTAATGTTGCACCTTTCGGATGCTGTAGAGGCTGTCAGATTGTTGCGAAATTTCTATATGATTCATGTCGGCGTGCGACGTATCCGATCAACGGGAAGAAAGGCATCGAATATCTCGTTGAATCAACTCTTATTTGACGACAGGCTGATATGTATTCCAACATATCGCTCATTTCGTCCGCGAGATCCTCGCGGCCGATCGTTCACCTCGAATCTCTGTATCTCGGGGGCAAATTCAATCAAGTTGAACGACCCGACGGCCGCTCATACGGAGACCGTTAATAAGAGGCGACCGTGAAAGATAAATTTAAAACGACCGACGTCCATGACCCGCGTAAAAATCTCCCGTGCCCGTCGGCTGGAGAACATTGAACACGCGCGTTAATAAGTCTACGAACAAGTATTCATATCTTATCTCCGTTTTTCCGAAACACTTTTTTTCTTGTTTAAGTTGACTCATCCTAAAAAATTTTCTAAGGTCTTCTTAATATTCCGAAACATTTTGGATCCTTATCATACAAGAATATTCTTTTACAATGAATTTTAGAATTAAGATCATATAAATGAAATATAATTCTTGTGATGTGTTATATACACTGAAAAAAATTCTGGTCAAAAACAGACGAATCAGAAAAATCTTGCAGAATTGATCAAATATTCTGGTTATTATAAGTTATAAAGTATTGAGTTCTATTATTATAACCAGAATATATTATCAATCCTACAAGATTTTTTGATTCGTTCATTTTTAACCAGAATTTTTTTCAGTATATATATATATATATATATATATATATATATATATGTATGAAGGAAAAAGTTGTTCCTTTTATCATAAAGTATCACGCCACGTGCACCAAATGCGCGAATTTACGGACACACTGTATATACATACATATATATTTTTTGTTGTTTCTTAGTATTATTCAGTAATAGTGCATTTTCATTCTTATGCAATTAGTATAATTTTCCGATTAAGATCGCTTCGCTTGATGATACAGATATAGATCTGGATATATAGTGCAGACAAATAGCTCGTAACATAATTGCTCCTACGGATAAATTTGTCATTGATAGCTGTGAAAAAAGATTTTGAATAAACGGCAGACCTTTTATTATGTAAAAATATGTGAACCGCCAAGCCGAGGGTCTCGCGATTACATCTGGGGAAACCGATTACCGATTCCCTCGATGGAGTCGCCGATAAGTCAAAGGTTAGCTCAACATACTCAAAGCCTAGCGAATATATTTCGATCGACATCTGATCGACATCGATCACTTTAGCGATATCGGTGACACCTTGATCTTGCCCGTGGCGCGTGCAAGGAAAACATCTTTGCTAAATCGATGACATAGCTCCGATCGTGATCAGCATATTCTCGAACGAATGGAAGAAAACAAGGTCAATTAAAGATAAGATGAATCCATTAAAAATCGGTGATTGCAAACCTATTCTTGTCATACTGATAAAAGTTTCATGGTTTAAAATGCTTTTTTTTACTGGAGTTATTACGAAGTAGTTTAGTCACATTTTAGAAAATATTAGAAAAAAATATGAAGAGCAGAGTGACGCTTCAAGTCTCTTTCTCTATGTCCTTTCAGCAATATTTTAAACAAAATTCTTGAAGTTCAGTTTTTTAACTTGTCTTTGTAACCACATGGCTCTACGTCACTTCTTTTTTTACTTTGACTCAGCGTTTGTAAAGAGAAAGTGCGTGACTGTTGAAGAGATAGTATACATATATATCGAACGCCGTTCGTGACTTCGTATCGTCGGGGATTACTTAGCAATTCCTAACATTTATGTTCTCTAAACATAGTACAAACGATATCAGGCTGACATCAGTTGTATCGATCGTAACATAAAAATTGCGTAACATAAAACATAAAAACTCTTAAATATTCTTCTCTTTTTATGGATCAGAACCTTAACTGACCTGGACATCGTCCAGATTTCCTTTAATTGATTCCAGACACGCGCAGAAAGCGTGTCGAGTTAAGTTTTTTTTCCCCCCGATATCAACTTCTCAAGAGTTTGCTGTAAAACTAGCTAGTATGAAAAATAACGAGCGCTTGTTATTTCTTAGTCATGCGATTATCTAACAAGTAGTTTAAACAAGTAATTACTGATTGTTTAACTACTAATTGTAAGTAAATTTTCCGACTCATTGTTAAGAAGAATAATAACGATAAGACTTACTTAATGCAAAGAATATAAGAAAACAAATTGCGCATTATACTAAATTTCGCATTCAACAAAACATTTTGGATAGGTAAATGATTGTTTATGCTGTAATCGCAGAAATTAATAATTATTTCTCTCTTTAGCGAGTTCGAAATAAAATTTCGAAAAACTTTAGCGCACGAAATGAAATGACAGAGACTATCGGAATTAAAATTATCTATCTAATAATTATCTAATTATCTATTTTAAATAGAATTAAACATTATTGCACTTAAATAGAATTAAACTTTAATTAAATAATTATTTGAAAATAACAGACAAAAATTAAAAAATGAAGAAACGAATTATCGCTCCTCCAGAGAGAATTTCTCCTTATATTCTGTCCTTGAAAAAAAGAACGAGATGATACGTTACGAAATCCTTTGAAGAAGATTTATTACGATTAGGTAACGCTTTCGATTTTCCAGACTATGGCTATCGTCGATTTCTCCCAGCTCGATTTTCTTTAAATTCAATGTAGGCGTGGGCATTGCATCAACGGGAAGTATTTGTCAATCTAAATCTACGGAATGGATACGTAGCGAGATGTGTAGGATTTTCATTAAAATACCAGCTATTAATAGAATAGATTTATTGCCAGTGCTATATTCTTAATAAAGCTAAGCAATATCAATGTAATATCGGGCACTCCCGCGAATCGACCATTTGCGAACGAGGCTGCTAATCATGAAATGATAACAATAATCTGATCAGCATACTCGACACAATAAAGATTGCTATCTTCTACCTTTGAATTTAAATACGTCCCAATCTGATTCCTTATCTAATCTGGCCTGCGAACAAGCCGCAGAGTACATCCGCACTAAAATCGCGCCGATTGTTTACAAACTTGATAACTATATCACATATTCCGGACTATCGCAAGTAGAATTTCCGGAGGTCGCGATTCCGTAAGTCCATTTAAATTTAAAAGTGCTGATATTATCAATGGAACTACACAAGCAAAAATAAGGTTGAGATTCAGTTGGGAAAAACGATTTTAATAATTAAAAATGAAATAATAGTCTATTATATATTCCGGATTATCGCGAGTATAATTTCCGGTGGTCGCGATTCCGTAAGTCCATTTAAATTTAAAAGTGCTGATACTATCAGTGGAACTACACAAGCAAAAATAAGATTGAGATTCAATTGGGAAAATCGATTTAAATAATTAAAAATGAAATAATAGAGTCTATTACATGCATTATTAATAAGAATGTAGTTTTACATAATATCTTAATATTATATTCTTTTGAAAATTATGGCGCATACAGTAAAACGTGCAAACTCGCTCGATAAATAATGTATTAAATAATTATTAGCGCGAGCGCTAATAAGCAAAGCGCTAAAACAAAGTTTTGCGAATCACAATATAATTCTTTGTTTAAAAAAAAATATCCTTGAAATTGGAACAGAGATGAATCAGAGACATTTTATCCGAGTTTCTCTTTCAATATATTTCTGGCGATGACAACGGTGATCTCCGACGAACAAACGTTGTAATTTCGTCTTCGACGAACAATTCGGGAATAAAGCATGCGAGAAACGAGAGCACTTGATCAAATTTCGTTGACGTTAATTCGGCTGGCGCATGTGGGGACCAACGCGACTGGTCGCCCTGTTCTCTTAAGTGCGCGAGGCCTAAAAAGCCCAAGGCTTAAAATGAAACTCGCTTAAACTCTGTCCAAAGGCCTTCAGTACCAACACCCACCGAACCATCATTATAGCGAAGAACCTCATTTAACGGTTGCTGTCCATATAACGGTTTCTCTCTTCTCTCTTCCCCGACGGGCTCGCCGTCGTTTTCTCCTCCGGTAACGTTATTGCGTAACCTCCTTTATGCATACACACGGTACCATTTTTTTAATACAGCCAGTATATCTGACGACATTACAACTACCAGGAGAAAAAGGAAACGCAGCGAGACCTGAGAGTTTTTTTTTTTATGTCTATCGCGTGCGTAACGGGAACACGGAAGAGAAGGAAAAAAATGCTAATCTCGAGCGACTTAAATCTTATCGTTTTATCAGACTGCTTCGAGAGCTGTGCCATCACACATTTGCGGTGGTTACATTTATTTATTAATTAATCCGATTAACAAAATTCGATTAATCTTCGGGAAGGAATTCATTAACCAATTTTTCGCTTGTCGAGCCCATCGCGGCTGGCAGTCTAAAGCTTGAAGCGGCTTGAAACGCGGTGGCCAAGCGTTCGCCAGAGCGCGTGCGACGAAAATTAATCGTGGCACACAGCTGTGCCAACAATGTAAAGTCATCGACGCGTTTATCGATGAGCCCATTGCACCTCGTCGATCGTTATCGGCACGTGGCGGCCGATGATATTACGACGGCGCGAAAATACAACGCATAGCCGAAGTTCAGCCATCGCGACGTATCCCGCGGTGCGAAGCGAAAACGCGCGTGTCAATATTTACGGCCGATCGATTTGCGGACTTTGACCGACGAAAGGAACAACAATACTCGCTTCTCAGGGAGTCCACCTTCGGCACACTTTGGACAAATGTCGCCGAAATTTCTGCCGCTCGTAATCGCGCCCATCAGCTTTCATCATCCAATTATCAATGCAAATAACGTTATTGTCTCAACGCGAATCGATAATTACTCGAGCCGACGGTGCAACGAATTTTAACAACTTCTTTTCCTCGACGTCGATGTAAACAAGCTGGCAAGAAGTCCGACAGTCCGGCTCGATGACATTCTTTATTCGTCCTTCCTGCAATTTTTCTCCTCTCCCGTCTCCGCAGAAAAAAAATCGACACACAAGACAGATTAACAGCGTAGTGCAGAGCTGTCAACGTCGTCGGGACCGAGGAATGTCATTACCCAGGATGGACAGGTAGCCTTGTCTCGCAGTGTACTTTTGAACAAACACGCTGCTATTTGCAGGACATTACACGTTGCTTGTAAAAGCGTCATCGTAATGTCATGAGATGGGATGGAATGGATATAAGAAAGAAAGAATCCCTCCGACTTTTCCTGTGGAAAATCCTACCGCCGGTACTTTCCGACATTTTCATTCGTAGCGCACAAAAGACGAAGAGACACTCTCGATTGTTACAATCTTCCGTTTGAATTCGGCAAATTACGGCCAGTTGCCTGTTTTTGTACAATCTTAAATAATGGAAAGAAAAAACAAAGGGAGAAAGATATCTCGTGACACGTAAAAATTATATAAAATTCAGAAACTTTTGATTCGCAAAGCTTAAAATATTTATTTCCTTTAGCCGTTTACAAAGAAATTTGCCGACTTCTAATTTGGACGACGATTCTCTTAACGTCGAGAGACAAATCGTAACCAGAGAGAATTGGGAGCGGGAAAAAAACATACCAAATAAAAACAAACACAAGAAGCATTGCTACGTATATTTCATAACCAACATATATTTATGTTCAGAGCTGTATGACAATATCTTTAATCTTGAAAAGGGTGTTCGTTGGACACTCCTCCTGTAAACATTTTGCGGGATACTCTTCGTTGCTTTGCGAAAGTCTTAAGACTTAAACATATATCATTGAAAAAAACAGGCAAATTGAAATTTGAAACTGTCAGATTTCACTCGACCAGGCTGAGTGTCCAATGGGCTCCCCTGATCCTCAAGTTGACAATCTTGTGACTTTCAGGGTTAAATGTAGTACCGCGGCTTACTAATAAAATTATAACGCGCTGCGTTACTGTATCAGACCGATTCCGTACGGAATCTATAGTGAGATCATAATCACCTGGCGCGAGTACGCCCCGTACTTTCATGCTTCACTTTTAATCATTCAATCATGTCGTTAATTGACCATCAAGCTTTAAGATCGCGTGGCGATGAGTAAAACTTACTGACCCCCGTTTTCTCTCCAGCCGCTGTTTCTTCGCCTAGTTTTAAAGATCGTTCGCTTTCACGTTGAACTTTAAGAAAAGAAAGAAACGAAGCGCTGAAAGTAACTTTACTCATCACTATAACGCTACCTACGTATAAAATTACGATACGCGAGGATAGAAAAATATATATAAATATGTATTGTACAAGGTAATACTATCGTTACAAAATCCGCTGGGAACTCTACGTTACTTAGGCGCGATATTTACATTTAAATATTACATTCATTATCGCTAGATGATTCTGCGTGTATGATTATCAGCTGACAATGAGACGAGATGATTGCGGATGATGAGGCGTGAAGATCGTCGATAAAACCGCTGGCAGTCTCTCCCATGAAAATATTATAATGCATGTCTATTATCATACGTACGATGTGCCGATCGTTACGAGGACTTACCGTGTTCCCGTCGAAAATTGATAAGAAGCTACGTGTATCATACACCGCCGTTATACGTAATAACAGTACGTGGCTCGCGAACTTTGTTTACCGCATTCGGTAGCACGTATAGAGAGAAAACCTGGCAGATGATAACGCCCAGGATATCAGCTTGACGCATTCGCGTCTATTTGCACAAGAATGCAATTCGATCGAAATTCATTCGATCGAATATGTATCGAGCACGTGGCAAAAGATGCCAATTCGTAAAAGAAACTAATACGTTTAACTTTTAATAAGTTTTAATAAACTATTAACGCATAATTAAACACAGTGATAATTTTAATCGGAAAAATCAATTGATTAATCTATTTAAACTAAGCTACGAAAGCCATGAATTGAATATTTTTCTTTCGTTTGTAGTTGGCGAGCCACGTTAATGAATACTCAGCGTCGTAACCTTGTTGTCAAGAAAAATCCACGGTCATCTCGAATGGAATTTAAATGCGAATCATCGGTGGAAACCAAACAAAAGAGGAGCACTTACCAAGCAGTAGTCAATGACGCCGCTCGTCCTCCTCGCGGAAAAAAAAACGATGATATTGAATGAAATATGCATGATGACAGGATGGGATGTGCATGATAGGATGGACGTGAAGTGATACATTATACTGAAAAACGAAGGAATTCGTATCCATGTTAAATACGTAGATTTTCACGATATATACACATATTTTTTGTGGGTACAAAATTGCGATTCAATAACGATAATAATATGTACAAAGTATATATAAAACGCTGTGAAAATTATGTATATATACATACAATACAAAACACACACGGATATGTAAAAAATGCACATCGGAGAAAGTTGAAGTTGAAAGAGGTTCCGATTAAGAGTCGAACGTGATTAATTGTCTGAAGTATAAAGGACTCAATCGATAATCGATCGTCGTTCAATAGAAAATAAAATTAGCGAATACGAGATAAAGTTTTAAAGTAATATCAGATCGATAGCAGTCAGGTAAAAGCGTAGTATACATAGCCATAGTATAGATATAGAGTAGAATAGCGTAGAATAGAGTAGAATAGCGAAAAAGTACAAAGGATATGAAAAATAGTATAGATTTAAAGTTAAGAGATGTTCGATCGGGCGTAGTTATTTCTCACGTTGTAAATTTCTCCGTGATTGTCAATTTATCTCCCGTACGTTACGTCTGTGTTATGTATTGTGTGATTACAATCGCATCTTTTATCACTAGAGGCAAGCGCGAACGCAGTCAGGAACGCATTGCACTATATGTGTAATATCACAGATTTTTAATCGTCTGGAACTGAACACTAGAAAAAAAACCACCCTTGTTTCTCGTACGAATTGTTACAACGACACGCGCATTTCCCGTCCGCGAGATGATCTTACCGCGAATTCTTATGTCAAATAAGTTCTCTTTCACGACGATCATATGAGTCTTTTCTCGAACTTCTTCGTCGATCGATGATTTTATCTACGATCTATCTACCAGACAAGAGAGTCTGCCACTCGTACTTGACCTTTCGCAACACCAGATCCATCACGACATGGGCATCCTCGAAGGAGTTGTGCGTCTCCTCCTGTATCCTCCGGTTGAGCACCCTGCGCGCCAGAGTCTTGAGGCCGTTGCGATAAGGCAAACCAAGGTAATGGGGGAACATCACACTAGTGTCGATAACATTCCTGTGGATCAAGCGCAGTGCCCTGAGATCGTTGCCGAGACCGTGGCCCATTAGAATCGTCTCAGCACAAATAAAATTGAGGAGGTCATTCTGCACCTCCGGCAGCGTCTTGGTGATGTTGCTCGACATGTGTTCCTCCGTGATGCCGCTGAATTTGGTGTTGTAGTCGATTACCTCGGAGCTCGGCTGGACAAGCGTGTCGTATTCGATCTGGCCGTACAAATTGACGAGAGTCACTCTGGCGAGCTCCAGACCCTGCACAGTGAAGCACATCTCGCAGTCCATCGCGTAGACGCCGTAGTTGTTGTCGTGCCGGAATATCGGGGATGGCATGGTGTATACATAACCGGCGAGAGGCTCGTTGATCCCGGGGACCAGGCCGGTCCATACGTGCGTCGTCCATTCGGCGCACCCGCGCGAGAACCTAGACTGGTTGCAGCACGTGTAATACCAGCTGTCGGTGGTCATGCGATTGTGCAGCTTGCCACAATGATAGATGCAACGCTCTGCGTTCAGATACTCGCCGTTCCAATCGACGTAGAATATCTTTTCGCATCTGACGCATGTCCTCTCCAACGACCTCTTGCTGCCCACGCCGAATTTCTTCTTGCTGTCCGGACTCCTCTCGCTGTCAGAACTGCTGTCGTTGTCGCGGCTCTTTTCCTTGTCGAGCCTCCTCTTGTCCAAACGCATCTCGCCGTCGGAACAATTTTTATTGTTAGAACTGCCCTTCCTGTTGCAGCTCTTCTTGCTCTCCGGACTCTTCTCATTGCTGGAATTGCTTCCACTGTCGCAGCTCTTCTCGTTTTCAGAGCTGCTCTCGCTATCGGAGCTCTGCTCGTGTCCCGAACTCTTCTTGTCGTCCAAGCTCTTCTCGTTGTCAGAACTACTCTCGCTGTCACACCTTTCCTCATTCTCGAAGCTGTCCCGGTCGTCCGGGCCCTTCTTTTTATCAGGACTGCTTTCGCTGCCGAAGTTCTTCTCATTGTCGGACGAACTCTCGGAATTGTCGGACGAACTGGAATTGCTGTACTGTCCGCTATCACTCTCAATCTTGGGGCCTGACGGGTACGTTATGTTGTTTATCCTCGCGTAACCCGGAAAGCGAAGTGACTCAAGGGGATAGCCGTGCTCGAACAATTCCCTCGGCGATAGCGCGTATTTACTTATCGCGGACATCAGGCAGGCGGCAGGAACATCGCCCAGGAACATCATCTGCTGCTGGCTCTCGTCCGGGATATCGTCATTGCTGGATGTGTCGCTGGTGAACACCTCGTGTGACGAAGACGTAGCGTGATAGTCATAGGAATACCGCGAGGATTCTTGATTCCAGCTTTTGGACGCTTTTCCAGTTTCTTTATCTTCGCGACGTGTGAAGCTCTGCGACTCTTTGCAATCTGCCTGCAGCGACGAAGATGTCTTCTTCTTGGATTCTTTTTTCTTATACATATGCCCGGAGGACTGGACATGCTTTCTCGTCTCTCGCAAGTTCTCATCTTTATTTCATAGGGACAAACAAATATACGTAAGTTACTCGACCTACCAAATCTACATTGCTAAAGATGTCCACACACACACACACACGACACGCGCATGCAAATCTGACCCTTCTATTTTTCTCTTTCTTTCTTTCTTTCTTTATCTATTGATTCTTTATCTAATGAACAAATCTACATCTATATTCGGCACAGTACAAATGACTGGTACACAATGCGAAAAGACAGGCAAACTGGATGTCCGATAGCTCGAGCGTGTTTGGATTCTGAGAGAAATTGAAACCGGTAAATCGCGTTGAAGTGAGACGCCGTTTTCGATCCTTTCAAGGCGAGACGACAGATAAGAATCCGCAAAATTTATTCACATGGGCCGATTTTATGATAATCTGCGCGTACTTTCATTGTCTTTAAATCGCGACGAAAAGGCTTTGTGCGGAGAAAAATGTAAATTTTCGGTAAAACGTAAAACGGGCTGCTGCGGGCGGTATTGCGTCGCGCGTACTTGACCCAAAAATTGCCTCGAGTTTTTTCGGCTCGCGGTGACATTCGTGTATATACACCAATAAGAACGATAAAGGTTGACATAGTTTCGTTTCACTGTACATGGGTGCACGGGTGAGAAAACTGGCAGAATTCGATGCGCGATCATCCGAAAAGTAAACTGTTGCACGACGAAGGCGAAAGTACGTAAAATCCCTTAGAGTCGATCAGATCACTCTCACTTTAGCCAGTAGCAACGACAAAGTGGCTCGATAGAAGTAGTGGTCGGATAAAGTCGGATAAAGGAGACAAAGGGAAACGTCACATACGTAACTCGTGCCAGCTGTATTTCGTCCACGTGCTGTTGAGTATGTCGCTCGGCGGCATTCGTGACTTCGTGCCGCTCGATTCGTAGATACAGCGATACTGAGGCGGAGGAAAAAGAACGACATCCGAACGACCGTTGCTCCCGCGGCGATACGTATTCGCGAATAATTTCGAGAAGACGAGCCGCGAGGGACGCGTCGCGTTGTTTTTATCCGCGCCCGCGTTATCTTGTGCAAACGCATGACGCGCCGCGATATTTCCGCCCAAACGGAGGGGAGCCCGGAATTTACAGAACGTAGCAGCTTCCGTGCGGAAGAGAATGATGCGTGATCCGCGACGCACAGACGCGTTCAAGGCGACTCTTTTATCTTTTTTTCTTGAAAGAAAAAAAGAACAATCGAATCGAACGCTCGAATAACGACAGGTGCATCAAGGTTCGATAAGCGATCGATTCGTTTCGCATTGTTTTGCCCTAAAGGCGCAATTTTGAAATTTGCTCCGACAGGGATCCCTCAGAGAAGTATAATTTCACGCCGAGATATAGGACGATTATCGCTATAGGACGATAAATATGTATTAACGAGAGAGACTTTCCTTACGAGGAAAGCAATCTTCTACAAGCTCCTGCCGACAATCATCGCCTCGCTTCGAACGGATATTTAATTCGAGGCAATAATTTTGTTCTATCATCATCACGATTCTCGCTAATGTCACTTCGCGCTCTGATTGTTAACTGGGAGAGAAGAGAGAAACAATTCGCCGCGAGGGAGATAATTAAGTTGTCTCTCGAGATATAAGAATAATGGTGCTAAAGTGTAAAAGTAAACTCAACGAGGCGCTTACACGCGACTTTCGCTAATCACGTTACGACGAAAAAAGAATGCGACATGTATTATTTCTTTTGCCGGTCAGCTGCCTCGGTCACGTCTCCGCGATAAATTTGCGCGGCGTTCGCGCGTTTGGACGCTCGTCGGGATAAAAATAGCGACAACGCGGTTGCATTCAGCCGCCCGTGTAGTGGCCGAAGGAGAAACATCTCGCGAAGCAAGTACGTCGCGTGTACGATGTAAGTGCCCCTGTTTGCAAATGCCAAGTATTTTCTCTCGAAAAAAAAATAGCACGACTAATGATAATAATTTACAGATTTAACTGATATTTAATCCATACTGTATGCAGATTGTTATTTTGTTTATGTAGCTTTTACTGAATATAACAGTTAAACGATTTTATTAAATATCCACGTAACTATGCAAGAGATTTCTTGCCTGCGAAAATATCAAGTATTAGGTTGATGTTAAAGATTCGTGGTTCTTCCATTTCAAAAGATTCAAATAAAATTAGAAAATCGAAATTCGACAAAATATTTATAAAAATTGAGTAAAAAAAGAACAGGAAAAGTAAGAATAAAGTAGCAGCAGTTTTGCTTAAATTAAAAATTTTTTTGGTAAAATTACGTTTCCAGCTTTATTTAATAAATATGACGAGTTTTTTACGTCAACCTAATAATCGAAATATATTTGAATATCCATTATTTTTTAACAAATCTTTCGAGACTTTGTTAAAAATATGCTCGAATATCCGAAGTCTCCGATTTTCCCAGAACCATGTATAAGCTGGTCGTTTAAATTATTCAAAAATATAGCAATAATGGTTAATAAGCCCGGGCGCATCTTACAGATCGATTCGCCTTTATTTCTCGCTATCAGTATTTTTACTTACTTGACTTGCCCGCGAAATTTTTAAAAAATTCAAGATTTCGGCTCGTAAGCTGCCTCGTACGTAGATACCTCTTCGGAGATGTCATCCGAGTCACGTGAAATCGAATTTGGCCACGTGTCGATAAGGAGCAAACGTAGATTGCGTCGTGGACGCGAGTATATCGCCGAAACGCGCCGAAAGTTTCGTCGCACAAGCGGGATATTGGTAATTGAATTTGAGCCAACTGCGCGCCCAAACGGGAAAGAGCGAGCCGAGAACCGGCCCGCGAAAGCAGCGGAAGGAGAGACAGAGGCAGGCGGAGGGACGCGCACAGAAGAGAAGAAGCGGACATAAGAGAGAATCGCTTGTTGCTCGGGTAACGGAATGCGGTATGACGACATGACGTTCCAATATGTACCGTTGCGTCATTTAATAAAATCATGCCGCTTCTGTCTGTGTCTCTCTCTCTCTCTCTTTTTCTTGTTCGACGAAACCCGGTGCCACTTTCCAGCGAAGCGTGACTGAGTCATGATCGCGGGAATCGCGCGAGGATTCCCGCGATAATTTCCATCGAACGGATTATGACGTGAAATGAATGACGTCGACTGGTCGACAACTGCGTCGAAGAACTCAATTTGGAGTCTGACTAATGAGAGACATACGATCGGTGCACACGATGAATTCACGGCAGGCCGTTGAAATTTGTAGCCATCTAATTTAATTACTGTCAATTATTTAATTAGAAAGCTGATTTATTGCGCAATCTGAATATACTGTTACTTATTGAGGCGTGACTTCGTGTTATCTAGCTTGGTTTGTGTGTATATTTAGAGCGTATCTGTTTGTATATTTGAGCGATGAATCTGGGAGCTGTATAATCCCAGATAATATCATAATATTCCGTTCTCACAGAATCTCACAATAAAATCCTCTTGTAAAATAATCAGTATAACATTGATAATAGAGATAATATAAATATTATATGCTTTAAGAAATAGCTAATAATTATTGCATAGAAAAAAATTGCCAGAAATCGTATTACTTACGATCTATATGTATATGTTGTATTTCTTATATTTCTCATTTGACATTAATTTGCATGCAAATTAATATTAAAAATTATAGTTTAATGTTTAAGGTACCTATTTAATCTTTCGTCAAAAACAAATTAATTGGTTACACCTTCTTGTGATGTAGTGATATGATTTAAATAATTAATTTCCTAAATTGTATTTCTACACGAAGAAATATGATTTGCTGATACAAATCTTTTTTTGTGTATTAGTTTTCAAAAATACATTTTCTTTGAAAATGTGTATGAAAAATTTATAAAAGAATATCAAATATATAGTTGAAAAAATTTTAATATATTAATAACACAAGTTAAAAATATCCAACATATAATAGTAATAATAATAAGATTTAATAATTCATATATTATATATTAATATGAATGTTTATTTATCGCATTTATCTTATCACATATATATGTATAGAAACATCGTGGACATATTTAGGAAACATGATAAATTTTATAAAAATATTAATTTAAATTTTATAATAATTGTAATATGCATAAAATGAATGTAAAATGTTCAACAGTAAATCTTCTTTTATAAAAAGACAAAATAAAACTGTATTTTTAGAGATTGTCAGATATATAAATTGATCAAAAATGACATCAGTCATATATTTGATTTTTAAAATTTTTTTAATATATGCACAAAATGAGAATTAATTTTTTATCGATATTTCTTTGCTGCATATTTTTACCATTAAACGTGTTTTATAATCAATAATAAGAAAAATTGATGAGGTACAATTTAGATGATTAATACGTTTTAAGCAATACTGTTCTAAATTAAGAAATATTATTTATCGTAAAAATGTAAATAATGATTCACATAAATAATGATTTTTATAAAAAAGTCTTGCGTTTTATAATTTTCATTAATAAAGATATCCATATCTACAATTATTTAGAAATAAACTAACTTCGCGAAAGCCAGTCTCTCAACTTTCTAGACTTTGCCCTTTTTCAAAAACGGCACATATATTCCCGGTATTAATGTTGTTGACGGCCAAGCTTGTCGATTTTCCATTGTCCACGCGACCGTGATGTTTTCTCACACAAAGTAGATAGTAAATCTACCTAGCAGTCGTGTTCGCGCCAGACTTTACTTGACCTACCGCACCAAACCGACTGTGCGATCTAATTAATTTATTCATAGGCCGTGATATTTTATTCACATTTTATTCATCGAAACGACGATGTAAAAAAGAAATGAGAAATAAACTAGATAAATTCACGCAATCACGAATCAGATATTCAACATGCCAAATGAACTTTAACTCCGGAAAGGAATCTCCAATTTATTCGCGTATCGCGTCAGCGCCGACTAGTTGATTTATTTAGAACAGTGATCGGTGTTAGCAATATTTGGCTAAATTTTCCTGTTGATGCCCACGATCCCCTCTTTATTGCCACCTTGGCAATGAACTATCACGACGACAACATCGCGTGATTAAGGCATGTGATTAAAATGCATGATTAAGGCGTGCGATGCTTTGTCACTAATTGTAAGTAGCGATATCGTGCGTCATCGAATTTTTTCAGTACAATCGCTCCTGAGATAAAGGGCCATACATACTTACACATGTTCGGCAGCTTGCTGCCAAGAGTGATAAAGAGGGGATATGAATATGTTAATACAAAAATCGAACCGAAAGTTGCACACAACTATTAATTTAAAAGAGGAATAGAAAGTTCAAGAAAAGGGATCATAAATTACGACTCACATAAATTAATGTACACTGACCGGCAGGAATGCCTGGACATAATACCGGCACCGGATATTGACCGGCAGGAATGCCTAACTGCACTTGTTCAGTGTGTCTTTTTCTTTCCAATATGGAAGAATGTAGAAAGAGAAAGATACACTTTGAACAAAAGTGTATCTTTCTCTTTTTCACATGCAGTTAGTGGGCCTGTTTTTTTCGCTGAACTGCTGCACCAGTGCAATAAGTCAGAATGAAACGAATATACTTTCTCTCGTTCTAACTTATTGCACTGGTGCAGCAGTGCAGCGAAAAAGAACAGGCCTGGTATGTCCAGGATTTCCTGTCGGTCAATGTACGTCTTGCATCTTATCAAAGTTGAACGTTTTAGAAGGCAAAAAAAATCGTAACGTGTATTATAAAAATAAATTTTGCTCACTGATCACGATCGTGGTTATCATGTGTCTCATCGATAACCCATTAAAATGTATTTTGTTTCTCCTGATGTGCCACACAGAATCCGTCTATCACTCTTATTCGCGATCTAATATTTTTATCTAATGATATCCAATAGACATCTGATATCTGGGCACTTAAATCTTCTCCGCAATATAATATTTTAATTCATATTTACGATATTTTTTTTATTTTATGTACCTATTTAGCGGCATGGTATCTAACTCGAAATTTCATGACTTACTCTGCAAAATGTATTTCGGCTATTTATATTGCCTAGATTTAGAATCGTCAGTTTGCACAGATGAAATATTTCTGTTTAAACACGAAACACAACATCGGAATTAGTATTGATTAAAGACACCCAGTGTCCTCCAGTGTAATCGGGTTATATTTATTCACAAACAAAAAGAAACGATTGAGCTGTTTTGAAAAAAAATTTTTCTCACACGAATGACGTATATATAAATTTTTAGACTTCAATGATTTTTAATTATAGGAAGCTTGTGATGGGAAGTGCGGTTGGCAAAATGGAAAATCAGCTAAGAAAGAAAGAAAGAGAAGGGTGATACTATGCCGCTAGTATCTACATACGAGCTAATTATCTACGAAACAATACGCACGTATGCCCGGCGTAAAGCATAAAAAATGCATTGTTCGATTTGCAAGTTTAAATGGTTTGTCACACGTTTATCATGTCCTTGCGTCGTGTGGACGTTATATGTCGATACGAATTAAAAACAAAAAATTTTCTCCTGCTATAACGTAACTCTTACGATGACACACTTGTTCATAATTATCTATCTGCTTGAAGTTTATACATATATTTTATATATATATATATATATATATATATATATATATATAGTATATATTCAAACGTGAAAATAATTAAACTCAATTACAGAGATTTTCTTCGATAAAACTGCGGGCAAATTTGATTATTCTTTGCCCTCGGATGACCCCATGAACATCATAGATAAAGATTCTTTTAAAGAGAATTCTTTGCCTTTGGGTGACCCCATGAACAGCATAGACTAACTAGTAATACAACACCTTCCAAATATCTTGTAAAATATAACACTTTCCGAATATAATAATTATGTCACCGATTAGAGTTACGCGAGCGAGAAGAATGAATCTTTCTTTTCCTTTATTTTATTTTTTTATTATAATACATACCATCAGCACAGCTTGCGAGATATCTGCCATTGCTGGAAAAGTCCATGTCGTTTACCAGGCCGGTATGTCCTTTTAGCGTACCCATCATCCAAGGGTGAACCCGTTCCTGCTGGGCTTCTCGACGTTTCTTGTTTTTTACACGTTTATTACCGAATTCACGAGGTACTGATGTTGATGGTGGTATATACATAGGCGATTCCTGTGTTGGAACGAATTCATTTCTGTCGTCGTAATACGTCGCTGCAACAGAGAAATGTAACATAACAGTTAACATTTCAAAGGCCATGTAGCTCTACTCTCGCCAATATACTACTGTGCTACTGATCGACAAAGTTTCTCACTCCACTCGCTAGGGATGAAAATTCATTTCAGAATTTTCCAGATATACGCCTTACAACGTAGCAAGAATGTTTCATTGGTCCATTTGCTTACGACTTTACGATTACAATGTTGAAGGGCTGAAGATCAACCAATAACTTTTCAGTGGGTTGTCCTTTTTAGTAGGCCTTCCAAATGGTAGGGTAGTATGGCCTACTATAGACCATCCCCTACTATATCCCATACTATAGGCTTCTCCCCTCCATAATCTCCCCCTCCATCATCTTACGCTGAAAGAAAAATATAGTTACTTTTGGACCTAATCATAATTTTATAGTATTTCTAACGATAATTATGGTTAACGTAATGATACATATAGTTAAATTAATCATATTTATTGTTAGAAATACTATATGGTTGGATCTAAAAGTAACTATATTTTTCTCTCAGTGTATAGAAAAAAATAAACAGTGGTTAACATCTATCTGAATTTTTCATAATGAACAGAATTATTAGCAAAAGCATATGTGCCTCTGGAAAATGTTGTAATGAATTTTTTTATCCCCAGTAAAAACTTTGCCAATCACAATAATATATCAAATAAATAAATTATAATATAAAATTCTTATGCAAAATTTTAAACTTTTATAATTTTCGTTCTACTGCTAGAGTCAAAAAGTTCCCGGAGTGAATTTTAAAAAATTTATTTATTGAAGTTATACAAATTTAAGCTACACTGCCTTCAAAGCATGGTGGAAATATCTTGTAAGGTGTGCTCGTACTCGAGACGAATTTCGTACGGTTCTGCGCAAATTCCAGATGTGGCCATATTGAACTTTTTAATTGCACTGGTGTAACAATGCAGCCAAAAAGAATAGGCCTATAACAAGAACACTTATATTCGCGAACGTGTCGGACGTGTTTCGTCTCAAAGAAAAAATTTTGAAGATTGCTAATGCAACTTGGACGTATTGTGTCTCGGCAGAATATACAAATCTAATATACATAAACATAGAAAAATCAATTTTTATTATTGTAAAAGATAAAATCAAATTTGTTTTGTTATTATAAGCACATATAATTAAGTAAAAATATAAAAGTAAGTAAATCAATAATGATGTAATGTCAAATTCAAATTGTCATGACACGATGGCGGTATCTGGAATCAATTTCTCATTAGATTTGTTCTTTTTAGCTGAACTAGCTGCATTAGTTCAGAGTTTATCTTTCTCCTTCCACTACGGAGGGAAAAGGATAACCTCTGAACTAGTGCAGCCAGTTTAACTAAAAAAAAAAAAGGCCCAATGATTGTTAGAAATATATGCGCAAGAGCATACCTTGTATATTTCCACCATGCTTCAAAGTACTCTCCTCCTGCATTTTACACACTTGCTCCCAACGTTCGTACAGATGTTGAAAACATTCCTCGAATTTCAATATTTAAAAGTGCCATCAGCTATCGCGTCGCTATTTTGAATGACCTTCTCAGAATTCAAGAAACGCTGCCCTTTCAATTTCATTTTTAGTCTCGGAAACAGATAAAAATCGAAAAAAGAAAGAAACGCCCTGAAAAATGGACAAGAAACAAGTAGGTTTTGTTGCATGCCAATGCCCTGCACATCGGTCACTAATGATTAAAAATTATTTTGCCAAACGTTGCTAAGGGGCAACGTTTCTCGAATTCTGAGGTCATTCAAAATGCGACGAGATAGCTGATGGCACTTTCAAGTATTGGGTTCGAGGAACGTTTTCAACATCTGTACGTTGGGGCAAGTGTGTAAAATGCAGAAGGAGAGTATTTTAAAAGCAGTATAGCTTAAATTTGTATAACTTCAATAAATAAATTTTTAAATATTCATTCCGGGAATTTTTTGATTCTAGTAGTATATATAATAAAATTAACCCTCCAAAGCCATATCTTTTTTTTTCAATACGCCCCGACCGCGTCGTAGTGGTCGTCAATATTTTAACTCGTGTATTTTAATTACAAAAACACTAAAGTATTTTTTATCGAAAATATTAATAATAAAATATTATATAAGTTTATAAAAAAAAGATAATTAAACGATCGCACCAGTTATAAGAATTTAAAAATGTTAAGCCCTGAATTTTCGTCTGGGTCATCGACCAGAGTAACTGCAGAGAATTAATTTGTCGAAAATATTAGAATTACTTGTAAGCACAGACTTCTATACATACTAGACCGCTAATTCCTTATGTATAAGGCGTGCTCGATTTTATGCATTTATGAAGAAGTATATAAGTAGTTCTTTCTGCGCATACGCTATGATGGATGCACACATGCATAGGTTGTATGTATGTATGTATGTATAAAGAAAAGATTTGCATTGACTGTTGGTGTTGGTGGGATGTCGGCGCAAGTGCAGAATGAGCTATCTAAGTACATATAATCTGGCATCATTTTATATAAGCCAAGTTTAGGGAGCCAAGTTAACGGTCTAGTATAGAAGTCTGTGCTTGTAAGTGTATAAAACGAACAAGTTATTTTACAATTATTGTATCGTTTTGTAATTATTACAAGATTGAATTGCTGTGTTAAAATCAATTGCTGTATTTAATTGTCTCACAATATCATTTTATAATTGCGAACGTGTATATGAAGATGTTCTATTTCATATTGTTCATTGCTCATCATAATTTCATTCGCATTTTTGAGAATGGTCATGGTTTGCTCTTCTGTGATGGCGTGTTTGTAAATATCAGAATATTTGTATTATACAATCAATAATAGATACCTTTATTATTTGTATAATCAATATTAAGGCGATTTCACGGACGAATACAATTTCGATCATGTTTTTCCATCATCGTATTTATCGCGCATAATATAACGCTCCGCGCATAAATATGAGTAGCATTAATTTGTTGATTGCGCGACGATAAGTATTTGCGCGATCTACATATTTTGCGATGCGTTCACTGAATAAATGCTTCGAGAATGTCGTCTTTAATGCGAAAACTTGAGCAAACGTTGAATTTATAGTTAAATAAAAGAAACACGCACGTGGTGCGCATCGCATTCTGTAAGTCTGTAATTACAGAAAAATATAAATAGTTGAAAACTCAGCAATTCTTTTCCTCTCTCTTCGAATGGTTCTTTTCTCGAGGATAATGCCGCTTATATCTATACGGAAAATAGATTCAGAATTATGACAATCGCACGGAATTCTGGAAATTTCCCATCGCATGGAATCCTGGAAATTTTCCGTGGTATAAAATCTTGGAAATTTTCTATTTTTTTCTCGAAGCCAAAAGTATTTTTATATTTTCACGACTTATCTCTTCATCCATTACTTATACGTCTAAAAATGCATTGCTTTAATTATAGATTATTAAGCAAATTTCTTAAATTATTTTTATCGTTGCAATATTTAATTTTAATTATTTGTGCTGAATATTTTAGAAATTAAGGAGAGATAAAAAAGGGATTAAAATCATTATTAAAATAAAACATATCGTGCACGCGGACTTTTCAATCGATACTATTCAAATGGTGCGATCTAATAAACATGAGAAAATTTGTTATTTAAATTAATAATTGATGTTATGTCTGCTGAATGTTATGATGCTGAAATACAAAAAGCAGAAACGACTATCGTTTACGCTTGAAGGAAAAATCCTCGCTGCCCACTACTTATCCCTTCTTTGTCGCTTGCGTTTTAAGAGACTGGACGGACAAAACAGAAAGCCAACCCCAGCGATTCATTAAGGTTCCTGGGTACTGACCTTTGATCTTTAGCCATATTCGAAATCATGACGTCAGAAGCGAGAAATTTTATGGTGACAATTCCTGCAAACTACTGTAAAATAAAAAATATTTCAATAAAAACACTACAGATCGTTTTAACACACTTGTAAAATGTACAGGAAACTAAGATTACCAAGGAATACACAACGTAGAAGACACAGTGTGTCTATCTCTAGTCAAATCACGTGTGTGTTAGTGTGTTTCGTTATATATGTGACTCGCTCCGTATCATGTTCATTTTACATATAGTGTTTTTAAGAATAGTGTCCTGTACATTTTACAAGTGTGCTGCAGCGACCAACAGTGTGTTTTCATCAAAATATCTTTTTATTTGACAGTACGTTGTAATATAATTTTCGTGTAATTTCTCGCTTCTGATGTTATGATTTCCAATATGTTCAAAGGTTAAAGTTCAGTACCCTTCAGATGCAAGCAATAAGGAAGGGCATTGACGAAAATTAAGCCAGAAGTTGCAGCTAATCTAAATTAAATATTTGCAAATCTAATGGCATATCTAGTATTTTTATGAAAAATTTTTTTCTTTATCACTTTAAAAACTGTTACAAAGTCGATGCATTATTATTATTAAAATTATTATTAAAAAAAAACCCCGGCGATAAGAAATATATTCGCAACATTTTTTTTCCTCCAATGCTGTAGGATTATTAATCGAGCTAATTATTTCAATATCATTTTTTAGCTACATGACGCGTGGCTCCGTGCTAATGCGAGTGATTAGTAGCGGAATTGTAATTTTACTTTTTGTCATCCATTAATTTACTTTGACATTAGATTTACAACGTCTGATGCTCATGATGATTCTTTCGAAAATATAAAAATGTTTCGCTATAAATCGCAATAAGATAACAGAAGGAGAAAAACATAAAGCGAGAGCCGTCAATCGTTAGTCAATATATGATATGATAAATGATATGATAAAGTGTATCGTACACGTATATAGCAGTTCTGCGATTATAAAATATGATTACTCGAGATCGCATGAACGAACTAGGACTTGTCTCCAAGGCAAGCAAGACGCGCTCCAAAATTTTAACATCGGCAATACGCGATCATGTTTATGCATTCCGTCCACGTGGTCCTTTCATTATGCCATGTCCCTGAGTGTTCATCTCGTCGTCAGATCCACGTGTACGCGCGCGATACGTCCACGTGTACGTATGCAGTTTATTTATATCGTCATACGCGAAGCATATGCCAGGATACCACTCATGCGTTTCTTCTCCGCCTCGCAATACATCTTTCGAGTGTTCGGCTTCGCTTTAATAAACGAACTTCGAGAGTATGATAACTTGCGACATATCGAATAAACAATAGCATTTTTCTAAAAAATATATATATATACATATATATGTTATATATATATCTGTATTAAAAAAATTTCCGCGTACGTTTGCACAAAAATGTTTGAAATTCCATAAAGAGAATTTATTTTATTCATGGAGGAGGAAGAATTTTTTTCCCCACCATTAGTACATACATATACTATATAAATCAAAATTGGAAATTTCTGAGGTTGTAAATTTAGCAATTTATAGCAATATCTCGAGTTATATTAAGCATCTTATTGCAGATTGTCTGAGCAAAACACAAAAACCCGTTCTTTTTAACCGTAAAATTAAAAAAAATGTATTTGGAAAAAAGTCGACTAGATGAAAAGTCGAAAGAGTCAATTAAAAAAAGATCTAAATAAAGAAAGCACAGCCGATTGAGAGAAAAAATAAAAGAAAAATCTTTCAATTTACTGACTTTTTTTTTAGAGAAAAAGGGACATAAATATAAACAGTCTATTGCTTCTTTCCCATACAGCAGATCTTACACTCAATAATCTTTCCGTTTTTTTAAACATTTTAGTCAGACCAGGTAATAATTGTCAGAAGAACATCCGTTCGTTCTCTCTAGCCATCTTGTTCTCACATAAATGAAAATGATCATAACAAAAGGAAATAAGACAAGATTTATTTTCAATTTGTGGCCGACATTTATCGCATTTATCCGACTTTCGAAAAAGTATTTTCTTTATACTGACAATGAGTGTAACCAATGAATAGCTTACTGAGTCGTACTAGCTATCCTGTGACCATTGTTTTCATTGTTATGACCAGCAAAGAAACCAAAAAAAATTAATTTGTCCTTCTAACATAACAAATTATCTAACAATAAGTGTAACTTGGAAACACTCGAAATACTTTCTATAACTCAACCGACAAAAATTGTACCCGAGATACATTCGAGTATTAAAATTGCGATAATATGATATCAGCATTCATTTTATAATATATAAAGAGGTTTCGTAATCGCGACACAATGCTTTAATTATGAGACTTTATAGTCAGATAATTAATTCAAACACCTGCAAACATTGCGAATGTACTTGAACAGAAATTTTTGCTTGAACATTCTGCGAAGTGTGCGTACAATTATAACGGTGATAAAAACGGTCGCACAATTAAATGGAAAGATGAGTATGCTAGAATTAATGTAAGCATAATGTAAGCGGAGGTAACTACGGAGGTCGCTTCTTGTATGCGCGATCGTTACTTCGTAACAAGACTTCGTGTCTCCTAAAATTTGCGCTTATATAAATCTTTCGTTTCATTTTTGTTCGCATTTCTTTTTTTTAATATCTTACGACTGAAAGTAATGTGCAAGCCGGATCGCGAATCGTAGAAAAATCTCCTTGAAAAAAAAGTCACACAAAAGTCACAATAGAATTTTATTCCTCGATTTTTTTTTTAATTTTAAAGTTCCTTATTGTTATAATCTAAAATGAAATTTAGCATGCCAAACAGAGTTAATTGTATTACATCTTTGATGTGTACATCCTCCGCTGGGAAGATACATGCATTTTCTCTCCCATCATCTTTATCTTTCCCCCCTTCTCGAACTTCGACACACATGTAACAGGCCTTTCTCTTTACCGTTGAAGAAATGGAAGAAAATCGTCGCGCAAAACAATGTCATCGCTTCTCTCTTTCTCCACACATTTCGCATTCGATTAGATTACGCCGTTCCTTACTGCGCATCATTTTATTCGCCAGCTAGTTATATCGTATTAAGTTTCACTTGCGAGCATCATTCGTGCGTAACAGCCGATAAAACAAAATAAGAAATAAATAGAAAGAAGACGTAACGATGAATGACGCACGTCGCTCGACATGCAACGTTCAAGGGTAGAGGTCAATAAACTACGGCCCGCAAATGTATACATGAATATAAAGAGAATGAATTTTACATGAATGAAAAAACTGTGGAAATTCACTTTTCTTTTTATTATATGCATATGATAAATTATATGCATATAATAAAACGAAATTATATGCATATAAAAAATTATATGCATTTAAGCATCTACATGATATTGTCAATTTGGTCTCTTAGGCTCGGAAGGCTCAAACATATTTTTATTGGACTCTGTCAAATCCTTTTCAAAAATAACATCCATATCTTCATACTTGTCTTAAGGTCTTTACGGTTTTTCTTGGCAGTGGCCTTTTTCTTCTTACCGCCAAATGTAAAAGTCTCATTGTCAGTTAATATATCAACGCCACTACAGGGATTAGCATAGCGAATTGCATTAATTGTGTCATAAATTTTACCGACGATATTCTGCATATTTTTGATAAAATTTTGTTTACAAGTTGGAAGAAAATTTGAAGTCTAAGAAAATTTTTGACAATTGTAACTTTCTAACGTCGATTTTCCCTGTCATTTTCGCATTTATTTAAACTAGAAAAATAAATACATTTGTATTTTTGATAATATTTAGAAATAAATATATGATATCAAAACATGTGTTAGACCTATTTAAAACAATATTAAAAAGAATTAATATACATATATTATATTATTTCCAAAAATGTAGAAAACAAATAAATCATCAATTTCATTGTTCTCTTTTCTCAAAACATTTCTATAAAAGCATAAAATAACGCACTAAAATAACATTTAATAATATTTAAGTACATCTTTATCTAAAGTAATGATAAATAATTATAAGTAATTTCTTGTTCCTATGAGTAACGCAATGCTTTTAACTAATATTATATTTGTTCACAGACAAGAGCAGAAAATACAAATAATACTAACAATAACCCATATAGCTAGAAACAAGAGAGTTAAGAGAATTAATCGAAAGTCATATCTTCATATAAATATACAATTAAAAAATAAAAAATACTTTAATGATAACTCTTATTTATTTTTATGGTCATTATTCATACAAATAAGAACATTCTCTAGATAAATCTCTATTTAAATTTAAAATTATTAAGCTGACTGAAGCTAACTGGAGCACGAAGATATGCAGAATCGTAGAAACAGAGCGAAGATACTTTGACAAAATTTCCATCTTTTCGGAAATACATAGAAAAAGATATTAGCGTCTCTATTATTAACGAAAGAGATATAACAAAATTGAAAGGCAATAAATTAGCGACAAACAATAAATGTCTAACACGTGCCTCGAGTTTAATAACTTTGTTTTCTTGGATTTGGATACAAGCTTTCATAACGCACTATCTAAATGTAACTACGCGACGTCTAAATGCAACTTTGCGTCGTTTCTAAATGCCATTTCAAATTTCTGGCGACATTATCAGCACCGAGCTGGCTGGTGCATACTCGATGCAGAGGCACGCATCGCAATAACCGCGTCTGCAATAACCGCGGGTCCTCTGCTCGCAATCGTCACGCGCGAATTTTACGCGCGTGCGCGCGCTAACGGGACTGGCGCCTCATCCTAACGGAAACCGCGTGTCTATCGAAACGTCTCGCAAGCAGGTGCTTCCACGGTCTATCGCGGCTTCATTTTTATGAGATGGAAAAAAGACCAGAGATAAAGAGATAAACGGGACACGCACTGAAACGCGGATTAACGGGAAACCCCACGATGCGAGCCAGCGATGCGTCCGTCCGTTCGATCTCGCGGGAGAACTTTATCGGAAAGGAGTTTATCGTTCCTTCCTTACCGCATCGTCCGAGCGTGGCAATATCCTGTTTTTTTTTCCTTTTGATTTTTTAATTGATGAGACGAAGAAACTCGTCGTTTTTTTTCTAACGCTTCTTTGATCGCAACAAAGATCTAATTGCACGGATCGGAACAATTGCCACAAGTGATTCCGCGTGTCTCTCTCTATTGCCCAGTAGGAAATTTACGATACGTTTAACGAGTCAAGATTTTTCAAAGGAAGAATGACGCGAGGAGGAAACGAGAATTTTGCTGTATAGATTCAAAAACCGTACAGGAAGAAGAAACAAGTTGTAACAAATTCGACACACCTGCAGCGCACCTGTTAACTTACCATTTATCATAAGAAAAGTTTCTTGAACTTTTCGTTGAGGACAAAAAGCCGTTTGAGTATATGGCATATGACTTTTATCTTTGGTAGTCAATAATAATTTGAAAAAAAAAAGACAAAATATCCTATAAATCTTAAAAATCTCCGTTTTCAATTTTTATTTCACGGCTCCATAAATAAAAATTCTAAGACCATAATTAGTTAACAGATGCGCTGCAGATGTGTTGAATTTATTATAACTTGTTTCTTCCTCCCGTACGGTTTTCGAATCTACAGCAAAATTCTCGTTTCCTCTCGGCGTCCTTCCTTTGATATTTAGGGGTAGAGAGAGTCGCTTTCTCCAAAAATTTAGTCAACGATGAACTGAAATGTTTGAAAAATATATACATACATATGTAAAGATTAAGGCCCAATCTACAATAAGAAGTTGGCCCGTCTACATTACGTGGAGTAAGCCTGAATTAAGTATTAAGAGCGGCGTAAGGAGTTAGAGTAAGGGCATAAACGAAATGAATAATTTCCATTTTGTCTTACTCCTACTCCTGCTTTTCTTACGCTCGACCAATTAGAGCGAGATGCAATTTTCCTCTTACGTTCTAATTGGCCCTTAATTCTTTCTACTCCATCGTATTGTAGACGGAGCCAGCGTAAACATATTTACGCCAAAATCGTTATTTCTACTTCTACTCCTTACTCTATCTATTGTAGATCGAGCCTAAAATAGAGGTAAACAAAGTAAGCGTCTCCTGCTTTTTTACTAATAACTAAAGTTTTACTAATAATTATTCAATTAATAAATAATTTTGTCTACCTTTTTGAATAGAATTTTTATAGACAGTTATAAATGACTCAAATAATTTATTTATTATTTATTTATGTACTGTATTAAAAAAGGACGACAAAATCATTTATTAGTTAAATATTTTACATTTACTTTTCTTTATCTTCACTTTCAACTTTCTTTTATTCAAATATTCCTGTCTCTGTCATCTTTCTTTTTTTCTTGGTTATACGATATCCGATCTCATCTAGATTTAATACTATTCCAACTACTCCATCACTGTCTAAATTTTCGGAAAGAGCAACTCGTGTTTTTTATCCCCGCATCCAAGTCTAAAAAGGAGAACGTGCAAAGTCGGGGATCTGGAGTTCCCGCCGCAGAGACGGCGGCGAAAACACGCGTCGAAATTGGCGCGAGAACGCATGCCTCTGAGACACAACGATGCCAGAGCTGTCTTTATCATGACGCGGTTTGCCGGGTCTTTTTGATAACATTGATATTGAAGGGAGAAACGTGGCCGGGGCGTGCCGCGCGCCGCCAGTGCGTAACGTTTAATAACAGAAACAGGCCGGTTTTCGCTTGGTAGGCGCCAAGTATCGCGTGCGTGCGTACGTGTACGTACACGCACGTACACGCTTGCAGGCATGATGCGCGATGGCGCGCGCGAGCGCGCGCGGGTAACACGCGGCCTCTCCGCAACCGCGACACGATAATAACGATGACTGGGAGGGATGCTTACTTTTCTGCGAGTCCTGGCGGGAACGCAATTGCCGGCGCACAAGGCAGTAGATCTTGTAGGCGACCGCGGCGGCGATCAGCACGGTGAGCAGCATCAGCAGCCCAGGTCTGTTCTCGCTCCACGAACACGTCGTGTTCTCCATCTTCGGCCGCGTGCGATAGAGACGACTGAACCGGCACTTTGTCGCGAGCACCGCACACGCGTGACATACAACGGCACGCACCCTTTTACGACACACACGTAGCCCCTTGGACGCCCGCGCGCTCGCACGTGCTCACGTGTGCCGAGACACAGCAAAGACGCGGAAAAGCCCGGGTATACGAAGGGGGATGAGGGGTAGGAGACCCCCCCAGGCGAGAGACGACGAGCCGGAAATCGGTGGGTGCGCGTGTTCGCCCTGCTATCCCGCGTTTGTCGGAGTCCACATGTACGGTTGGCGTGCTCGCGCACGCACCCGGCACCCGCAAAAACCGAGCGTTCCCAAAGGCCACTTTTAGGGGAGCACGACCGCGGGTTGTGCGTTTCGTTGATCACCGAGTCACCGAGTGATCCCACGAATCGCGCGATCACGTGACCGGCCCATGGGGGCGCCGACAGCGACACCTAGACGCCGCGTCTCGCCGGCGAAAGTTCCAAATCGCCCGCTCTCTCTCTTTCTCTCTCTCGTAGTATATTATATATAGATAATCGCGGAGTTTCCACCCTCTTCGTCCTCTTCCTCCACTGAATAATATCTCGGCGCACCTAATTCCCGCCGCGTCCCGTTAACGTCGTGAAGTCCGTCGCGGTTTCTTATTGTCGCGCGGGCAAATTCAAAGGCGCTCGCGCCTCCCCGCGGCACGACGCGCGCGATATAAGATTCGATACGTACATAATCACTCGAGATCCGCGCGGCAATTTAAGCGCGCGCGATCATCGCATCCTCCGCCGTCCGGGTCCGCTCGTCCGCACTCTCGCTCGCCGGCGGCGGTCCGCTCGTCCGCGCGTGGATGCGCATCGCCGGGATAACCCACGCTGTCCCGCGCTGGCGTCGCTTTGACATAGGACTGCCGTCGGTCATCACCATGCCACGGCGCGGTCTCGCGAGACGGTGGCATTCGATTTTTCAAAATTCCCGAAAAAAAAAATGAATTTAATGTACCTTCGTGCACTCGCGGCCGCGCAATCGTCTCGCGATCGACCTCCCCCAAGGTCTCTCCGTCGCTTCGCGGTTTCGTTATTCTCGGTTATTTAGTCCGCGACTTACGTAAGCGACGACAAGCGACGAAGACACGACGACGACGACAACGATGCTACGCGCACGAACTCGGGCCGTGTAATAAACCGCGACGGTGACGCGCGCGATGCGACGCTCTGGACGCTTCCTCTCCTCCCGCAATACACGGCGTGGCACGTCGTCAGGCGCGTGTTTGCCGCGACGAGTCATCGCGCGCCGGTATATACCGCTTCTCGGAACCGCGCTTCCGAGGCGCCCCCCGTCCGCGCCTCCTCCTACTCGCATCACTTGCTCCCTCTTCTCGCGGCCGACTGTTCGACTGACGATCGACATCTCATATATCGTGCACGAGCAAACTTGATCTAAAATTAGACTTCTGTAATGTAACGCACTGATTTTCTCTCGGCCTTTAATTATATTTAACGCGAGACCCCCGAGATCCCTTTTGCTTTTTTCAAATTTGGATAATTGAAGGAATTTTCTTCGCTTGAATTTATGACCAAGAAGTGGGACACGCTCATCTTTCTTTCTGCTAGTCTACGCTATCTTTTATATCTTTTTCTCGTTATTCTAGATTATATATAATTTACCTATTCTACCTGTTTATTTATCTTGTGCTTATATGTATAATTTATTCTTTTCTTTTTCGTTTTGAATTTACTTTCGTACATACAATGATATCTCTCACTATCTCTTTATTTTTTTCAAAGTTTGCGCTTGTTTTTCTCTTTTGCCCTCTTTTCTTTTGTTATTTCTTTTTTTGCCCAAAACTTTCCTTCTCCTTACCTAAGTCTACACTCTAAATTCTATTTATAACTTTTTCTTCTTATTGTTTCCTAATTGCTCTTAAACTTTCCTTTCAAACTAATTCCTTTCCCAGTTTAACTTCCAATAATATGGCTTACATTATCTTGTAATTATAAAATGATCCTTTCTCACAGAAAACGCACATTCTATCTTTTTTAACTTTATGTGATTATAGATTCTTATGAGAGAGAAAGAGAGAGAATTTAATGTTACTCAATTTATATTAATTTCTTATAAATATGTTTCCTCTTATGTATGCAATAAAATAAAGTTCAATCGTTTTATAATTACAATATGTTTAATACATGTTTAATACATGTTTAATACATTCTGTTTTAGAGTCCTCGCACAATCATCGACTGATATATATTGATACTTTGATATAATAATTAGAGATATGTATGAAAAGATATACCATTAGAAATTGCGAAGTGTTATTTTCGTATCGTATGAAACTTTCTTGTACAACTCAAAAAATGGGACTCCTGGGGTCTTCAAAGACCACACACGAGTAATTAGTGGTTAACGGTACATCTAGACACAAGCCATTAGCCGTATTGTCTCTCGGGATAAGAAACCATAGATTGAAGAAGAAGAAGAGATCGATTGTTTAGGGCAAGCACTGGTCGCGTGCTCGGTCAGCGATTCATATAATTATGATAAAAACTCATTTATGCGCACGATAAACCTTGTCCATTTTATTTCTACTGTACACGTGTACTCTTGAAATGGAAACCCCTCAATCTCAGTCACTGCAAAAGTGAACACATGTTTCTCCTCTTCTACCTTATTTTCTTAAATTCAAACGAGAATAAAATTATCGAGGCCCCCGAGGACCACTCTCTCCACAAAAATCCGGATTTGCCGATTTAATTTTAGATCGCGCGACACCTCTCTTTGATTTGATTTGAATCTGAATGACTCCGAGAGGAGTGTGTTCTTATTTCCCTCATGCGACAATTAACCATCGTATTTTATATTCCCGACAGTTCTCGCGCTTACGTCATCCCGTCGCTGACGATCGCATAACGGACTGCATCTTTCGAAAGCGTTTATCTCCGAGCTGGAAGTGCCGATCGCGATAGCGGAAAAACCGTTCATGTCAATCGGTCTTCCCCGAATCCGCGTCGTCGAACCTGGAAGTATCGCGATCTCTACTCTCCTCGACTACGAGAGTGGCACGGCGAGCCTTCCGAGAAGAGCCGCCGTTTCGCGCGAATTGATAAACGGCCTGGAAACAATGCGCATCATCGTCTTATGTCGTCTTCGACGTGACGAAATTCCACGGCGCTTTTGCGTAGCCGCGTGTAGCATTATCTTACACAGGCTTTTTGCGAGAGAGAGAGAGAGAGAGAGAGAAAGAGAGGGAAACTGTGTAATCGCGGTTGTCGTAATCGTGTCCTTCGACGCAGCGCATTTTTTTTTTTGTTGCTAGCAAATTTTTATGCGTGAACGCGCACGCGCGAGACGTTTAGCCGCGTAAAAATAAAGAACGCGCGTGACGTTCGCGGAATTGAATAATTACCCGTCTTCAGGTCGATATGACAAACACGTGGGTTTCTCATTGCCACGTGTATTTAAATGATATGAGCTAGAGAGCGGCGCCTTATCGCCGCACGAGGACACAAATATATCTCGAGCGAGGATTTTGAACGCCGAGGATTTGAAATCGATCACATCAAACTTGATCACATCATGCTCCTCAATATGAACTATCAAGAAAGAGAAAAAATTCAATTGACAGAGCATCAATTACATTACATCTATGTTAAATTTTATACTGAACAATATAAATATAATATAATAACATGTGTTATATTATATTTACATTGTTGAGTGCGAAATTATAACATAGATGTAATGTCACTGATGCTCTGTGTCGACTTGGAAGTCTTTTACTAACAATTCTTCAGGAATTTATTTTACTCTTCTACAATTAAATGAATACATACACACAGAAAAATATCATTCTACACTGTAAACTTCTATGAGTTGCCATTGCTTCTACTCAATATTTGGTTCATTTGACTAAAACAATGAGATAAAATTAGCGACACATTGAGTAAGCCTTATTCAATTACGTTGTTGATTTATCTAATTTAACTTCCATGTTAATCACAATTTTACCTTCCTTTTAGTATTAATTAAATTTTGAGTAGGAGCAGTGGCGACCTATGGAATAGTTAAAAATAACTCAAATTGAGTATAATTTGACACTACGAGTTTAACAGTGTACAGACGAGAGAAACATTTATTCATTTTATTTTATTTTGTTTAGTAATAGTTTTCCTCAGCACAGAATAATTTTTTTAATAGTAGTTTAAAATATACTCGTCACAAGTCCAAAATGTGCTTCAAGTAAATATAATGCTTATGATAGATTTGTGGATATATAAACTTATCAGATACTTAGGACAAGTATATATATTTACTCGTAGATAGTATATACTTTTCTGTGTGTAGAATCATCTTTTATTGTTTCAGATTTAATCTATGGATCAACATTTTTTTATCGCTACAAGGCTTTCATAGACTTCGTGTAATTGTTGGTACATCATTTTATCGTTGCTCGTTCGACATTCGATTCGGCGAGATTATTAGGCCGTTCGCCATTCGCCGCGCGAGACGATCTATCGTAAAATGCTTTCGGAGCGGCAGGATGTGCATTAAATGTCCAACCCGTTACTCGCCCCGTTACTTTTCCCTATTTTCAAACGCCTTCGTCCTCGATTCTCGACTCTCACGTTCGAGCTCGGGCACCGTGTCAGCAGCGGACACCAAGCAGAGACAAAACAATGGACAGGGGATAATCGCACGAAGGCGCAAAACACCCACAATGGTTCATGGTTAACAGAAAAATAATGAATGATGAAATTATTCGCCTCGAGAGCCGGCAATCGGACCGATTCGACTTGCGCGAACTCCGTTTCTCATGCAACGATTGTAAAAATTGCGACGACTTTAATCAAGTTCAAGTTGACTTACGTCCATTTCCACCGACATGGATTAACTTTAATCTCGGTTTAACATACTTCTTATCTTTCTTTAAGAATTGGAGATTAAAGTTAATCTGCATAGATAGGCGGATGTAAATAATTGACTTGCCAACAATATTCCATTACCGTAAACGGAATAATTAGTTGTTTAACAAATTGGATTAGGAATGGCGGATTCCCAGTGAGAAATAATGAATCGTGTCGAAAAGACATTGAATCTGCATCGACGTGACACAAAAAGCATCGATTCGACGAATCATTTCTCATTGGGTTATACGATCGGAAGTTCTGCTTTAATATTCTATTCTATTTCGGTTGAATTCATTGTCCATGGAATTAAGTCGGAATTGATTGAATAGCTAACCTTCGACTTTCTCTGCGAATCGCCAATGATCGTACAATTTGTCTCGTTACGCTTTTTTTCGTAGTCCAATATATGGAGCTAAAATAAAATGTATTGCTAGAGTATTTGTGCGGGATCAGATTCCTATTCTTTTGTGTTTACAAACAGATTCCTTCTGCCCCAACCTGTTCCAACAATCAACAGTCTCCTGGCTTAATTTCTTTCGAGATATTCTTTCTTGGACAGAGCACAATCAAGAACGGAATATATTATTCAATTATTCAAATATATGGAACATTAGCAATTCACAGAATCGATATTGTTTCATTACGTCGCGACAACAATTGAAAAAAATTCATTGCCGAGTGATTTAGAAACAGACGCAAAGAAATAGAGCGAGATTGAAAAAGTGGGTTTAGAAAAAGTTGATATTAAGCGTCAACTAATTATCGCGAGATACTTCGGTGTTTATCCTATCCGTAATAAAGATAACATTCAAGCTGTTTCTTTAACGAAAAGATCTCGCTGAAAAATAAACTTTCGTTGTCCTTCAGCGAACACATGTATGAATCTATTTCTTATTCTTCTCTTAATATTTCATCAATCTATCAAATTTTAAATCCTACATTAAGTTAAAGCAAGTGTCTGAGCCAGTCATTCCGTGAAAAAAAAGCATTTCATACATCTTTATTTAGAATAAATTACGTGACACGAGCCCGTATGTTCTCAGATAAGAAAACATCCAAGTAGCGCACTCTAGCGGTTCTAATATATACCACGTAGTCAATATAATATTTTCGAACCTCGAGGAGCGTTCGTAAAACCCAACTAAAGGTGACTTTTCATGACATGCTAATTTCAGCATCAGAAGACCTCACGTGACTAAAAACATATCGTTGGCACATTTTGGACACGTGTGACTTCAGGATATCGATCATGTAATTTTCAGAAATGTGAAAAGTGAAAAGTTTTACGTGAACTCAAGAATTTTAACCAATAGATAGAATCGTTGCGTTTACGTGAAACTTTTCACGTTTCCGAAAGTTACGCGTGCTCCAATAATTATCCAATGAGTGCTGTATTAGAGTGCATTGGGGCAAATTGGAGCATGCGACGCAAACAAACTTTACATGATCGATACCCTGAAGCTGAAATAGAATGTCAAGGTTCAGCACGAAAAGGCATTTTAATTATTTCAATTATTCCCATCATTTTATTTGTATGTACTTTCTAAGTTTCATTCGTCCTTTCTCACGTCCAGCACCCGAATATATGTATATCCATTCTGTTTCAAACATAAATTGTCGACCTTTGTTTATGCGAATACAAGAGTAGCGACGGAAGAGCCGTTCATAGCTAAAGATTTTAACGTTCCAATAGCAGCGACGCACGACAGTGAGAAATCCGTGGCGAGTCATCCGATTGGCCGTCGCGGCCGGCCGGAAAGCATGGCTTCCAATTGGCCAACGTTGGCGGTACCGCAACATCATTCGACAGCAGCCAATTTGTAACCGAAAACGATCCTTTTATTACATAATATTTTCGCGGAATAACCGGCGAAAAGGGCGCAAAACTGCCGAAACTCGCATCGCGCGGCGTACGGCACGGATTGAAAGGTGTAGAATCGATTTCCGGCGAGTTTCCAGGAGCAGCGGAATGGCGTTGAGATCGATTTGCCGGCTGTCAATTGATTCGACCTTCAGGCAGTCGAGCCATTTCGGAGCCACCGCCCGGCCGAGACGACCGTCCTCTGACACGCTCCTACGAAGTTTCTGCGCACCGCAAGGGAAAATGGCACTGCCACGCGTTTTCTTCGACATGACCGCGGACGACAAGCCCGTGGGCCGCATCGTGATGGAGGTGAGCCGAAATTAACGCGCGTACGCGCCGCGTAGACGACAACCGGCCGCAAGCTCCGACCGCGCTCCTTGCGATCCCCGGCATGCTTAGCCATCTTGATTTTTCCACCGCGCCGGTTCGCGATCTAAACCTCAGAGTCTCCACGTCCCGTCGTGGCGATCGTTCGTTCCTCGTCGATCGTCACCGCTGCCTTCGTCGTCGTCGTTGTCGTCGTTGTCGTCGTCGTGACGAGCGTGGTTCCTGTTTGATAATCGACATACGGCGATCGGCGGCTGTCGAGAGCGGGGGACGCGATCGCGCGGAGTCATCGCGGCGAGCGCGACCGTCGTTGACGATGCGTCACGCTCGCGCGAGCACGCACCACGCTCTGGCCATTGCGAAATTTTCCATCGATCACGGCCGATCAGCCGGGTGTCCCCGTGCGCGCGAGGAAAACGCGCGCCCGCCCCTGGCAGCGGGCGCACGTTTTTTTCCGATGTCCAATTTCGGTGCAGCCACTCGGAATTCGCGGAAAATCGTGGTCGTCGAGATAAGGATGTGGAAAAAAGTGATTCGCTCGCACGGAGGGTTATTACATTTTAGCAATACGGCCGATAAGATAAGACGCTCTTCTCGTCTTTTTTTTTTGAAAATTATAATGAATTGACAGATCTATATAACGCTGGATGAATATTTTCTTTGAAAATGAATAGATTTTTTTCCTCCTGTAAGGACGATTTCATCGAATAAGAGTGCTTTATATTAATTGGCGTGTTATATAATTAGCTACTTTGCGCTAGGCTAAACATAGAGTTTCGCACACGATCGCAATTTTATATTTTTGCATAATGCAGAAGCATTGGTTTTTTAACACGCAAGTTTAGAATTTTAAACACAGATGGCGCGAGCTGGAGTAATAGCGTATTTATATCTTCTATCGCTGTTTCCTTTTTAATCGTTAATATTATTTCTTTATGAAGTAATTTATAAAAGGCAAAAAATAATTTTTTCCCGTCGCCTCACGAGCATAAATCGTACTTGAGTAACTTTTGGCGTGCTATATATTTTTCCAGAATATATGTATCTATCTAGAAATATTATATATAATTATATAATATATACAGAATAAAATATCTAGAGATTTAAATCCTATTTTTCCTGCAATGTTCTAGTTGAGGAAGGATGTTGTCCCCAAGACGGCGGAGAACTTTCGCTCGCTTTGTACCGGTGAGAAGGGTTTCGGATACAAGGGTAGCAGTTTCCACAGGGTGATCCCGAACTTCATGTGTCAGGGTGGTGATTTCACCAACCACAACGGCACCGGCGGCAAGTCCATCTACGGCGCCAGGTTCGAGGACGAAAACTTCAAGTTGACTCATACCGAACCTGGCATATTATCTATGGCAAACGCAGGCCCCAATACCAACGGCAGCCAGTTCTTCATAACTAGTGCCAAGACCAGCTGGCTCGACGGAAAGCACGTCGTGTTCGGAAAAGTCATCGAGGGAATGGATGTTGTTAGAAAAGTAAGATTTTCTGTCTCTAGCGATATTGCATATTTTTTAGTGAAAACTTAATCATTCTTACTGTTAATCTCTGATTTTCAAAGCACGATTTATCTATTTGATTTCTTTGAGATTCTCTTCTAATCTCTTTATGGTAGTTTAAAAATTTACAAATTTATAAGTCGTTTATGGGATGAGATATCAAAGATTCGCCCACCGAGATCCGCCAGTTACGAGTCCGCCGCTTTCGCGAGTGAAGTATTTAATAGTATTAATAGTATCAAATGGGCGGATAGAGTTATAACAGACCCTAATGTCACTTAAAAAAGTTCCACTGTGACTTCCCGCTGAAAAAATATATGTGGAATGAGGGGGATTTGAATCTGGGACCATCGCTACCAATCACTCGTTTTAACATGGAGTCACGCGTCATTCCAAGGAAATATTTTGTTACTTATTATTTGTATGTAAAGTAACAAAGAGTTGAGAATCAAGCCCAGGTTTCTCGCTTGATAAGCTAACTACTTTATCGATATTCTACAGCTCAACTAACATGTATTATTTATTCTTTCCAGTTGGAGGCTATGGGTTCCCAAAGCGGCAAGACATCCAAAAAGATCATAATAGCGGATAGCGGAGAGTTGTAGATCAACTAGATACTGTAATGACTGCATTTTTATTTAGCTGTTGCATACCTATTTGCTGTCTTTATTGTCCTACTTCATCCATTCCTATCGACCAAGGTTCTCTCATCGAGCACAAAAATTCAAAAATTTATCGAATTTTGTAAAAAAGAATTGTTTATATTGTAATATTTTCTACTTTATTTCAAGTAAATTTACTTCCCTTTTCATAAGAGGATAGAAAATCGTTTGCAGTGAGTTTTTATAACAAACAATTTGCTAATTCTGAAATCTTTTTTGCTTCGTTCCACAGTTAATACTCGTGTGTTTTTATAAAAAAATCTATGTTAAACTTTTGTGCGAAATCCATATTCTTCCACGAATACACTCGCTTAGTATCGCTAAGTGATATAGCGGAAAAACACATGCAATGAGCTCAAATTTTTTAGTATCATCCTATATATTTTAGTGAGTGTTCAAAATACGAATATCTTCATTAGAATAGATATTTCAAAGTTTAAAATCAGTGATTGATGTATTCCAGTGTGTTAATTAATGCATTTCTCTTTAATATTATATATTCTTTAATTTTATATACGTATAATACATATATATATATATCACGATTAGAGAATCCTCATTGTATGTTTTTTATAACTATATACCATTCCTCTTCTCTGCCGAAAAACAAATACATCCTCTTTGCCTGTCATAATGCCTGTCATAATGCGGGCAATGCCTGAAAGCGATACCATTTTACTGTAATACAACACCAAGTTGAAAAATGTAGTTGCAACAGTCAGAACAGTTTCAATTTCTTAAAAATAAAATTGTTTTCAGAAAGAAAAATGAGTTGTATGTTATTCCTACCACATGTTGTAGTTCAGTGTAGCTACTAAGTGAACTATATTTTAAGTTTTCAAATATTTTTCTGAAGATAACATCTAGATGGACATTGCATTTAATCCTTATTTCAATATCTAAACTATAGATAGTATTCAGGTTAAAAAATCGATATATAAATAACATACGCTTTGCAACATTTACGATCAACGTATATTTGACTTTTTTTTTATATTCATGTTTTATCAATCTGCTGCGAGAACATTGATAGAACATACAGCACCAATACTATTTACAACCTTGATTAGGACACTTTTCGATAGTAACATACGAATAGGAGGTGCACTAATCTAAATACGCAAGCGGATTTTATCCTTCCACAATTTTTTAACATAACTCCCATAAAGAAAATAATTTGTCAATTAATTTTATAATTTTTTTTCATGTTATCGTTATTATATTGATAAAAATTCATTCATCTAAATAATAAATAATAAAAAATCGATATGTTCTTATCGAGGGGTTGAGAGTCATAAATATATATGTATATATATTCTGACGCAAATAACAAGTATTTTTTTCTCATTCCGATAATTAATTTTAGAATCTTTAAGATATTAAGGATTAGGGATTATGGGATTCAGAAAGATAACTTGCTATATGCGTCAGAAATTACCTACTTATTCGAGTTATTACTCGATAGTAAGTAAGTACTCGACAGTAAGATAGAATAACAAAATAGTTTTTGGTCTTTTGATCGTTCGTTCGTTTAATATTTGTACTTCCGTCTTTGTTTTATATTTGTTTGCTTCTCATTAAACAATTTTTACACGTGATGTAAAGAAAGGCTATAGATTCACGTGGGTTTATATAGACTCTGATTACCAATCGAAGAACATTTAAATATTTTTACTCTCTACTCACATCATATGTTTTTCATAAATAAGTTCTCGAGTTTATATAGATCAGGATAATCACATTACGCACTCAGTTGCATATAGATTTTAAAACTCTCAATAACAACGATTATTATCTTTGGAACATTTTTTTAACATTGATATATCAAGAGACGTGTATGTATCGAAATAATGCGTAATCTATAAGTCACACCGTTTCGTTTAGACGTGTTTTATCGTAAATTTTTTAATTAATTTTTACGCTTGTAGTTATCTAAAACAACAGTAACATAAAGTTCACACTCATTACATTCTGAAGCTATTAATTTAGTATAAATTTAAGAGATTCAGTTTCAAATTCTTTTCAATAAAGTAGCATGAAATTATGAACCATGTCATCCTAATCATATTCTAATTACACCGTAGCAGAACGATTGCCTCCGAATCAATAAAGATATTCTTTATTGCACACCGATCATAAGAGATACTAATTTAATGCCACGGGAAATTGTCTTTAGTACGCTCTTATTTAACTATCGTCAGACAGTTTAAAGAAAGAAATTGAAGAATCTCTTGAGAACAAATAATTGGACAGAAAAAACTTGAATATGTAATTCAAGAGAACAATATATCTGTTCTATTACTTTGCAAAATTTAAAGGAACAAAATTCACAAATGCTAACATAATTGAGGAATGAAACCGACCAAAAGAAGACAGATTTGCAGGATATATAATCTCATTCATAGCTTTCAACAGATGTCTCCGTCAGATGTTTAATTAATTAGCGTCTCACTCGCAATCGCGTATTCTATCTTTTGAAACGTAACATTTCCAGCAGGCTGCAATATGAATATCCTTTATATTTTCTGCTTGAAACGTATACATACACACGCGCACACGTACATACACACCAATACACACAGAGCAACGTATATACACCTCGTGTACACACCTCGTTGCTGTAGATTATTATTAAATGTACATGACGATTTTTATACACATATCTCTACGTCCATATATCTGTATTATGTATCTATTTACTCCTATATCAGTGGCGGTTCATGCGGTCGAAATGATGTCGAGGAACGTCGACCGAAAAGAGCAGGAAAACGGATAGAAGACCGACCAGTGTGAAACAGGAAAAAGGACGATAGCTAAAGTTACGCGTAATTAACCGGATCAGCCGCCACTCTCTCTTCTTCTCTTTCTTTCTGTGTTTCTCTTTCAGAGTATATTATTAATTATAACGTGTATTAATTATAACGTGTGCATCTCCTTTGGCCCGCAAAGGATAGATTAACGTTTATGATTATCCACGTTGTCTGCGTTAATATACGAGAAATGCCGCGCAGAATGTTCTCTTATGTCATAATTTTATCCTAGAACTCTTTCGCGCCAACGTAACATTATCTGCTCGCAACAACTTAAAATGACATTACTAAAAATAATTGTCCCTTATGAAAATAGTTCTATAATCGATTCCCTCGATATTTGCCCTATCAAGAAAAATTATACGGCGCTTATATATGTATATGTATATATAATAACACTTTGTGTGCGTAACTGTGTTTTCGCTCGGAGTAGACAAGGACAGATCGCGTTATCTGTCATCTCGCGGTGATCACGAGTGCAATCAGCCGCAAAAGATGTATAGGTATTATCAGAATGAACGGAGGATACGAGCGACAATAGTCCGTAAATATCGAACTCAATGTTGCGCGAATGTATTGGTAAAAAGGCCTTCAGCTTCGTAAATTGCCATATTTAATAATACCAATTTCCGCAAAAAATTAAAATCACGAATATTTATTATTAATAAATATTACCCAATTTTGCACCAAACGTTAATTTCTATTTACTCGTAAAGAAATATTGATCGTGTCGATCAAGTCACTGTAAAAAAAATTTCGCGTCGAAAAGATCTCACAAAAAAAGTCTCACAAATTCGGTAACATCTACGAATCCGGGGTATTAATCTCCAGAACAAGATAAACTCCGAGTCCGAGTGTGAAAGGGACTACAAACATCTGAACGCAATTTATAGAGGATAGACACGCGCGAGGGTACGTTGAATTATTTTACGGTGCGAATAAATACACAAGAAAGAAAAGAAACAGTAATATCTCTTCGATCAAACTTATAATCTTCCCCAGCTTTAATCTCTCTCCCTCTTTTTGTCTTTCTCTTTCTATGTTTCTTTTCGATCTTTCTCGCGTTTGAACTCTTCTCAATTCAAGAGGATAAACAAGAGAACAATTCCAACAGATCTCTTTGGATTTGCGCGGGAGTTAGGTCGGATGTAGAACTCATTCGGCGAAAAAAAGAAAGAGGATAAATAAATAGCGGCAGTGCAGTAAATAATTCATACTGTCAATCCAGTAGATCTTGTTTACGAACGAAACATACGAACTGTCGTAATCGCGAGGGATGATCCGGCGGTGGTGCACTACTTGACGAACAGGTCCTTGAGAGTGGAGCAGATCGATTCGCAGTCCGGTTGCTCCTGCTCCTTGTTCCCGCTCGTGAACCAATTGGCGACCTTACTGGTGCGTGACTTGTTCGGCGACACGGATGGCTTTCCGGATGAACTACCCGCTTCCGCGTCACTTCCCCTGTGGCCCGAGGTAAGAATCTTCTCGATGGCATTACCAAGCACCTATTAATACCGAATCAAGCGAAAAGTTTTACCTTTACGCGACCTTACACTCTTTTTTACGATGTACTATCTTGGATGAGCAAACCAAAAAAATATATCGCGAAAAATAGAACTATAAAGTTCATAATTCTAATTATGATTTTCTCAACGTTTCTTTTATTAGAAATTTCTGTTACCGATAAAAAAATAAGCAAACACATTTGATGAAGAATGCATTTGTTTATTTTTTTTTATCGGTTCTTATACAGTTAATATATTTTTAACAGAAACTCCCAATTCTAAAAAACTGGGTTCAGACTAAGCAAGCAAGCAAGAATAAACATGAACAATTTACTTTTCTTCAATAAATGTAACATAATAAAAAATCATTAATGTTTAATCTGAACGGAACATTATAAATATATAATTCATTTACCTGAGCGTCCACCTTGGTACCACTGCTGTCGTCCCAGAGAACCTTGTGCCTGGCGCTGACATTCTTCGCGATCGTATCCTTGACAGTCTTCATCATCCGCGACTTGTCCAGCTTGAACGACATCATACTCTCTTCGTCGTATCGGTTCTTCTTCGAGATAGGCTGATGTCTTTTGGCGAACCAGTTGCTCGGTACCATCAAACCTCCAAGGGTGCTCTTGCTACTGCTAGTTGGTGTCTTGCACTTGGTGCTGTTCAGGATGGAGACGTCGAAGCTGTTGGATCGCGAGCTCTTTAATCGACTGCGCCTCTGCTCCGCCGTTTTGGAGGACCAGCTCGATTTCTGCTCGTCCTTCGTGCTCGACGCGTCCGGCGTGCCGCACGTGTTTATCTCCGTCGCAGATGACGTCAGGGAACTCAGGATGGATATTAGATCCGTGTTGGAGCATACGATACCTGCTGCCGTGCCAGGTGTCTCGGTCTCGGAGTACGGCTTCGTCATCTCGGACGCGCGTCTACGTAAGGCCGACGTTGACGCTGCGACCGACGCCGAGAATTCGGAGAACCGGCGTTTCTGATGCTGTATGTATTTCTGCGTGGTAGAACTGTTGCCCTCCAGAGGCTGAATCTCGCATACGCGCTCGCGAGACGGTGTCTTGTACATCTTTAAACGGACCTGGGATGCGTGTACGAGCACGATTAGAGCGCTCCCCGCTTAAACGAAACGTCAAAGAGCTGTCTATTTAACTATACATCAAATTAATATGAAATAGCTACGAATTGCTAATGGACTTTATATCGACTTTTCTCTCCGAAATAAAATTTAAATACGAACTTTAATTAATCTTCTTATATTTTTAAAACTTAAATTATTCTCTTTGAAAATTTTTGTCGATTGAGAAGATATATTAATTAGATGATCCTACTTTCCGCCTTCGTGTTTTGCCGTCAAAGAGGCAATTTTATTATTATCGTTATAAAATATGAGAGCTCTTGAATTTCGAATTTATGTCGCCGAGAACGTCTCAGAATTACGAGCAGACTCCTAATAGTCCTAATCGGCCGCGCGGCTCTTACATGTTTAATCTCGAGGACAGAAAAGGTACAGAAAAATACGGATGAGTAGAGAGCCACAATAAAAATTAAGAGCGGACAGCCTAATAAGCCTAAGTGGTTATCATGATATTACAAGTGGTTATCATAGCCCGGCCTTATCTTTTGATTCTATTAAACCAGCAGGAAAATGAGACTACAATCTCGTCCTTACGGCTTGTTATTCGTCCTTGTTATTATTATGATTACTTCTAAAAATGCCGCTAATCCGGAGTTATAATCTACCTTTCTGGCCTTGATCTCGGCAATGTCGTCCATAATGTCGAGCTGAAGATTGTGAGTACTCCCGCTGTTGCTGGGCGGTCCGGTCATCCCGGTGGAGGAGTCCCGCCGGCTCTGTAATATTCTGGTAGCTCCTCCCATGGGAAACGCGGCGATGGACTCTCGCCGATTGCGCCCGAATAGGGTGGTCGGCACCCTGGAGATCGTGACGACAGAATGCCGCCGGCCGCCGGACTGTGGTGCCGGCGTTTGTGAGAGCGTCGCCAGGAAAGCAGCCTCTCTCACCGATGGACCGGAACCTTCTCCGCCGCGCTCGCTCAACCGTCGCACCTATTCGCCAAATGCAATTTAAGAGGAAATTAATCGACATCGATACCCAATACGATTTATCTTATTGCTCGAGAGAGAAATTAAACCGATGGAACAGCGTCATCGGGGAGTTGTAAAAATTTGAATCGATGCAATATCGGATTTTATACATCTTTAATGTGATTATTTAAAGATCTCTCTTCGCCGCGGATTCTTGAAAATCCGACTGCGCGCGTTTAAACGATAACATTATAAAATTTCAAAACATTATAATTCGAATTTTATTTAAAAAATAAGACATTGAGTAAAAATAAATAATTGCCAGAAAAGGAGAGTAAAAAGCTTCTTTATATATATTTTCAATTGTATCTTGATTTAATGTCTTTTTTTTAACTTTGATATTTTGAATATATCTTTCTCTCTCCAAGATTAATTATTATCGAGATTATTCTAGCGTTCGGAGAACAGAGTCTATTTCAGATGTCTCGCGTGTATTGCAACAAATATACAGCGTATATCGATAATGTCGACCGCGAAGGACTTCCGGTGCACGTGTACAACACGTACCTGGGATGCGGTTATCCCGGATGTGCATTGCGGTGTAGGCAAGGAGTGCTTCCTGGCGTCCCTCCACGGCGAGAGCAGATAAGGATTCAAGGATGGCGAGTCCGGGTCGACGCATCGCGGCGGCGAATCCGTACGGCAGTGCGCCGCCTCTTCCTCGCCCTGCGTGCTTTCCTCGACGACGATCAACGGCTCGCTCGCGCCGTTCCCGCTGCCCGAGCTCGGACAGAATGACTGTCTTATCATTTCTAGCCTTGCAAAAATTTTTTGAGATTTTAAAACCTTTCATGAAAATCTTGCTTTTCTATTAATGTCTAAGGGCCAATTCCACAATTTACTTTAACCGGAGTTTAACTATCCAATAGAAGAATTTGTTTTATATAAAACAAACTCTCCTTTTTGTGGGTATTTAAACTCCGTTAGTTAAACTCCGGTTAAAGTAAATTGTGGAATTGGCTTTTAGAGCTCTAAACTTTTACTTGCAATATTTTTTTGGCAATCCTTTTTAATAAAAATTCAAATGAAATATTAAAACTGTGAATACAGAGACTATGGAAACTTTATTTGTTTTTATTTTTTAATTAAAATTGTTTTTAGTACAAATATTTCGTTTTACTGATTTGACATTCAGCATTTAGTCCCATAAACGGAATCAGCGTCTCGATACACATGCTGCTTAAGATTCCAAGCGGATATCCGACAAGGTTTCTCGAGCGCGATACTGAGATTCGAGAGATTCCCAGCCTTTTATTGTCCAGACGGAGAGACAAGCATCTACTTGGGTAAAGCACTACACGTAATATATAGTCTCGTTCGGCTCGTGTAATTCAGAGCACGTGCGAGTATTTCGATTTGATGTATCCAGGACATACTTCTCCCTCCCTCTCTCTCTCTTTCCCTCCCCGTGTATCACATCCATGTAATTCGAGGGTAATTTCGGCGTAAAATCTCTATAAATATATTTGTGTGGGATGTAACGATACAATTCCCAGAGCTATAATACCTTCAAACGGACAGGAGGGAAAAAAAATATGTCAGGAATGACAGCAATGCATTAAACGTTACATTTGCGCAGTTACGCAAATATTTAGCGTTTGCAGGAGTCATATTTTTGTTCAGTATCTAGGTCAGGCGCTACAACTCACATTAATGAAATTTGCGATCACCTGCGACCGCTGCAGCATTAGCTTCCATCATCAATTGTTTATTCACAGCTTAACCGACACCGTGACGTCTATCATAAACAAATTGCTAACGTTTTGGATATGCAAAACGCGTAGATTGCGTTATTAGCGCGGCGATTAAAACAACAGGATCTGCACAATGGGAAAAGAGTTGTTATTCCGATTGACTTTTAAATTTCGTCCCAATAAATTTCAACTCTTTGTGGTCGTAATGCGGAAATTCGAATTGTTTAATATCTGCATGCTCGAGCTTTTTATCGCAAAAGATCAAATCCGGTGGGCGTAATCGAAAATTTAAAACAAAAATTAAAAAATTTAAAAATTTTAAAAAAATTAAAAATTTAAAAATTAAAAGAAATCCCTTATTTATAATTGAAATGTATGCTGAAATAAATTGCCCTTTTGCTCAACATTCGGTATTCCGTTACAGATATCCACTTTTACTTATATATAATATGCCGGCGTGTAGAAAGTACAAGAGGAATAAAAGAATATCCAAGAAGGCACTTTACGGTAGTCCCCAAGTCCTTCCAAGTTCAGAAATTCAATAGGAGGGAATGAAAATACCTGTCGATTTCTTTTTAATTCACTTACTTCTCGCAAGCTATAGTCACGTCCGCGCTTTCGTTCAACGACAGAAACGCCGCGATCGATCGACCCGTTTCACTGCCCCTCTCTCTCTTTCTCTCTTTCACTCTCAGTCGTCCCGGTAACGGGCAGCGATAATGCCGGAAATTAATATTCGGATACGTAGGTCAGTTTATGAGACGGATCTAGTCGGCGATTGGCCGGTCTAGAAATAGCGAGCGCGAAGCCGCTCCGGGGATTCCAGCGGTGAGATATCGGGAGGAAAGGCGACGCTATACGGAAGTGAAGGATCCCGTAAAGGATGTTCTCGGCGATAGCGATAAGGTATATAAAGCCACGTATTGGGTATTGTTGTTTAAGACGAATTTAAGTGCACACGAGAGTACGCTCCCGCAGTCATGAAGCTGCTCGCTCTCCTCACCGTCTTCGTCGTGCTGACTTACACTTCGGCCAGCTTGATACCTGCCTACGACGGGCCTACTTACGAACTGAGTAAGTATATCTCATCAAGAGAGATCATGAATTAATTCTCTAAGTCTCAAACGACCGCGAAGTTCCCTCGATAACGATCCTAATAGCTATAATTAATCTCGAATGTTCACTTTATCAAAGATTTATTCGCGACGATATTCGAGATATCCAGTTCGAGTTACATTAAGACATTTTTTGTCGATAATTAGAATATTATAATGTGTGTGAATACCGGCTCGTTGAATATTATACATTGTAACTTCATTTTCGCGGAGAATAGTGCGCCGTCGAGAGGTAAAGCGACGATATTTTGCAATAGAGTAATAAATGTCCAGAATGCACTGCCTTCTGTCTCGCGTTACATAATAGTTGTAACACATATATTCTCTCTCTCTCTCTCTCTCTCCTCTCTCTCTCTCCTCTCTCTCTCTCCTCTCTCTCTCCTCTCTTTGACGTGCGGCCTTTTAACAGACACTGATAATACGCTGTCGATATCCTTTCGTATCGAGTTCGACACGACCCTTTCTAGTGACGAGTCATTTCATTATTACGAGTTACTGTATCATTTCCGAATACTGAATTAGAAATAATCTTTGAGCTTAGTTGTACATGCTAAATAAGCTGTTTCTTGTATATTTTTAAAATATTAATTTAAATGTCAAAGCTATTTCCATAATAAAAGTCGCGCAAAAAGTTTGAAGTTTGAAGTTTCAAATCGCAAGCGAGAGAATCGTGCAATTCCCAATATGAAACATTTGAAAAGAGAAACAGGAATTTCTTCGAAAACTTTTCACTTTTCTCGTTTTAAAAATCAAGAGCAGTGCACGAAGGCTACGATCAAAGAAAATTGATTTCGCCCTTGGAAAAGAATATGCGCATCCCTCATGAAACCAGTTCCACATTAGTCCAACGTCTTCGTTACACCTCTCGAGACACCGGATACCAATAAAATGCGATACCCCGCGATATCAATTCTCTTTTATCGGAGAATAAAAGTGACGGAATTGCGTTTCAGCTACAATTGAGGATCCGATGTACGACGAGGTGCCGGCGAATCTAACGCCCATCCGCAACCGGCGTGTGACCTGCGACCTTCTGTCCTGGCAGTCCAAGTGGCTGACCATCAACCACAGTGCTTGCGCGGCCAAATGCCTGGCGCAGCGTCGCCGAGGCGGTCGCTGCCGCGACGGCATCTGTATCTGCAGGAAATAGGCGTCGTCCGACCTAGGCCAACGCAATGTCCCATGGATCTTGTACTCGCTGTCCCGCGGTATTGACTACGTTGGTGAACGCCATCGCATTGTAATTTGAATTAATATTCATGGGAGATCACGAAGGGACCCGGTTTAATCATCCGATCGATAGTCCCGACCTCGATTGTTCGTCCCTCCGCACAAATTTCCGCCAAAATGGATCACGTCGATTATTAACGATAATTATTTTAATCACTCTCGCGCGTCGCTACCGAGCGTGTTGATAATAAAGAACAACGGTTCTTGTTCGCGTCACCGTCACGACGAGCGTTTCACGGGGAATTAACAAGAACTAATATCGACGTTATTAATGGAAGTTAATTAAATCGTTTATCGTAATGGCACTGTGATAGAATTGTATAACATTTGTCAGTCATTTCTTTATGGTGCGTGTATGCAATTTTGGTTGAGCCAAACGTAGTCTTGTGAAAATTATTTTAATATATATTGATTAATATTAAATAGTTATAACCAATAAAATTAATTATCGAGATAATTGCATCGATATAGATTTTTCAACTGAGTAATTATTCATTAAATGTAATACAAGTTTATGCGTATGTTACTTGAACTAGAAACAACCCCACAAAGTAATTAGCAACGCTTACAATAATTAGCTATTCTATTATTTTATTATAAAGTTAAAATTATTTGACTAAATTAGGCAGAATAATTAAAGTAAATAATTAACGTAAATATAGTAGTAACAACATTTTTGTAAAATTTTTGAAAAATTAGATCTTTTTAAAACTTTACATATTATACAAAACAACGTTTTAACAAAAATTTTGTATACACATATAAATACACATTGAAATTTTATATACACATATAAAAAATAATAAACATTTTATCTGTCTGCTATTTCATTATATTAAAAATAATATTATCAAAAATAATCAAAGATCATTTTTATTGCCGCAAAAATAGGTGTTGATGATTGCAATCATTCGAACAAAACGTCATATAGTCCACACCATAGTCTGCGAATTGATAATTGACCTTTGCCCGGCTCATTCAAAATCTATTTCCTGATATAAAAGCAACATGTGGGCCCGGTCGATAGTTCCGTGTTGGCGAATCCAATCACTAACGTAATATCTTTCGGCGCGCTGTGTATATTGATTCGTGCGTTTGCGAACGTGCACAGAACACAGACAGCCGCTGAACAATGAGCTGTCCAACCTATTCTAGGAGATGGAATCTAGAATTAAATTAAAAATGCGTCGAACAGGAGAACGATTTCTAAGGCTCATTCAATATATATTTATTCTATATACAAAATGTCTCTGTCGATATATTCGTGGGCATTGGTTGGAGATTCTTTATGATATTCCAGATAATTATCTTTACACATTAACATTACAAAGAATTGCTTTTAGTGCTTGGCAAATTAGATGTCTTTCAAGTATATCAATGAGTATTCTGTGTCCCCAAAACGCGAAGGGTCTTAAAAATGCAAGGCAAAATTACTACGTAATTGCACTGATCCTGACACGCTCGAGAGACACTCATCTTGATTTGCCAGATTTAATTCCAATGTTCATTAAGCTTCTTTCGGATGTCCCTTATATTTATACGCTACTCAACTAATGCAATATACGACGCTCGTATCATTCCTGATCACGCACATACGAAAATCCTCTACTCGGAGCACTCGCTCGACCTTTCATTTCTACCTACTCGCGCGATAAGGGCCATCCACGATGAAAACTGATACTCTGGAAGGGCACTCTAAAAGTATCTGGATGCATTTCCCATAAGAAGATATTAGAGAGATCAAACGGATCGGATTAGGACGAAATCGGATTAGTCAGAAGAGTTTCTTAATGCAACGAGATAGAAGTTTCTACGGTTCTTTTCTTTTTTGATTTACAAGACGACAGTTTCATTAGTAGTATCGTGTATATCACATGTTCCCCGATGTCGGTTGTACTTTTTTTTTCGTTGCGACGTGTCCTCGACAGTGGGAGGGATCGAAAATTTGCGACAATTAACAGTCCACCTGTGCGATAAAAGTTTCGCCGACAAAACCGCCGACAAAACCAAGCGCGGCGTAGTTACATGACCCAGGGCGCAAATTATCGGTCCGAGAATACTCGATATTCGCTTCGCGGAACCACTTTACGTGCAATTTCCGAGACGATGGAAAACAGAGGTGGTTCTATTCCATGTTCTCGAAAGGTGGTTCATCGGTCGGTTGAATTGACGCTGAATTTGTTCCGATAGAACGGGATCTCCTCGAGAGAGAAAGAGAGAGAGAGAGAGAGAGAAAAACGTATATAAAACCTTGGGATGAAGTTGGAGGAAAGATCGCTTTGATCAGGATACCACGGTTAATTCGATTCCCGTGGCGTGCGGATTCGACATGCAGCGAGACGGGCCGACGTCAGCGTTTCAAAGTCACCCGGCTTCGGAGAAGAGCTCAGAATCTCGCTCTCCGAGAGCGACTTTGAACTCTTGCCTATCCTTTACGACGCGACGTCAGAGTTGCCGCTGACTGAAGTCGGCAAATGGAACAACGCTCGTCGACCAATATATCGGAATAAAGCCCAGCTGTTCTCGAGCCCTATTGTCCGCGTGACATTAATATTACACGGCGAGAATACCTAGAAACGCTCGTACACGCTACAAACGAGAGAAAATAACTTCTGCCATTGAATAAAGAACATTAATCTTGTGAATGCGAGCGTTAATCTTACGGAATTTTCCGCGCGTTCTTTGCGAGGGCAACAAAAAAAAAAGAGCGTCTTATTGTCTAAGTTTTCATGCTGCTTCTGCGAAAATGTTCACTGATTATTCTTGATATAATTTTTATAGGTTTTATCATGTTTTTTGCAAGAAGGAAACGGCAAAACGATTTCATTGCATTACATCTAAGTGCTTCCTTTTTAGATTCGTATGTTTTCATACTTTCGAATGAATAATCACAATTTCGTTGTTTACAGCGAAAATATTAGAGTACATAATGTTCGGCGCAGTTGTGTTTTCTGGAATTTAAACTACTTTGGCAAATATTAGTGCTTAGGTAATACCATTCGCCGCTTGCGAGATTGCGTATTGTAGACCGCAGGGAAACGACTCGATTTATACGATATTTATTCAATGCTCTTCTACATGCAATATTTTTTATCGTTCGGGCGAGACCGCACCTGCGGTCGTTCGAAACATGCAATGGGATCGCAGAATGTAAAAAAAAAGAGTAAGATTTGTCCGGTGTGCGGTGAGAAAATGCGCAAAACGCAGGGCAATGTAATCAATCAGATCGTCCGAATAGATCCACCTTTGAAGCTACCGTAACGAACCGCGTTGCGCGCGCGAACGATGGGTTAAATTTAAGTCAATTCACATGAGGGTAAGAGTTTATGGAGCGAGAGCCAATTACGCCGTAATACCGCAAAGAGGATTCAATAACGAGAGAAACGGAAGAGAGGAAGGTCAGCGTTTCCGTTGCATTCGAATAAATCACATCGTCCCGTTCTCATCTGTCTCCGTCTCTCTTTCTCGCCTTCTCTCTTTCCTCCCTGACAAGCCGTTTGAATTCTCTCGTTTTCTCCCTCTGTTTCCCTTCCCCATCGCTTCCAATATCCTTCGAAGCTCAGCATGCCGGAAATTTCAGCGTTGGCGACTCTCAAATGAGATTCGAACGAAGAACACTGGCGCGACATCCGATAAACCAAAGAGCCCGTAAGTGCACCTTTAGTAGTAAACCCTTTCGATCGATAGTGTTACTACAAGCGTGGCGGCTTGGCTTTTGAGCTTCAAAGGTGGCCAGCTGCCGAGTTGCCGCAAGATGGGGTGAGATTGTTCCGTTCCGACGGGGTTACGCGTTGCATCGTCACCGGTACATTAGCATCGTGCTGGCGAAAGGGCTTTCGGACCGATGAGCTTGGTCTCTGAGAGAAGGACAGAAAAAGAGAGATGAAGGAAAAAAGAGAAAGAGAGAGGAGAGAGAGAGAGCAATCAACGGCGGCGTGATGAGAATACTGGTGACAGTGTAAATAAATCCTCACTCGATTATTTTCTCAGACGCAAAGTTACATACTTCATTTACCGCTGGATGCGACCGTCTACTACCGGATTTTATTTTAAGAGAGAACCGCACAACGTGTCGATTAGCACCAGCGGCAGACGCTCGTAAAGCTTCTTCCTCTATCTATTAATAGACGTAGGCATCGAAAAAGCATTACGCGATATAATAACGACGTAGAAAGTTCCCGATTATGACTAAAATTATTATTATTATTATTATTGCCATTACGGTTTGCCGAATTTGTCTCGTCTTCTCCGAAAGGACGAAGGAAGGGAAAAATCCACCTGTTCTTCTAAATCCGCCGCCAAATAAAACGTATAAAACTCAATTTAATATTATCACGCGGCCACCGTGCTTCACGCGGCCACCGTGCACGGATTCCAGCTCTAAAAATCCCTCTTTTATCCTCTCGCGCGAACTTAATCACCGCGCAAAAGTAATCTCGGGGGTTGGCACGCTTCCAGCATGTAACAAAAAGATCTTTCACGTGCATGGGGACGCTGATACCTCACGGGCGGGCGCGAACCGACCGCCCTTCAAACCCTCTGCGTGACGTAATACCGGGGTGCACACCGTATTTGACGTCACGCTTTTATTCCGTCTCGTGCATAACGCAATTGACGGGCGTCGTTGACGGTCTATAAACGGAACCCGTTAATGTTTCGCGGTCATATGAAAATCGCCAGATGGTGATTTAATGGCGTGTGGAATAATCCCCTCCGTTACGGTGGATAAATTATAACGATATTACACTCGTGGCCGATTCCTCATTAGTAAATGCCGCGATCATCGTCGCCCGGCTACCGCAAGATCATCAGATATTAATGACTCCTCAATGTGTAACGCTAGATTTACGGCTCTTCTCGGGACGATAATAAACACAAAATTATCTGCCGAATGATACTGTCCGTGCAAAAGAGAATGTAACGTACAGTGGGAATGGTCCGAGCAGAAAAAAATGGAATGGACATAAAGATTGTTGTCTGGGGAACAATATTTTTCGATTACGTATAAACTCGCCAACATTGTATTAAACTCGTATTGTTCAACCCCCAAGCCTATTTCTCTTGAATCAACCTGCCCGTTTTTTACGTTCATAAATAATTAAGCATTAATTTGTCTGAAATTATTTTTTGATGTTTTATGATTACTTGGAAATTAAAAAATAATATAGAACCACAATTAACAAAGCTTAACAATAAAAATTATTATAAAATTTGTCTTCGGAGAAGTTTATGAATACACAATATCGATTTCTAAAATCTCATTTACTAGAATTACATTAAATAAATAATAATAATTTACAATATGATACTTGCTACTTTACTACTTTTAATAATTGAACATTTAATATGACTGTAATTTAATATAATCGTTTCAATTATTTATTAATATTATTTCATGCATGGCATAAATATCGTTTTCAATGTTTCTCTAATTAACTAAGTATTTTAAATCAGCTTTCCATCAATTACAGTTACGATATAGAAATCAATATTACGTATTTGGATTGCTATGCCTAGTCCAATATTAATTATTGTTAATTAACAATTAGTATGCGTCGTCACACAAGGTTAAAAATGTTCATTCCAGACGCGGGGCTGATTAACTAATTACAACCTCGTGGAGAGAGACGACAGAGATGAGAATTGTTAAATTCCTCTCATTTCCTTAGAACAGTACGACGTGAAATGCTCCACGGAGCGTTTCCTACGGAGCAACGACAGAATAGCTATTAAAGACAATTCATTTGGCCTTCCAACTCTCGCACCATCGTCCCTGTTGGCTCGTTAACTTCCATTCTTTGTTCAATGCGCAGCCTTCCTCTGTGCCTGATGGACATTTAGTGCCGTGTAATTACGTGAAACGCGCTACTGTACGACGTTACATAAGTACAAGTACAGAAGATGACGCGTGCCCACGACGACGCGAGACGCACGTCAAGTGGCAGGCAACTTTGCCAAGTTGCGCGAAGCAATAAATTCAGAATCGAACTTTTCGTGGGGATTAATCTTTTTCGTCCCCCAATGAGTTTCTCGAGAATTAAAGCGGAAAGTCTCGCCCACCCTCACTGATAACAAGTCGCTCTTCTTATCGCTCGAAATAAAGCTCCGAGAGCTTTCTGAGAAAGAAAAAAGCCTTTTGAGCCTTCTGAGAAAGACTCTCTTATTCGACGTCGAATCCCCTCCGTGGGAATTTGTTTTGCTTCAGGACATACGCGCCGGCGTCAAAGCGCAAGGACATGCAACCACCAGGATTTTCCTCCGGACTTAATTAAATACTTCGGATACCGACTATCGTCGCAAATATTTCCGGAAGGTCGGTCATCTCGGCAACGATGCGCTTTGAATTCTGCCTTCCTCGTCTCATATTTTTCTCTTCTTTTCCACCCTTTCTCAAAGAATTTGCACAGCAAACGAATGATTTAATCCCCCGCCGGCTATATATATATATATTTCCTGTTTCTATTTATACATAACAATCCAGGAGCTTGAAAAAATACTGATAAGATGATGGATAGATAACGGACAGAAATTTATGGCCGAAGGTTACAAAACAAATAAATTGGTATTTATTTTGCGATCGCATATACCCTATATAAAAGAATATAGACTTCTTATGAAATTCAAATACAACCAAGATTCCTCTTCCATCTCGATGTTTACAATATACAATATACAATATACAAACTGGAAATTGTATTCGCTGATTTTGTAATAACGTGTTTTTTTTTAATTATACTTGTTAAATATTTAATAATATCATATTCGTTCATTTCTTATTATTATCATCTGTATATATTAATATTACGTATATGTGTATTAAAGCGGAAGAATATCTCTGTGTTCCATCCCGTTTTAATTTTGTCACAGATGCAGCGTGATTTATATTTAATAATAATGTCGATTGGATCTTAATCTCTCGTCAATCGACGAGTTATCGGTTGTTAAGCAAAATCTCTTCGAATATATACGCGATAACTGTTAGTAAACGGGGTAATTCAAAGCACTTATTCAAAGGTTCATTTGAAAGCAAATTCGCAGCGAATCGGATGTAATTGATCGAAATCTCGTTGCAGAAAGATTATGTATTGTATAGAAATATCTGTCATTACCTGCATTTTTTCGTAAAATTGAACAGATTTCACCATTGTTATTTTTAATCGTTTTATATAACGAATAATATTTCATAAGTAAACTTTTAATTGAAATAATAAAATTACTCGCAAAATTTAATCGTTACGTGACAATGAAACAGAGGAAAATATCGAATGTTTTGACAGTAAAAATGTTTTGGTATAACTCAAATGGAACAATAATTCATCGTGAAAGTGTCCAAATGCAAGTCATCTAATAGCAAACTCGGAAAAACAATTTTTATTAAACTAATATTTTTATTTTTATTCTATAAAATATACGTTATATTTTAAAGACATATTTTATCAATACTCGTGTGCGCCATTTGGTAAAGTGCTCGATGTTAAATACGATTAAAGTCAAGCGGAAAAAAATTCAAATTGAACTGAATCGGATTATTTATAAATACGTTATACATCTTTGTTGACTTGCTTCTCGCATCACTTGCCTTCTTACACAATTCTAAGACTATTGGGGTATTACTTCTTGACTTTTCATCTATTTTTACACTCAAAGTTGTCGAGGAACTTTTGTATTTTATGCGCATCGATCAAGTGTCTCTCGGAAAGACAAGAAAAGTTTGAAGGGCTACCGTCTCTTTCCCCCCACTGATCTGTTTTGCTAACTACGGTACATGAATCAATTCATTTGGGGTACAGCGGCAGAAGGCCGAAATTACCGGGAGCAATTATTCGCTGCGAATGCACAGCTATATAAACCTGCCGGGGCTTGTAATTGTCAATTAGACGGACCGTCAAGATTTTATCGATTTGTCGATAATCCCCGTATTCGGCCCCGTTGCTGATGAAACACGATTGAAAGGATTCTCGGAGGATGATCGTATTTTCGAGAAGAAAAGTTCGTTAAGAAAACCGTTGTGTTGATAAGCTATCTATTATCAACTTTCTTAATCGCGGAATAAATATGGGGATTAATTTCGTGATTAAAAAAGGAAATAGTTTGTTAAGCAGCTCAAGCGTTTAATCGCGGAGTGGAATAAGGAAATCTCAAACATGAGACTTTAATGAAATTTCGCTGATACTTTGGATACATCGCGTATTTGTTTTTCATGCACAATCTCTCGTAATGTGCATGTTCCGCAATTATAAACACAAACAACATAATGCAAGCTAGTTTCCTAACCAAACGCGTTTATATAATCGCTACAGTAATATTCAGAAGCGGTAAACTGTCACCCGAGTTTACATTTAAATAAACTCATGTAGAATTCGCGTGTCTAACACTTGGCGAATTCCATCTATCACATTTAATTTCTATTCCGCATGAAATTTAAAATGCTCTGTTTAACGGGCAAAACTCACGAGTGAAATAATATAAACAATTCCATCTGGTAGCCAATAATTATTGCATAAATAATAGAAAACATGGACCTAGGGGAGGCTCATAACAATCTACACGGTTTTTCCATTATGGCGCTAATAAATACAACCTAACGAGCTTACTCCCGCGGGTTTGCTCTTAAACGAAAGCTTGCCTCTGGATAATTCCAAATTATTTTTCGCGTGGATTGTCTTTTTACTTGGATTACCACAATAATATCGCACGAAAAACTCCACTACATCTAGTGGATCTAATCTAGTAGATCTAACATAAATGATTGGCTCCAGGGTAGGTCCAGGGATAATCGATCTCCACTCTTGTATGTACAAGTTTCACAAGATACAGATCCAATAACAGGAACCACGTATGTGAGTTATGACTACTTATCTCAAGGATTCCCGCCCTAAGGTACGATACGAGATACCGTGTAAATATATCCGTCGTCCGTCATTACCGTTATCCCGGGCTCACCCCCGAGCCAATTAGGGACGTAATGTCGAGCCACGGGCGATAAAGTTTCCAACGTACGCCTCGAACGCGGAGAGGTCGGCGCCGACCCCAGGGGAAGGGGTGCGTGGTCCCGCGACATCGCGGGACATTCAAAAGCCACGGGACCGCGACCGCGGCTCGAGGGTATCGGTAAACATCGATACGTGGCAGCCGAGTAAGCGGCGGGATTGTCTCACCTACCGTAGGATTGTCGGCCGCGAGGCGATGTTGATCCTGGGGGGTTTGTTAACGCGGCCGCATTCACTGTCCGACTGCGAGCCACTCGCTCCGGCACACCACCCGCGATGATACTACCACCACTGGTCTCTGCCGCTCTTCGCTGATCCCTCGCTGCTCGACACCACGCACCGCACCGCGGTGTCGGTCCCTCGGTGTAACGACCCCGCGAACTTCCCGCTGCACCTACGTACAGTCAGGCACCCTTACTGCACGTCGGTCCTTCGAGCGATCGCTCCGTCGCGATCGTTCCGGGCGATCGTTGGACCGCCTTGGGATTTGGGCCGAAGCTCGCGCCCGGGGATCGCGCGATCGATCGCGACGCGAGAGATCGAGGATCCCAGGGGTCGAGGGAGGTCAGTTGTATGGCGATGGATTTTTTTTTTTTACGAGCGATCGCGGCGATCTTACCAAGTTAAGGACGACGACGAGTAAACCCAGCCGCGACGGTGGTCAGAGCGGCACTACGAGCCTCGCGAAAGACCCGGCGCCCCCTCTCACCATCGACCCGGGTTCGCCCGACCAATCGACGCGTACACCTTCCTGTCGTTTAAGTACATTCCGCTGGATCCGGGGAAGGGGTGAGGGGTGGCTCGACTCGTACCGGGGGTGGCGGACCGCGAGGCGAACGGCAGAGGCGGCGACGGTGACGGAGGTCGTTTCACGTGTTGCTTCGGTATAAACACTGGCACATAATTTAATGACGCCATCCAGCGTGCGACGTTCCTGGAAGCGAAATTGATTTTGCAATTGACGCGACGGAGCCCATCTCGAAGGGAACATCGACCGATTCCGGATGCAGCTCGAAAAAAGCCGAAGCAACGCCTCCGATACATCAACGTCAACTCTCTCTCACTCGAGTCCGGCGATACGTGCGTTTTAAACTGAAAGTTTTAAAATATACGGGGATACAAAATTTTCAGCTTGCAAACTTATTGCTTGCAGCTTTATTTTTAAAACGGAAATTACTTAAAGTTAAAAAGTCAACTTGAAGGAATTGAGCACCGTCATGTTAAGATATATCTTTTATATTATGTAACACAATGTAACGACGGTGTTTTCCCGGTGCACGTTACATTATTACGTAGTAAGCTGATAATGCTGTAATGGTGTTACTGTAATGGTGTATATTGTAATACTATACTCTTCTACTGCACGTTGCGGTAATAAGCTTGGGTTAAAGTGCACGAAAAATAACCGCGGCGAAGAAAAGTTTTATGATCACCTTGCGTCGAGGAAATTTATTATCTCATAAAAAGCGATATCATAACTAGAACTAATAAATTTAAAAAATTCAAGTCCTCGTGTAGACGTTCTATAATTTTATTTAGGCTGTTATTGAGCTTAGACGGTTGTCACATTCATTACTGTAATCCGAGCATTCCGTTAATTTAATCAATATTTTGTAAAATTATTAGATTATCGTAGAACCACAACAGAGATAGATGTCCATTATAAATTTCAGATAATCCGTTAAAGAAATTTAATTACTTATCTATGTAGAAATTTAAAAAATACTTTAAAAATGCGGAAAAAGGATGTTAATTCCAGAATATAATTTATATTCTCGAAATATCTTTGGCAGAAAAATATCCCAATACATATTTTAAGTCTTATAATTGAAAATCGAAAATAGTAAGAAAAATGATGATAAAAAGTTTGAGCTTTCGTATCCAATAAAAAATCAACTCTTATTATCAGAAGATTTAGAAGGATTAAGAATGATTTCGAATGTAATAAAGAAAAAAACATCTATTTCTGTTCATTTTAAATCTTTCTATCAGCTATTTTGACATATATTTCGATGACATTTTTCACGTCAACTTATGGGTAAGACGATGGTTTGAAGCTGCGACTGCACGTGGAATAGAAAATAAAGAAAACGAATGTATCAGAAATCGAAGGTCATAAATGATGAAAATGCGAACCTTTATATTTTTACCGGCGCAAAATATATTATTGGCAATTTCAAGGCGCGACCACATGCGGAAAAGCCAAGGGGGATGAGGCATTAAATTTTCGATCGAAGGTCATCATAAATGATGAAAAGTCACGAAACTGGAACGAATACTTGCGGTGATTTATGTCGATCGCACGAGGCTTAAAAAAAAAACATAAAAATATATTATTTTACAACCAATGAAAGAGAGAGAAAGAACAAAAATAATTCTAACGCTAAGAATTCTTGTTTAACGTGATAGGAATAACATTCATCATATTTTTCTCTAATTTCTAAGACGTGCGACACGTAATAAAGGCGATGGGTCATCTCATTCCGCGTAAAATTGTAAATCGAAAGAGAAGTCGTAATAGAGACAAAGTGCAAAGAACACGCTGCTTATTTATGTAACTCTCTAAAACGACCCGACAAGTGCTTTTATCGCAGCGAATTCCGTGTATACGTCGCTGATAGCGCGTGAAGGCAATCGAAACTTTATGCGATTGTTAAACGGCGACGGCATCATTGCGCCGAGTAGAAGCAATCCAACTGCAAGCGGGCCGCTTAAAGGTGGAACGGTATCGCACTAGATTTGCGAGGCTTAAGCGTATTATGAGTCCTGAAATCCTCGACTACGCGCGAGCTGTAGTCGTTTATTGCATCTCATCGCAAATTAATTCTAACGCGCATTACAAGACAACGATTATCAGCAGCTTCACTCCAAGAGGCTTACACGCAGCACTACGCGATATTACGCGAAAAGCCTGAAGAGTCACGCGTAGAATTGGATTTTCTTTCCGCCCATTGGAAGTCAAATTACGAGATTGCTTAATACGCCCTCGCAAATTAAGCTTTAATAAGAGGCCTTATAAACCTCATAAATATGCAACGAGACCTCCAATTGAGACCTCCGAGAGAGATTTTACCCGAGAGAACCGTAATATTTCATAGACCTTAATTGACATAATATTTAATATTAAACATTCCAAAATCGTGGCTACTAATCTTCTTCGAATTTTTTTAAAGAATGCAAAAGATGCGTCGTTAAGACGGCGCGTAGGCGCCGGAATATTTCCCCTCAATTTAATACATATAACAGGATAAAACGCGCACGAAACTCACGTTGTAAATAATTTTTGTCATCCGAAGGGTATATTCGTCCTGCGAGACGCTCTATAAAGCGATATTAGAGTTACGAAACTTATTGGCCGACATTTCTCTTTTACGTCGCGACGCTACCGAGAGATTTCTTACGTGTCGCGCGAACGACGTGGTGAGTCCTGGTTGGAAAAGTTACGGGGCTCTTGTGCAATTTATACCTCGGAGATAGCTCTCCCGATATAATGTATGAAAAGCTCGGATCCGCGAATGCCAGTCCGCGGATCCGTTGATCTGGACTTCGCAGATGCGTCACCCCGCAATTGACCTTCGCTCGAGATATTTCTTTCCCCTGATCCCACCGATTTTGTAATTTATTCGCGCTTCATTTTTATTTCACACACCGGCCGGATCGATAGACCAACACGCGACGAAATGGATTATATTCTCTCGCGCGAAATCCGGTGACATTAAGCTCCCGCGCTTGTCGACTGCATGCAACATGAGGGAGTGTCATCGGTATTTGTAAACCGTTGTTGACATCCTCTGTGCAAATATCGAAATTTAGTATTTCGGAGATGATGGATACAGTCCGTGTATTCGTGCCGTACAAATGTAGGGTATCGCATTATGTATGCTACTTCACAGACTTACATGTCCCTGTGATCTGACTCTGAAAAGGATATCTTTTTCAATCTGCATATACAATTTATATTTAAACATTTATGAACGTAGCTTTAGAGGGAGTCTTAGCGAACAAAAGTCTTCTTTCAATTTAAAATGTTTCTGAAAAGAAATAGTCACTAAGAAGATAATAGCGAATATACGCGACTCGATATAATAATATATAAATAATCGTATTATCATTCATCAAATAGATTTAAAATGCCAAGATAACAGAAGCCAAGTGTTAATATCATTATTAAAATAATAAAAGGAGAACAGACTTGAAAATTTGATGTAATGTTAATTTTCAAATCTACAAATAAAATGAAATACATTACGTCACAATGAAAAATTTATGTGCTAAAATTATTTCTAAAAACATCTCGATCAGTATCATTTCTGTTCACTCTATAATAGACGTATCGGGTCATTTCATATTTGCTTTGGCTTCAGTTTCTGTTTCCTTGAACATCGACTCAATGCTCGCTGATATATCAAAAGAGGTTCATTCGCCGGTAAAAGTCATAACAGTCGCTGTCTGGGAAACCTGAAATCGATTCCCCTGCGGGTATTCACCCCTGCAATATGCAGGTGCAATACACACTGGCGGTGAATATACCGCCTGAAATTATTGGATGTTATATCTCAAAGAACAAATTCTTTCTATATACGTTTTTTTTAACGCGTAGCAACGAATAAAAACGGACGTGTTAAAATATTGATAACTACGTATAATACTCATATGAATCGAACTAACGTATTTACAAATATTTCAGCATATATTTTATAAATATTTAAAAGCATTCGCTTCTAAAAGCATTCGCTTCTAGAGAATTGCATAAAAAATAATTTAATCTATTATTCAAAATTAATCTACTAGATTAATCTTTTATAATGTTACATTTAATGAATTAAATTTCTGAAAGGACTATTTGATAAAGAAGATTAATAGTAAACTCTTTTGTTCAGAAACTTACAATACCGAATTACTTACAATACCGTTCGAAATATCCTTTCTTTACGTCCGCGTAATGAACGATTAAAACGCATTAGAAGTAATTTTGCAGCGGAGTAAACAGAGTTGTTTTGATCAATCCGCGTTGAAAATAAACAGGATACGGCCGGAAATTGGAGCTTAATATGTTTCAGTAAAAAGGAAAAGAAAATAATGTACATAGATATCTCGCACAACACTTTATTTAATACCGTTGAACGATGACGTATACCTATTTGTACTGCGATGCGAGCACATTAGGTCAATCAGAACTTTGCGTTGTTAGATTGTTTTGATTGTTAGATCGTTGCGATATACGATGCTGAATGTTGGTTGTGCGAGACCAATTCAGCGTGACCATGACTGTCCGGGCAAACTAAAGTGGCGAAATCCCAGGTGCACATGTGGATCCATTATAAACTTCGGTTAATCCGCTTCCAGACAAACTTAACTATTTTCCTATTTAATCGTTCAAACATCGTTGGAAAGTAGAGATATTGACGTTAAAAACCGTCGGTGATGGCCCGCACTCTTGAAAACCATCACAAAAAAATATTCCAGAAGAATATTACTCCATAATACTGAAAGTTGCTGACGGTTACAAATGGCAAAAAAGGCATAAGGGACTCTTTATGATGCTCACTAACACACGAGAAAAGTGCTTCTGATGATTCTAGGGTACGATTATACATAAAAAATAGAATAAGAGATAAAATTTTCAAGGATAAAAAGTTCGCGTAAAAATGATGAGAGAGATCCCCGTTATTGCTGATTGAGATTATCAGTTCTCTTTATAGCTAATGGCTTTACGTAAGTATATGTATATTATCTAATAAAAATTTACTCGAGATAATATAGAGTGGTTAAAAACTAGCCTACAATATTCTTTATCATATGCCCTACCACATCGCTTCTTTCCAAGGTAGATGTCACTAGCCTACACTCCTAATAGTTCAAGACACGTACGTATGTATTTAAAAAAATATCTTTTCTTACACATATTATGTGTTATTATGTACCAAATTGAATATTCAGTGCACGTAAAAGCATCAATTTTATATTTTAACAAAATATTTAATTAAAGAAGTTATTGCGGGAGCTCCTGCTTTTTTATGTATAAAAAAAAATCAATTCTAGATTAATAAAGGAATGTTTACGAAGGGTAATTAAAGTTTCTCAGATATTATAAAGTAATATTGTGCATCGGGTTCTCCGTCGGGTTTTCTCGGAAACTCCGTCGCAAGTTTCAGGCCTCAAATGCCTCTATCGATCGGACGTTTGCGTTTTTATTTGACGTCGTTGACCAAACGAATTATCCTCCCCGTCACCGACAATCATCGTCGACGATTAAGTCTTGGCGAAGGGTTACAGTTGTCAGGGCGACAGGATGGCGTTTCCCAGGGCTCGTCCCTAAGATGGATTGCGCGTACGGATAACGGATGATGAAGGACGCACATTTAAACGTCCTTTGTGTATCAAATGTTGTCTTAGGTTCATCCCGACGACGATCGGCGACGACGTGCTCATCAACGTGGCTTTGACGTCGAGCAGGTCGTGGCTGTGGAGACAAATCCTTTCACCGGTCGCGATTATTGATTTTCGACTTTCGAGGTTTCTGGAGCAAGCCCGACGCAGCCGTGACGCAGGCGTCGACGTCGACGTCGACGCAGCATGGCGGAACCAGCTGCCGTTCGCTGGCTGGACCATCGTCCGGATATTCCGCGACCGCCGTGCAAGCCCCGCGTGTGAATCGCACGAATACAATCTCATGAAGATGTGAGTCGCCCACTTGTCGGATCGTCGTTATGATTAGTTTAGTCTTGCGACGAGGCCCCTCCGAGATGAACGTGAACGTACACGTCGCTATCACGTGCTTCTTGTTCGTGATACTGATCGCCCTTACGAGCGGTAAGTACAGAATATTTTATATAAAATTGTAGTTATGCGATATAAGGTTACGATTATTTTTGAGAATATTAAATTTGCGTAGCAAAAATTTTTCTTCAATTCCGATTAATTGTGAATTACATATGAAAGCTATTACAGATAAACTTTTTTTTAGTGTAAAATAGAAAAGCTAAAATAGAAAGCTATTTAATTTTTAAAAAGGTTTTTGTAAATAAAATATTTACAATTCATATCATACAATTTGATTGCAAATAAATGGGATTTTCCAAGTCGCTTATATTGAATTTGTAATATGATTAAAAAGTTTTCTTTATCTCGAATTTTACATTTAACGCCAGAGTATGTGTATAAATATATATAAAAGCTAATCAATAAAATTTTCTTTGTGATATAATTTTATTTATGACGGTCTACATCACGAACAAAAAAATAAAATAAATTGAAAACGAGATAAATCTAAAGCTAAATTCATTTAATATAATCTGTTAATCTGTATTTCTCCCTTTTTTCAATTTTATTTCTCAATGTTTATCTCTACACGTAATATTTTTTAAATACAAAAATATTTCAATAAACAACAAATTTAACAGTTCGTTTAAAGTTTTAATATAATTAGCCCATATCGATTGTACTTATATTGTATATCTAATACGGATAACGTTTGTCAAACAGGTCAGCTAATGTCAAAAGAGCATCGGACGCACGCGGCTTCTGAAAGAGCCAACGATTTGTGGTGTTACAAATGCTTCACTATGGAACACGGTGAAAGATGTATCAATCTCACTGGCAATCTTGGCAATACCAGTACCTTTAACCATAAATGCACCGACGACAGAAGAATCTGCATGGTAAGATGAGATAGGTTTGTACCTTTTATTACCTACACAACACGATTAGCGTCAAATGCGGTGACGCAAACCTTCTCCATTAGATTTGTACCATAATTTCGCACGTACAATATTTATACAGACTATAACATCGCACAGAAATGTGATTGGCCTGCTTTCAGATGGAAATTGAAATAGTTTCCAGTTGCAAGTTACGGAAGCGAAATTTTAACGAACGGATTCGTGGCGAATTCGCACGCTCATTTAATGCGAACTTGTTACGACAATTTAAACCATTTTACTTGGTTATCTGAGCGAATTAATTGAATATACACATATACGTTCATGAGCGAGTGGTTAAATTATTATGCGCGTGAGATACTTCGAATTATGGTTGCTATCTGTTTATCAACTATAGCAACCGTCGAAATTCAACTATAGCAAACCGCCAGGTGATATATTTTATAGAGAATTTCATTCATAATATCCTCCGATTTCTATAACATAATAGAAAGTACGCTGCACGAGAATATATTATAATATAAGAAAAATACCGTAATTCTATCTCCGTAAAAAATTTTAATTTTTAATGGAAATGTGTGTTTAAAATATTAACTTGGAAAATCATGAATAATCCTTTTCTATTAATGTCCTCTCTGGCGTATACATTACTTATTTGTATAGACGCATTAAAAACGCAACAACCGCCACATTTCAGCAATATTCTTTTTTTAGAAAAGACTCAATCACCCCCATATACCCCACAAAATATACAAATTCACAAAGTGTATAGGACACGAGCTATCAGCTTTCCTTTGTGATACAGACCCTCTCGCATGAAAATTCGCAGTTTAATTTTTCAACGCAAAACTATCGCCGTGAAAAAGTTCTTAAAGGTATAAAGTCCAGTGCAGACTGGACGGTTTATGTAATGATAAAACAAACAGCTTTCTCTGTAAATGTAATTATGAATATTTCGTCTAATTTTTTTGCGCACAGATCTCATGTGTTGAGAGTCCAAACAGAGAGAGACGCTCGCTAAAAACTGCGCACTTAATGAAAATTGGAGAAACGATGAGTGACGAGTCCGTGCGTTGCAGGTGAAGCGATTCTCCTACACCACCAGCACCGAGAATTCGACCTCCAGTCCGAAGACGTGGTCCCTCGAGAGAAACTGCACGAACAAATGCGAGCCCGGGTGCATCGTGATCGGCGAGCGCACCAAGCTCTACGCCTGCACCGCCTGTTGCGAGACTAATCGATGCAACAACGGTACCGGCACCGCCAACGACCTAACGATCAAAGAAATCGACTTCCTACTGGCCCTCATGCTCCAAGTTGTATTGACCGTTATCATGTACCCGTCCTGACAGTGTCAATAAAGCCTCTAATCACAGTACACCCCCTCGACAGCGTGGGCGTCTAACAGCGCTCCGATTTGCCTGCATCCCCCACATGAAAATCTAACGCTTCACCGACGGGGTGCGAAAAAAACCTACATATGTATATGTATATATATTTAGCGTAGATTATGTTTTTTAATACGTAAAAAACCTTTCTTTATGATTTTTCCAAAAGTTTATAAATACATATATTTTAAAATATAAAAATTATAATTTTTTTAAAAGCGTTTTTTACTCGTGACGCGCGGTTGGATTTATATTACAAGCAAAATTGTCAACACATTAGCCATCGGCCAAGTATCGAGTGTAAACATCATCTAAAAGTAATATTACGTCAATATTATAATTCACTCAACAATATAAATATAACACATGTTGCACATAACACTTTTATTGTTAAGTAAAATTATAATATTGACATAATGTTACTCTCGACTCATTTGAGTTGTGATAAAGGCCAAAATCATTTAGCTATTAATTTTAATTCTCTTTCTAATGCGGCTATAACTGATTGTCTAACAATAAGTCGAAACAAGGGCGACAGTTAAATCAAAAGCAAGATTAATTTGCGAGAAATGAATTGTTCTGCATTCGCTTCTGCGATTGTTTCGCATCGGTCTGTCTCAAGTACGACAAATGTTTTAATTGCTCTCACCTTTTGTCAGCGAAACAATTCCTGCCAGTTCCGAGATCAAATTACATTCGAACCTACCACTGTGGAGAATTGGAACAAAATGGAGAATGACCTCTTATTTAAATTTACCGACCGTGTATCGTTTAAGAAAATAGCGTCATCTAGCATGGATATTCTATATTGAAGCTCATGGGGTTGCGGTAGTATCGACCGCATGTAATTCAGCAAGATTAAAAACGCAAATATGATTCTTTTCTCGAATTTCTTAAATGAGAAAATGTCAAAGAGAAGTGGAATTAGAAGAGAAATAGATGGATGGTTACTAAAATAAGAAATAATTTTCAGAGCAAATCTCTGCGCAACCTAGCCGACGGGGTGGACTATCGGTTATTGGTCACCATATCAATTAATCATCAGTTGCATATTTTATATAACAAAACAAAATAAATCTATTAATAACCAGCTGAAAGAACCGACATTAATCCAATAATTAATTAATTTTTGTTCTGCCAAAAATATATTTTTATATTTATATATTGATAATATATTTATATTCTTTCATTTACCGAGTAAATCTGCATTAAAAACATTTTCGAACCAGTTCCAACGATTTGAGCCATAATCAATACTTCACGCGCATAATAACTGCATACGTCTAATCTCGTGTCTAATTAGCGGTAACTTTGCTCGAACCGGTTAATTTCGTAAGACTCGCGAGAATTCTCTCGAGAGGATCGCGAAAAGTCGGCACAGTCTCTTCACCACTATCGCCCATGGTAATCATATTCACGTCGCTGACGCACTACTCCAGTTGTATCACCCTACCTTTTCCTCGTCCTTGTTCCCCTTCTACGGCGTTCACCTTCACGTGTCCGCGGCGTTCTCCGCTATTCCGCGGCCGCACCAATATCTTCGTCGCATCCGCGAAGGATCAAGCCGGGGATTTACTGCCTGCAACAATCGCAGTTCTCGTGACATTAGAGCGTTTTTCCGCGCCTCGCGTCGACGCGCTTCCCCGGATGAATACCGAGAAACATGCGACACCAAGAGGAAACTTTGCACAATCGGCACGCACACGTCGGCATGACTGATGCGCGTTCGAGGCAGATGCACGCCGTGTCACATAAATATACGAAAAATCCCTTTGTGTCTCGCGATTAATTGGTCGTAAAATCGATAGCGCCGACCCTCCCGTTCCCCCGTCGTGCTACGTTGCGAATATTTCGCACTTGGCAAACAGTCTCGTGATGCGACCAAATACGCCTAACTATACGACGTGATTTGAATAATATTTTCAATTTTAGATCAATTTGCACATCTGTGAATATATCGTACCTTTTTAAATCGTACTAAAATACTTTGTGATTTATTTATGATTTTATTACATTTTCATTAAAAATTTAATAAAGTATAATATAAAGATTAGTAACTCCATTTTCATGCAACTTTATTATATCTTAAAAATCTAATGGAATGAAAAAACTTGTACAATTCTATATAAAAACTGATATATTAAGCAAGGAGTTAATAATGATTTTACATAAAAGTAAGTCTTATTAGAAAGAAATGTTTCGTATTAATTTATTAAATAGATATATTAAATAAGAAGAAATTTCAAAGAGTTCACAGCAACGTGGCTTTCTCTCCTGTCTGCATCACTCGCTTTTAAATTAAAACAATACGCATTACACAATCGATTGGAAGATTTCCAGTTTCCGCAAGATTCATCAATTTTGCTATAATAGCGAGTTGCGAAAACTGACCGCACGTATTGTCCATGGCTCACAGCCATAAGTATCGGCGTATCTGAGCCTGTCTTCTACCGCGATAAACGTTCGCATGGCTGGCATGGCTGCGTCATCCAGAGAAATGGAAGAAAAAATACGGCGGCGTTGCGGTACCACGCTAGCGAGACACCGATCCCCCGATTGTTTCCGACTTGTCAAACGCCGGGAAGACACGTTCGTGTTCGTTACGGCCCGGACGCCAGTCAGTGCTAAAAGGTGAGGCGTCGGAGGTGCCAACATGCACGTGTTATCGTTCGCTGCGATTTTCCTGCTACGCTTGCTCTCCATCACGGCTCAAAACGTCTATTCGACAACGGAGGTCTCGCAATCGGGTGCACCAAAGTGCTGCATCGCCGGTTACGCGTTCGACGAGAACCTCGAGTGCGTCCACGCGGAACCAGATAAGCTCAACTACACAACGTATGACGCCTGGCGAACGATCTCGTCCCAACATCCGCAGTGGATCACGGTGATCGCGTCCGTGCGGGGCTTCAGTTGCCGCGAGGACGAGGAGGATAACACCGATTCGAGGGGTCGTCCGAGCGACCTCTCGCACATCTATTCCATCTTTCGCGGGTCGAGGGTGAACTACTGCGTCGAGAGCATGATCAACGGTACGACAGTGCTGATCAAGTGCGCGAAGGGAGTGACTCTGGACAGAGGGAACTCGGAAACGACGGTGGTGATGAAAACTACGACGACGAGAACGTCGGCGACGACGACGGTCATCTCCGTGAGGACCATCACCACGACTATTACCACCATCAGCGTGACGAACGTACCGTCGAGGGAGGAGGGTGAGACGGAAGTCGTTCACCACTGTAACGATCTGAGGTCAGTGTTCTTCTGGGGCGCGCAGACCTACATGGACACCAACGTGGCTCACGTTGTCCTCTCCACGATCGTCGTCGTGGTGTACCTGTCCGTTCCGGAACTCGGCAAGGGCATCTACAACCGCGCGGTGCTCCGTCACAACGTCTGTCTGCTGTTGCAGGGGTGCTTCCTCACGTTTCTCGGCTACTGCAACTTGTGCGGCGTCCCGATAGGGGACGACTTCGAGACCCTCCTGTGGATATTGATGCAGTACTTCACGAACGCCACTGTGTTCTGGCTCAACGTGATCTGCTTCGACATGGCTCTGTCCATCACGCGATTCCGCTGGATGATGGGATCCGGTCAGCAAACGAGTCAGAAGGAGAACCGGCGGCTGCTGCTGTACGGCGTTTTCGCGTGGGGCGGCGCTTTCCTACCCGCCGTCGCCGCCGTCATCTTGGAATTTTGCCCCGGCATCCCGGAGGAGTTCCCGCTTAAGCCGAATTACCGCCGCTACCACGGTGGACCAAACTACGTGGTGAACATATACTTCTTCGGCTTACCGCTGCTGACGCTCTTCTGGAACAATGTGCTGTTCGTCTTCACCACGTACAAGATCATACGGATACAACGCAGCACGGAGATAGCGACGAGGAATCATACTAACGTTCTCAGAAAAAAGTACTTCCTCTTCTTGCAGCTGTATCTGCTGATGGGCGCACCGTGGTTCTTCGGCTTGCTCTTCGCTTGCTTGAACAAGCTTGTGGTAATGAAGATATGCCGGCTGATATGGCCGATTCTGTGGCTCCTGATGCTCGCTACTCACAAGAAACTACGGCGGAAGCTCGTGAACAAGTTGCGGTATGTCAAGAAGAACCCGCAGACCATCGCGACCATCTCGTAGAGATCCAGTGACTTCGCGCGAATCTAGAATATCGAAAAAAATGCGTGCGTGACGGATCGGGTTCTCATCGATTGTAACCGCAGCATGAAAGATCGCAGGATGCTCCTTCTATTGTTATACACAATGTTACGTAATTTCGCAGCGACGACAGTTTCTCCTGCTCGTCATCACCTTCGTGCAAACTGCGCGCTCACCGGCATTTGCATTATTTTCTTGCGCAATCCATAAGAAAACCCTCGTCTCGAGGAAAAAAAAATCAACGATGTCGTCGTCGTCGTCGTCGTCGTCGTCGTCGTCGCCGCAATATCCGATGCCGCGAACTGAGCGATGAGTCGCAGAAAAACTCGGGTTCGCGGCGTCGTCGCACGGCGGGATAATAAAGGAGTCGGAGCGCGACGTCGTTTCCTGCCGGGGCATTTTAATTACCGTATTCGCGACGCGCCATCACTCGCCCCCGCGCGCTCGCATTATTTTTTTTTTTGTTTTACAACGTGTAGAATATTAACCTGTTAGTGTACAACGCGAGCGATACATCAGGCGGGCACTTTTTACGGTGATCCTCCGCACCTCGGGAAGACGCAATAAGAACGTGATTCTCTCTCCTCTCGAGGGAAAGCACCTTCCTGTGCTCTAACAGGTTGAAATATAACTCTAAAATGTACGAGAGATATTCTTTATTTTCTGCCGTATGTCAATTTTGTACCCCCAGTATTAGGTAGATAAGGAAACTCTCGTGCAAACATTGCATATATTACAGAAATTCTGATATCTAGTCAAATACGGGAGAACAAACAAGGCAATTAACAACAAAAATAGGACTCGCTGGAAGAAATTATCTCGCATCACGATCTTTTCGATAGCGCAGTAACGATTAGGTAGAATCGATAACGACCTACAAGCCTACTTATTAAAGACATATTGATTTAATCCTCGTCCTCGTCCTCGCTCGCGTTGCGCGACANGATAAGAAAAAGAAAAAGAGGATCATCATAGTTCTCTCAAGTCAAACGCGATACCAAGATCAGATATTTCTGAGAATGTGATAAAGGATAGATATCATACCGCGTGTATAATATTATATATAGGAGAGATAAAAAGATTAATTTCACACACAACTAGTTTGGTAGTCAGTAATTAAATGTAGCAATTTATGTAAATACGACCTGTTATATATGTATATTAACTCGCAATATTTTATTATAAATACGACTTATATATTTTTCGCAGGGGAAACTATTCGATCAGCACTGTTCTATTATTTTAGAATGCAAAAGCACGATCTGGAAATAAATTTATATGTAAAATTGTAGAGAAATATTTGATGTAAGCTCAGGGAATCTATCAGGACGAAAATATCCATGACCAACATTCATATAGCAAAATGTAAACAATTTATAAATGCGATTAAAGCACACGTTTGAACTGATAATGTTTTTTCCCCCTATATATCCTCTCATGACTGTAAAAAAAATATCTATCTCGTTTTGTGTACAATACTTCAATTATCGATTTATTATTATCGCAAATACTGTAATTGCAAATATTAAGATATTATCTTGCTCTGATCGATTTTTATTTTCACCTCTATTCTTAGCATTAGGTACGTATTTTTTAACGTTTTAATTATGTACATAGCTATTCTTCTTGGATTTTCCACATAAAGCTGTTAACTAGAAAGGCTTATAGTTAGCTAATCTTCGCAAGTATACATGGACGTGACGTGAGTCATCGCCTGGGTATCGCTGTCATAGATTGCATCAATATTTATGCCGTGCTGTTCCATCGCGTGTTCGTGTGTGTATGTGTGTGCAGATTCGTGTATGTATGTCATTTCGCGTTAAAACAAAAGCTAATTTATACGCGTCAAATTTTTTTGTCGGTCAAGTTACTTTTGCATTTTACGGATCTTGTCGCGTCGCGTCTGTGCGACTTGCGCATGAACGAATGCAAAAAATATTATACAAAGTAATAATTTGAAATTTGACATACGAGGAGATATTACGTGTGACAAGCACGCTTCGTTAGCGAAGCTCCCTTGTCAAGAGATATTTCGGTGATCATTATGTTCACCCAGCCTTTTAAAGTCCGAAACGCTTTTCATCCGGCGGATCCGCCGCACGGCATGCAAAATTATGATGTGGGCGCTCTAACGAGAGATCAGAAACAAGCTTTGAACGAGATAAAAATGACCACTCGAAGGGAAAACGAAATCTATCTTAAATCACACCCGGAAATCAGAGGCTTCATCGCCATTTTACTGAGGTTAACTCTCGCAACACACGTATCTAATATTTTATAATTGTTTTAAGAAAACATATGCATTCCTCTCCCTTTCGCTCTCTTTGTTTAAATTTAAACTTAACTTTATAATTACTTCATTATACTCGTGTTTTATTATATTATAGTTATTTACATGTCACTACATGAAATTATATTTAATTTGCGCCTTTTCTCTGATAATAATTTTATAAAAAAATGTGAAACGCCAATTATAATATTTAATACGCGACGAGAATATCGTTCGAGATTAATGATACGTCATTAAAATCGCTCTCGCAGGCACGTCCTATCGAAGCAGCCGCTCATCGATATTCCCGAGGTTGTAGGTACATTTTTCAACAGACCACGTCGTGAAATTGTTGCTGACCTTTTGGATTACTTGTCGTCCACCGATAAACGATCGGGCATAACGGACGATCTTCGACGAGAAGTATTTCAAACGACGAGCGCTAAAACTCTCAGTAGTAGTAGTAACGACTCGGGCTGCAAGTCTGACGTATGCGACTGCAAACCGCACGAGTGTGACTCGTAATTTTCAATAGTCGTTCAAATATAGTCGAGTTACATGAAATTTTTGTGAAGAATAGAAAAATTAGCGACACAGACATATAAATCTTTTTAAGCGGTTGATGCAATCTAATCGCGCGAATTTTTTAACAGCTTCAAAATCAAATTAGTTGGATTTTATAACAGGGATCTGTATCTCGGTTGTGCTTTTTATAAAACGGCCACATAAATATCCGTCTGTCATTAATCTGCCATATATATTGGAATGTGAGCTTTATTCTCTCTAATGTTTACCTCGCGTACGTCAATATGTGATTACATGAATGCGTTATACAGTTACGTACATATTAACCGGCCGACCGGTTCTGCGTACACGTTATTGCCTTATTAATCTATGCCTTATCCTATTTATTAAACGGCCAAACAAGCGACAGTGCGAAAAACCATTATTTGTAATTAATGCGCGCGATATAGGGAAAGTAACGACCGCGTATCGATTAGATAAAAATGGAGTGCGAAAATGCGGTTTACGCCCGAGTTACCTGACAATATTCAGCGACAATATTTATCTGGTCTTGCTAACGACAGCGGCTATCTTGCAGAGTAATATGATGGGCGGTTAGGACCGGTTACAGCGATGCCGATCGGCGCTAACCTCGATTAATTAAATTTTGTTACTTCGTCTACGGGGTGTACCGCAACTATTATTTTAACGACGGTCTTGCCGATCAATCCCATACCCATTTTTCTTCGACTAAAGATCGCGGCGCGGATGCTTGTCGTGCTCAACGGTGAAATTGAGTCGCATTTCCGGCAAAAAGAAAACGACACGGAGCCAAATATCAAGATGTTCGATCATTTGACATTAATAGGCCCCGAATACTTATTCTGAAATTTTCTCCAAGAGAGGAAAAAACCCGACTGCGGATTTCGATCTGGGGAACGTTTGATCAAGATTAAGCGTATCTCTTCTGGGGCACCGTGTATATCTTAATTGGACCGCCGACAAGATGGAAACAGGGATCACCATTAAGAATCGGTTAAGGCTGTCAGTGCGATTTATCGCGGAGGGAAAATTCTCGGGCTCGTTTCCGTCGTCACGTTCGGCTCGATCGGTCGTCGTGTCACGCGATTAGTCGCAGAACGAGATTAATCAGGCCGCGTGAGGAGAAAAAAAAAATAAAGAAAGAAAGAAGGAAAGAAACGCTCGTAAAACGGACAAAGCGACGCACGTCGCGCCTTGTATCTCCGTCGCCGGGTAGTTTCCGGTTACTTGCGCGCGCGGGGTCGGGTGAGGGTTGGGAATGCCTGCGCGATTGTTCGCTCGAATTCCGCTACGCGGGTGTCACACAACCGCCCCTTTCATTCGTGCCTCCGCGTTATCTCTTGATAACCGCCACTTCCGATCGCGCCGTAAACACTGCCGTCGAAGGCGCGTCTCCCATTTTTTCGCAGGTGTCGCGCATCCTTGAGCGATACGCGGCCGGCACAGCCACGACGGTGGAGGCTCTCGAGGAAAGGAAGAAAAAAAAATGCGACAAGTACCTTAGATAAGTGCCTTTCGATGCTAGAAACGCAGCTGTCGAGGCGAATCCGACATCCTTCGGCGGGCGTTGCGTGGATCATCGGGCTGGTAACGGTGACAAAGACACTGCGCGCACGGTAGCAGAGGAACTTAAGAGGAAAATATTCCTGAGAGGGAATACGAGGTCGAAAAAGTTCGGAGAAAATACTTGGGCTCGACAATGTTTATCTGGTCGGCCAGGCGGCGGCGCGGGCTTCCAGGAACTGCCTCGCGCGCGCGAGGCAGAGCGACATTTTATGAAGTCGACCATTTCGGCGACAAATAAAGCTCGAAACTCGCTTGCCTGAGAAATCGGAGGGAAGGTAACTCCTCGTGATCTCTCTTCCACCGCGCGCAACTTACTTTTTATCAAATATTCCGCGGATAAGAGCCGATGTATTCCACAATCCGGTTTTAAACCGTAATTCCTTCATGACCCAGATCTTGGATAAATTTGTAAAATGTAATACCGCGAAAATAAAGGGTTTTCGGGTAATCTACGAAATGCGTTTATATAACGCGACGAGCGATATTAATGGCAATTATTGATCTCCCCCCGATGTTGACGTATGAAATTTTCCAACCGTTATCGGTCGCAGAGAATTCACAAATTGAATGTGTACACGTTACATATTTAATCGTACATTTGATATCTTTCTCCAATTATAACTATAAATTCAACTTCATTTAATGTGCTCTCCGTCTCTCGCTCGCTGCCGCTCTTGTTGTTTTCGACGTGCACGCCGCGGGCGAGACGATTCCCGGAAGATAAACAAGTCCGCGTACAACACGCCCGCGGTTCTAAGTAATTTCTCGGAATTTTTTCCGACTTCGCCATCCCGGGAGTGTCTTTCGAGATTCATCTTTTCGTTTTACAGGCGATTCCTCTTACAAGTCCACAGCGTTCCGGGATATTTACTTAGGGCAGAGGCGCAAGGCGGCCGCGCAGGTGCGAGGCGGAACGCACGAGGCTTCGCTCGTCTCAGAACGGCAAGTTAGCCGCCGCCGAGGAGTTTTCTATTCGCGAACATCGTCGTCGCGCGCGCACGCGGCTATCAACACAGAGGCGTATATGCGTTCCGTAACCGCGTGGTCGATGGGCATCGCCCGCCGGCGAGCCGTTCACGTTAGATACCCGACTGCGTTGGGAGAGCCGGTCTCGCGGCCAGGAAAACAGAGCTGGCTCTACGCGCCGCGCGAACCCTGCGACGAGAAACCGCCGCCGCGATCTTCGAGAGACTTCGAGAGACTTGAACGGAATCGGAGAATTCCGATGTGCCCAATAATGCGTGATTACCCCATTTGGCTTCTCGCCATTTTGTCCATCCGCGCTACGAAAGTTCGGAATTGATCGTGGCATCGCCGCGTTCGATACTTCACGCAACATTGATGTTTATTTGATATCGGAAGAACAATAATAACGCGTTCTACGACATCTGTACAGGATTGAAGGCTCCTCGTGTACTTGAAAGTATGTCATGACCTACCAACTGGACAAAATATAAAGAAATTGATGTGAAACAATATTAACATTTGAACAACGTACCCAAAAAAAAAGTATTTTACTCTTATTTTGGCCTTAAAAGTGAAATCCTCTAAAATCAAGAGAAAAATAGTATGAACAAGATAATTTTCACTTTATTGACAGAGAAATACGTTTGCTGTAAAACAGTAAGATATTATCGGAAATTGGCTTTAGAATATGATATTATTGGAAAAATCACTTTAAATGTAAAATACTTTTTTTGGATGTGGTTCGCTGAATAACATCTATTTTATTGTATATTTTATTTTTGAACGCTAGAAGCGAAGCATCATCTTTACTAAAAAAAAAAAAATAATTTTTACTTTTATATTGGCCTCAAAAGGATTCCTCTGAAATCAAGAAAAAAAAATAGTAAACAAGAATATTTAAAAGAGAAAAAATATTTTTTACGTTATTAAAAGAGGAATATGTTTGCTGTAAAAAGCTTAGAATATAGGGAGTATAGGCAAAATCACTTTGTATATAAAATACTTTTTTTTTGGGTGTCTCTAATTGAGAGCGAAGATATCTATCAACGAAGTTGTGTAGTTGCCACGAGTATATCCGATTAGGTAAACTAATTAAAGTAGTTGTTAAGAACGAGATTTTATCTACAGACTTCTATATAATAACATATTATAATAATATATATACCCTGGAGATTGGTGTTTAATATATGTAGACATTTTCTATATTAAATATGCAGTAAATATATTATTAGGTATATTTACAGTGCAGATAAATCTCATTTTACAATGGCCCTTTTTCGGCTTTTTAAATTATTTACATGTATGGAAGCATAAAAGTAAAACAATGGAGAAGACGTGATAAAAAATAAAATAAATAGCGCGGTTTGCGCTTTTATTTCTCGCGGTTTATTGACTTTTTGTGGCTTCCTCATTTTACGACCCGGTTTTGCTGAAATCTCTCTAACTCTGTCATAAAATGTGATTCCTATCTGTATATAATACATTTAACATATCTTAAACATATTACAATATTTGAAAGTCGGGATCGACCGCTCGGCTGGGACTCGCGCGCGCCTAAGCACGATCCTGCGTCCCGCTGCCGTCGCGGAGCCGCCGCGAACGCGGGGGAAGCGGAAACCGAAGGCGGCCGAGCGCGGACGAAGAGCCGCGTGGCGCTTACGTGTGGAAATCTGTTGGCGGCGGGTCCAGGGTATCCCGAGAGCGGTGAAGACAGCGGCGGAGCCGAATTCTCGTGCGACGCTGCCCGATCTCGTGGGTGCTGCGGTGTCCCCGCGGATGACGTAAACGGAACGTCATAATCGTCGGTGAGACAAATCCGCCGCGCGGTTTATCGCCCCGATAATAAATCGGACGATATCGAACAGTGATTTATTTACGAACCAACATCCCTCCTTCTCTCGTCATCTCGATTCGTGGAACGCCATTATCTCTGCGCTTACGCTATCGTTGAAATTTTCATCAAATGAGGGAGCGATACGTCAATAGAGTTTCACGCTGAAATCAGTCCATAGAGTTCTATGCTATTATCTTTTTTTAATAATAGATTGGGCAATAACGCCAAATGGGATGTTCTCTTGGAAATTCTGGAGCTAACAATAAGAATATTATGAAGTGGAGATTGAATAAAACAATATTACTTCTTCGCATACCGAAATCATGAAGCTGAGGTTGTTTTCGTGGATTCTCATTTAAACTTAAGCGGCGCAGTTATTCTTGAAACGTGTCGGAAATCGATTCGTCTTTCGTCATTCTATTTTCATGTTGAAAAATGTTGAGATAAAATATGAAAGTCTCGTGAAATATCCACTTCCTCCCGCGGCAAAAATCTTACCTAATAATTTACATGCAGAATGACGAGAAAACTCAATTTACCATCGGAAAAAGTACTTTCAATTTGAAAGAATAAAGGAGCTCGCTTTTTCGCTCCCCAGAGTCCAGCGGCGAAGCTCCATTTGTCCCGAGATAGCTCGCGACGAATCTTAAATGACCGAAAAAGAATTCTATCGCTGGTCTCTAATGGTTTTTCCGGGGGGGGGGAGGGGAAATAGGGCCTCGTAACGTTTCGCGCGGATCACCCTGTACATGAGCATGGGTTTAGTTCTCGTCGGCGGCGCAGATGGCGCCGGGCGGCGCGCTAAATATGCGGGCGCTTGCGTGCCCCGCTCCAGTCGCGGATCGGCCTTCGCGTTGCTGGTGTGTCGCGTATTCGTATCTCCCGCCGTCGTCGCCGCTACGTCACGCTCCCTCTGTTTTCGTTCGCGCGAGCGACCGGCGGGCGGGCGTCTGACCGAGCGACACGCGCGTCCGTGGACGCACCGCTATCTGCAAACGAGTGACACACGGCCGTCCGGATTGACGTCTCGCGGGAATCCATCGCGGCAGTAACGGTCGTTCCCCCGGCACGTTTCGAGTGACATTCGCGGCGCGCGGCGATAAACATCGATTGGGCCATCGCTCGCTCGCACCGCCGTCGGCCCTCTCCCCACCACCTCTCCCCCGCTTCGATCGAGGATCGTGCTCTCCCCCGCGCGAAAGCGCGCGCCCGCGCGCGCGAGATGGATCATCAGGCGGAGCGGTGGCGCGCGCGCGACTGTTGACGCGACGCGACGCGACGCGACGTGACTCGGGGTCGGATTATATTCTCCCCCTTCGGCGTTCGTCGCTCCCGCGTAGCATGGACACTCGCCGTCGTGACGACGCCGTTGTCAGCGGCGCGCTGCGCGCATCGATCAACCCGTGAAGGCAGCGGGCGACCCTAACGAAGCGCGCGGACGGCGAGACGAGACAGAGGTGCGCGAGCCCTCGCCGAAGAGCGTGGCGTTCACCTCTCCCGGCCTCCGTAACGTCCGTCCGTTCGTTCAGTTGCGCGACGCGTTATCGATAACGACACGACTACACTACAGCGGCAGGAAGGGGAGGGAGGAATGGATATTCGCCGGCGCTCTCGACCCCGTGCAATGGCAGACGCGGCCGCGGACCGGCCGCGACGGGCGATCCGGCTGAAGTGAGCGGCGGGTCGCGCCGAGTGATCCAACGGCGACGCGTATCGATATCCCCCCGGCACGCATTGAGGAGAGCGTGTGCGTGTGCGCGCGCGCGCGGCCGCGCGAGAACGCGGCGCCAAAGTATTTTCGCGGAGTGTGTCTGTGGTGCGTCGTCGAAACAAGAAGAGGAGGCGGGAAGAAAAGAAAAAAAAAAAAAAAGAAAAGGAAGAGGAAACCGACCGACCGATCGTCCGTCCGTCCGTCAGCGTGGCGTCGAGAGAGAACGAGATCGGCCGTCGTTAACGAGATCGTCGTCGTAGCGGCCGCGACGGCCCGATGACGCGCGAGTGTTGATCGGCGCCCCGGGTGCCTCGATCCCTTCTCCCCCTCGCCCCTCTATCCCTCTCGCCCGCTCTTTGGTTTTCACGCGCGCGTGTGTGTGTTTGCGCGCGTCCGCGTGTGTGCGATCTCGGACAGGCACGACGGAGAAGAAAAAGGGTACGACGCGCGACGGGGGCAGCCCTCGGATACATTAATGAAGATGTGCCGCGGATTGATCGATCGGTTGCTCCTGCTAGCGGCGTTCGGCATCACCGTCCAAGGTACGTGATTTCTCCTCTCTTTCATCCCCTTCCCCTCCCCCCTCCCGAGTTTCCCCCGGTTCCTTACCCCCTCGCCTGCCGTCGGCTTTCCCCCCGGCGTGCTTTTACTACGGGTTCATCGTGCCCCGCGCGCCCGTCGCGCCGTGCGTAAATAATATTGTACATATAGGGTGACGCCGATTTGCCGGCGCTCCATCGTTTAAACGAAATCCCTGATTTTCCCACGGATTCTCTCTCCGTCTCTCTCTTTCTCTCTCTCTCTCTCTCTCTCTCGATCCGCGTTTACAACAGATGCGAGCGCGGGGTGCTCTCTGCTCGAGAATGTCGAGCGATTCGATCAGCGTCGCGGCTCCCCGACGGCGCGGCGGCGGGAGGCGGCGGAGGCGGCGAATCCTATTCGCATAAATTGATTTGCGCCAACCCTCCCGCTCGTTGTTTCGTCGATCGTGTTCCGCCGAATCCGCGCAAATCGAGTTCGCGTGAGTAACGAGAGCGCACTTGGCGTCAAGTATTACGGTTTAAAGTCGTCGCGAGGGGAAAATGGACCCGTTACGGCTCCCGTCGCTCTTGTTGCCAGGTCGAGTTCGTATCTCCAGGGATCGCCGAGGACTCCTGTCCTTGCCCTTCGATCGAGCGCGACGCAATATGGAACAAATGTCGATATTTATCGCGTTCATTCTATAGTATTTATTTACAATGGTAGATTAACTCACGCATTGCGACAAGATAGTCAAACATTTGCGTTTTAGATAGGACAGGGGAGATAAGATTCGTAGCGCTGAGCAGGAAGTATGAATGGGGGATTTACGTCTCTGTTGTAAAATATTCTTTTAACTTTTGAGAGTCCTGCTTTAATTTAACTCTTGGTTATACAAGTATTAGCTTTTCCAAACGCATTTTACGTTTTCATGTCTAATGCACTGAGAGAAAAATATAGTTACTTTTAGCCTCAATCACAATTTTATAAGATTTTTAACGATAATTACAGTTAACATAATGATGCATATAGTTGAGTTAAGCATACTTATCGTTAGAAATATTATCAAATTATGGTTGAGGCCAAAAGTATAACTATATTTTTCTCTCATCTGTCAGTGTGGAATAGAAAGAAGTGAGGAAAAGTGAGAGAAAGAGAATAATCCGCGACGGAAAAGTGTGAACTTTTCCTTCAATTTCTGACGCTTAGAGGTTACAGTATTGATTACACGTGATTAGTTTTGCAATGTAGGCCGGGCTATAATTTATGAGGAAATAACGCTATATGTATATTTTTACCGCAGCGTCACGGTGTATGCGCATTTATTATTAATTGCATCGAAATCGTGTAACAAATAATATATAATTGATTAAACTGCAAGCAACTTTTAATCGTTTAAACGGGGAACGATTATTAAAGACTTCCGAAGAGCGTTTCGATTCGCAGCCTCTATTAATGCTTACGTACGGGCTCTCCGGTATCATTTCGTCCGAAATCAATTCTGTTAACCCTCAATTACTTTGATGGAGGCACATCTGACCCCGATGCAGATAGCTCGTGAGATATCACTTTTATCTTGAACTCTGACTCGTTATATTGCTTAAATGATTTTCACTTTTTCCCCCCTTTTTCCCCTGTCCCTAATTACCGCGCGAGTTATTTCCTTTGAAGATGACACACGTGAATCTCTCGGCGAGTTTATTAAATTCTATCTTAATTTCTTCCCCTTTCGCAAAAAAAAAACGCTTTATTAATCAAAGCGTAGTCCGATTATTCTCGGCGGCTACATGGTTGCTAATTACGAAACCGGCTTCGAATTGCGCTTTTTAAATCGTAAACGTAAAAAAAAAAAAGAAAAATACGCGACGTTATTTCTCTGCGAAATCGTATCGCCACGTTTACGCTGCTTAAATCGAAAATAGGCGAGAATTAAACTTCTGGCGGAGCAAATTGCTTTTTGAAAATCCGCGTAACAGGAGCGCAACGAGTAACCACCGAACCGCGGTGCTCTCGTCATGTTTTGAGATCGCGTTTATGTTCTCTCGCGTCCAAATGCTCAAACGCGTCGAATGTGTAAGCGGCATTTCGCGCGCGCGTTACACGTTGCATTTTACATTTTATCGCGGGTTACCGATACGCGGCCAGTAGGAAAAACAAGATCGGTCGAATATTAAGGGAAAGTTCGGACGGGCGGGTTATTTATTTTAGTAGTTTCCGTGCGGCGGCCGTCTAAAAATAGACGGCGATACACAGAGCGGAGTAGGCTTCCCGTGCTCTATTTTTGTTTGCGACGCGATGTTTATCGTTATTCAAGCAAAACTCGGAGCCTCCATTCTTATGCGTCCACCGCATTGTGCTCCGCGCGCGCGTAGGCAAGCATTTGGTTTTCAAAACATTTCGCGTCCCCCTCTCCATCTCCCCTCCTCGCATTTGTTTTCTGTTTTTTTAAGTAGAATGCAATTCCGTCGCGGACTACGGACGCAAATTATGCGCTAACAGAATTAAATAGATCCCTCTGTGTTATACATCGCAGGACACAATCAAAAGTCCGGGTGTGTGTTTGAAACATAATTATGTGTTCGAAAAACATTTGTATTCGATTAGCCATTATTGTGCCCGATCGAAAATGCCATTTCGTTTCTCTCCCAGAGGTAGACAAAGAGTATCTTTTTCGCGAAATCGGGCGAAATAATATTCGTCGAATCGCTCGCAACAGTCAACTGCTTCCTTAAGGAGTTATGCAGCGAATTCGCGCTGTTGAACGTTATATCGATTTCCACATAATTTCGCGCGTGTGCTGGAAATAAGGGCGGGCGGCACGCGACGATTATGTTAAGGCACGTTGGACAATGTGTAAATGATAAATTAAGCCAAGTTTATCCCATTCCGTAACTCCTTGCGAGTCTCTCTCTATCTCTCGTTCTCTCACTCTCGCATTCTCGTTCTCGTTCTCTAGCATGCTTTGATCATGCTGTCGGCTATCTCGTTTCCGCGTTCGTCTCTTTTTTTCCTCATTTTTCTAATTCCCGCATGACCGCTCACCTTTTACTACGAGTCCCGATATAATTGCCGCCGTGTTATTGGTTATTACGTGGCGCCGAGGCGCGACGATCCGTCGTTCTCACGTCGGAAACACGTTTTAAATGGCCATTACGGCGATTGATCCCTCTTGCGCACTGCAATTAATCTCCTTCAATCGCCGCCGCGACGACAATGCGTGGCTGAAAAAAGAAACACCGTGGCTTAGAGCGCGAAGAAAAGCCGTCCCTGCTTTCGCAGGTGTCCGCACACGCTGACGCGCGCGCGTAAGAAGCTATCCGAACTCCTCTCCGACTATTCATACTCCCTTAGAGATCCCTTTCACACGGGCGGTTCTCTCTTTCAGCCTCGCGCCATATTTACCGGGCTCCCAAACGGGCGACGCGTATAAGCGACGATGTACAAGTGACAGTTTTATAAGACGCGAGTTAAATGCGCATCTCGCTAAAGCACGTCGGTTTTTACCGGTTGAGGCAGGCACGGTGAGATTTTCTAATATCGCTATCACCGTAAGAAATTCGATACTTTCTAGTAACTAAAAGTCTCGAAAGCGCGGGATATTTACGCACGTTCCAGAAACTTATGTGTGCGAGTGTGATTCGGTTTGAGAAATTGCTGAAATGTGCAGGTAGACTTAACTCGTATAAAATATATATATATGTGTGTGTTACGGTGCGATTAAACGTGCGATTTAATTAAATTACTTTCGCGAAAAGGATTTCTGTAATGCATCGGGTACGCTTTATATACTCCGAACTTTAAATTGCGTTTCCACGATACGTGCCTTATAAAACATACGCGTCTCCGTCGCTTTCGCGCTCAGACGTGCGTGTTTTTTACGAGATTAGCCTGTGAACCGTATCGCGGACAGCAGAATTTCGTCAGTGACAGCGGCGAGCGCGAATATCGGCCGTATCACCCGCATGTATGGATATGGAGGACGCCCGACGCCCGAATTTTCGCATCGCATAACTTTACGAGGCATTTTCCCAGCCGCGAACCGGCGCCGCGCCGCCGCCGCCGCCGATAGCCGGCTCCCCCTGCCTTTTACGCCGGGAGAGACATAAAATACATTTACCGTGCATTTTTGCCTTTACCGTGGAAGCCCCCCCAGCATACTTGCGATGAAAGTGTTTGCAAACTAGAAACCGTCGTCGCGCGCGCGACCGACTAGGCGTGGTTACCGACGCGATTCGCGACGCACGATGCTCGACGACATTCCGCGTATCGTCGTAATAAATCGTCGTCTTAATCACGCCACCGCATTTGAACGTTAACGCCGAGTGCCGTGAATCGTGTGATAAAAACGCTTCTAAAACCGTCTAGGTTTACCGTTAAGGCCATTAGAACGAGATTACGACTTACACGCTCTCCTGCGATGTTTATAGTTATTGTTATGCTTATTATCGGCATAACGTGGCGTATACTCTTCTGAAACAGGTACCGGAGAGTCAAGGTCTGTGAACTTGGCGCCCCGAAACGCGTTTTTTTTTTTTTTTTGAAAATTGACACGGCGTTTGATTATTCACAATTTGTCCATAAATAATCGTTTTTTTGTCCATCAAAATTTCGTAGTATATCAACTTCACGAACCTCAAAAATCATCAATTTTTTTTTCTCTCACGTTTTATATTTTACGTGTTGAATAAGTCATTTAGCTTGTCTGCTAAATATATTTAATGTAATTTAAATCTCTTTGACGCTACGATCGATCGTCCAACTTGCTCATTTCTTGTCGAGCGGAAATTCTGACTAAACCGGGATGAGTCGCAAGTTATACTCGTCGCCGGGTCGTCAAAGGTTACCACGGATGTGCGGTTAACAACAGCGAGACGCAACGAGAGAGAGAGAGAGACGAGGCTTCGTTCCGTGAACCAGTTCCGACTTTATCGATGCACCCGCACTCTCGGGATATCGCGTACGCGGCCGGCGAAACAAAAACGGCACGCGGATGAATAATTTATGACGAAGACGGCCACCACTAGGTTGCCGACTCCTTGTTCTCTCTCTCTTTCTATCCCTCCCCCCTCTCTCTCTCTCTCTCTCTCTCTCTCTCTCTCTCGTCGTGTCAGACGACAACGAACGCGGACGCGTACACACGAATAATTAATCACCATCTATAGTAGGAATCTAAAGATAGTGTTTCGCGACTGACTGACGTGTACATATGGTCTTTGTTCCGCGGTTCGCTCGGCTCGCTCGTAAAAACGGCACGTGGATAATGCCGAGAGTTTCAACCGCGAGACAACGTTCGTCTAAAAAAAGAGTATCTCCTCTCCTTCCGTCGATGAAAGCGTCATTTCACGTAAACACGTCCGCCTTCCTGCCGTGTCCGTCCTTTTTGCGCGACGTTGATATCCGTGATACGCAATTAACCCGCGTCGAACGGCGTGACAAAGTTCAATAAAGCTCGCCATTTACTCGAGCAATTTCGGGTGTTCGCTCGTAATCATCCAATTCCACGCGGACAATAAAAGGGGCGGTAATAAATTAAATTTCAAAGTATTTTCCGAAAAATTCGATGCAATAATAGTAAGCACGATACAGTAATAATAGAAATCTGACACGTATCTCGATAGAGCCACCTTGTAAAGCACATCACGCCCGACCAGCTGGCATAATGACAGATATTATAAATCGATCGTATTCCATATACGGTCTATAGAAGTTATGTATATAGATCTGAATTATGAAACAACTGCCACAGTTGCATTTACATTACTGATTAACTTGGTTAGTTAGATCTGTTTCTATACCGTCGAGCGAATAGGAAATAGACCGGATGGAAAATTATATGACCTTCATTGTTAAATACAGAATGTGATATCGACTGTAGTAATTATTGTATCTATATATAATATTTGTCATAATCTGAAAATGTAACACGCAGAAAATTGGTTTACATACTTAATTAGGAATATTTTTATTTATGTCTGGCCCGAAATATTTTTCAGACGTGTCTCTATGTATTTTGGTATCATTGATAAATATGAAATAGATTTTAAAAAAATTGAAAATACAAAATATATTTAATAATTAAATTTTGAATTTAATATTTAACAATTTAATGATTTAACAAGGCAAAGCTCAACTTTTGACATTTCTTTAAAATTTATTTCAATAACAAATTTAATTAGATATTTATAATATATTTTATTTTTAATAGTAATTCTAAATTATATGTGATTTAAAAAAAACCCGACATTGAAATTCAATCTAAAGTTTATATGAAATAATGAAAAATTTCAAGAAAATATAAATATCGTAAACCAACCTTTACAGTTAGATGAGAGAAATCAATAAAACGACAACGCTCGTTTCATTCAAAAGATCAAGAAAAATAAATATCGTAAACCAACCTTTACAGTTAGATGAGAGAAATCAATAAAAGGACAACGCTCGTTTGATTCACTATTTTATGAATTCGGTAATATTTTTAAAATGAATACAAGAAGATTTAAATAAATTCAGAAACACAGGTTGAAGCATTTGCGTATGAAACCATTTAATCGATTAGACGATACGCTATCGGGGAATTTGATGCAAATCTCACGAAACACCATGTACCGTGAATACCGAGACACGAATGAACACGGTGCGGAGAGGGATAACGGAATGGGACGGCTGTACGTTGTCTTTCGCATATTGCGGCGTCCACAAGAGGAATGTTAGTTACTTCGTCACACACTCGACCCGTCCCCTCGCACCTTAGCACGTGTGCGCGAGTGCATCGAACACTCCAATGAGATATGCCGCGTGTCGTTAGGATGCATTCTCGCGCTCGGCACTTTTTTTTTCTTTCTCTCTCTTTTCGCTCGCGCTTCTTTTTTTCCTCTCTCCCCTTTTTTACCCGCCATCTGCCATTTGCACTCGCTCGCGTCGCCGGCGTGGAATCCGAATGAAGACTAAAAAGGGCTGATCAGAACTTGCTCGAAGGCAAGGCCCGTTCCTTTCTCCCGCGGAATGACAAGTGACTTCGCGTTATCTTTCACGGGCCGCGACACGTACGTGCGAAGATACCGCGTGTCGACCTGGGTCGCCGGCGAATTCGGGCTCTGGAAATTAATCGCCGAGATTACACGTTCGAGAATCGGAATCGACGGCGTTATGTATCACTTAGCGTCGCAGCATGCGCCATATTCATATCTGCGCGATACTTGTTTTTTTTTTAGATTTTTTGGCATCGACTTTTTCCGATGACCAATGGCAGAGGAATTTTTTCGTAGCATACTTTCGTCAGAAAAAAATAAGTTTAAAATATATTCTATTTTTCTTCAACTATTTTCCGAGACTGCCGAAATATTTCGAACTCTGCCGTGATTTGACTAATGTCCATTTCTACCAATACAGATTAAACTTTAATCTCGGTTTAACTTACTTTTCATCTTTTTCTAATTCTTAAAAAAAAGATAGAAAAGTAAGTTAAACCGAGATCAAAGTTATTCTGTATTGGTAGAAACAGACATAAATGATATACGTTGTGCATTTAACCCTTCAGTAGGCGCGTATTATGTATGTGTATTTTACATTCTAGATTTTTTTCCTAGATTTCACGTAAGTGTTCCGGATGCATTTTAGTATAGAATCAATTGTTAACAAGAAAACGTTAAAATTAAAGGTCCGATTTGTTTATATATTTTAAGATATATGCAATTTTGATTAATATTAAACAAAAAATGAAAAATAATAATTAGTTTATTATTTATATTATAAATAATATGGGGTGTAATTTACACCCCACGCGCCTTACGTTTTAAATTTTGACCCGCCCACTGGAAGGTTAATAAAGACATTGTTTAGTCACGTCGAGCCGGGGGTCAAGAATCTTCTGATATCACTGCGCGCGCGCGGTGTGAAAAAGTTGGTGAAAACGCGCGATTTTACGTTTCACGACGTTGGTAGTCGTTAAATAAACTGTTAGTGCAGTCTAGCGAGCGCACGGTTAAACTTTCCTACCGCAAACACCTCCGTCGTTCTCTCGTTCGAGATTTAATGGGAGAACGAAGGTGACGGACTTTGAAGGGCGGGCCGTCAGACGAGCGGCGCGGATTTTCAGTTATTTCATACTGTACAAAAGCGAGATTCAGCGTGGCGCTTTAACCGTGGAATGTAAAACAGCGTCAGGGACCTTCGCACCCGCGACAAATCCGAGAATGTAAAGCAGCGGCGGATCTTGTCTCCGCCTTGGGCGGTAAAGCACCTCGTCGTAGCGAGGACAAGAAAATGTCCGCCTCGTTTATTTGACGCGTCCCCGCCGCCAGTAATTTGATTCACTCCGGTAATAGGACCAGTATTTGCACTGGCAAAAGTCGGAAATGTACACGGTAGTTTTTATTAAACGCGCCCATCAAATTCTGTTTCAGCGCAAAAATGTATTCCCTCTTTCGTGCGCGTTATGTACAAGATACGGTTTCATAATTTTAATCAACTTTGAATTAAGGTGGACCCACGCTATTTCGTGCGCTTCAGCACAGTAATTCAATTTCATGCCTAATTTCCGCGATATTTAGCGGCAAATTTTCCAGCGTACCAGGCAACATCGTATTATTTCCGAAATAATTGCGAGCGAGGCGCTCTCGCAGCCCGAACAACGCTGCGATTTTCCACAAGTATGCGCTTTTGACTTCCCGCCAATTAAAATAGACCTTCGGAAAACGGCTTATTTCCAGGCTTGAAACTCACCGCGTTTACGGTCCTTTACGGCGCGCTGCGCGCTGAAAGAAAGCTCTGTCTAAAGTAGCGCGCGATTAGGGCGAGAGAGAGGACGACGGGGGGGAAAGCGAGCGGGGAGGCGGAGGAGAGAGAGAGAGCGCTCGTGACACGTATGACACATCAAAGAGACTAATTTAACGAAACGGGGCTACGAGACCGGGATACCGCGACGCGACGCGACAGGAATCGGCTGTTCGCGGAGCAACAGCTTACATTTTGTTGCCGACCACGCGTAACGACGACGACGATGACGACGACGACGACGATGATGAGCGACCGAGAGATCGCAGAAGATCGCGCGCGATATATCGGACAAAGGAGTTCGTTGTTCGCGCGCGCGTTGCAGGCCGCCTTCGCCGAGCGGTCGAGCGCCGAGATCCGCCGAGATGTTTTCTGAACTTCGCCCAGCGGAGCCAGAGAAACCCGGCGTGAGAGCGCATTCTCTCCTCTTCTTTCTCCCCCACGGTTTCTCTCTTTCTCATTCTCATTCTCATTCTCGTGTTGCGCGCTACTCTTCTGCGAGAGGTATTTCCGTCAGAGTAGTTCGCCGTCGCCTTCCGAAAGGGCGTATTAGGTCCTATTATTTCGCGCGAGTACCATTACGGATATAATACCGCGCCCGGCCTGGGCCTCTCTATCAAGATTGAGCGCGTACACAGATGGCCCGTATGAATGCGCCAAGAGAGAGAGAGAGAGAGAGAGAGAGGCACAAAGGAAACTGGCGTGGCGGTCTGAAAATTTCAGCGTGGTTAGATAGAGATCGTAGCAATATCGTTAAGCGAATGCGTAAGTGTACAGTGTACACCTTGGTTCTCCGCCTTGCTCCTCTCCATCGATCTGTTAACAAGGGCCCCTTTTGGCTAATCCGCGGACGAATTTCCCCGGATAAAAACCCTGTTTCTCTCTCGCGCTTCGAGATCTCAAGCCGAATCTCTATTCAAGCAAAATCCATTTAAACTTGCGTCATTATCCGCGGTAGCTCCGGGTAATGATAATGATTCCGTTGTATTACTGCGTACGCGTAGAGTCGAACCCACCCAATAACCGAGCGACGATTTTCAACGTCAAGTAACTCTGTATAATTAAGCGTTCCATTAACTTTCCGCATGGCATTGTGGCGGAGAGCGAAATAATCCCTTCACGTACGGCGACATCCTCGAGAAGGGTGGAATCTCGATATTCCGAGATCATCTTATTATTGCGCTATTATACCCTGTCGCTCGCGATTAGAGCGCCTTTAATATTCGATGTTGCGCGCCGCTCTGTCGCGACAGACAATTTCGATGCTGGCACACGCGGCTGGCTGGCTAGATGGCTGGCTAGATGGCTGGCTGCCTGGCTGGTTGGCAGGCTGACTGACTCTCTGTCTCTCGTCGAGAGAGAGAGAACCCGGCGTCTTTCCCGGCGCGGATACAGCGCGGCAGGACTCGTGAAAGATGTACGGCCCGAAGGTGTCTTCGACCCCGTTAAGTTCCCTTTCTCGACCGTAAAGGCCGAAGATGTGGGGTGCGAGAAGAGAATCGCAAGGGGGAAAACGCACGATCGATAAGAGCGCCTCGTAAGACAATTTCTTCTGGGGCGGCGAGATAGCGAGACAAAGATAGATAAAGAAAGAGAGAGAACGAGAGAACGGGAGCGAGAGAAGCGGCTTCTTTCTACCCATCGCCATTTTAGGTACAGGTGTATGCGTGCGCGCGCACGGGTAGAGAGGGCGAGGGGGTGCGAGAGAGGAGCAGGCAGGATGGTAGAGGTTCGGCGTGGGCGGAAGGGATGAGATGAGTTCTCCCCCCGCGCGCGGCGGCCCTTTTGCGAGAAACGATCGTGCGTTAGTCTCCCTGAAATGGTCTTATTTTTTTATAAGTTTCGGCGACCCCGTCGAAGCAGTCCTGAAGGGTGCGCGTCTCAAGATTCGGTCCCTTCGTCAACGAACTAACGGCAACTGTGCGCACACAAGGCACCCTTCCTTGGAACGTGACTGCTCCTTATACCGGGTGATTTTGCCACGTCGATCGTTAGCCTTCGCCGAGACGTACGAGAATAAAATACAAGAAACTAGGAGAATAAATCGATACACATGTAATATGCGTGTAGAGAAAAAAATGTAAAAATAACAAATTATATTTTAAATGTAAATTTAAAAATATTATATGGAAAAAATGGATAAATTTACGTTGATCTTTTTATGCGTTACAACGTTCTCTGTCTGTTGGTATTTGCTACATATATTGTAGCTTCAGTCATTTATTAAGTCGGAATGTACGTCCGCCTTGCAAAATTCCTCATTTTTCCCAGATTATTATTTCATCGCGCGTTAGTTGCGCACTTTGTTCTGTCTCGGCCGTTATTGGGCTCGCGATCGATGAACTTGAGCACGGATTTAAAGCTCTCGAAGCGCGTACCGGGTATCGATAATACGCAATCGGAGGGTATTGGTATCCGTAATACGCAATTGAGTACGGGCACGAGTATTTCGAAGCCCATAGTAGGCATCGATAATCGATATCGGGTAGATATCAACCGCCACTTTGAATTCTTTTGACTGGAGTTTCGCAGTTTTTTATGCGCCCGTCGTACGATTTGTGCGACGCGCGTATTCGACGATGTAAAACAATATTTCAATTAATCATTTGCGCGATATCGTCAGCCAAAGTACAATGAATCGTTGCGCGATAGATTTTCTTTCTTCCTCTTGCACAAGTAAATAACGATATCTCGAGTGAATAATAATGTGTGAGCAGATAGCAAAATCTCACTCTTTCTCGTATTCTCGTTTTTCTTTAATTTAAAAAGAATTTTAACAAAAGAGAGAGAGAGAGTGAGAGACTTAAGTACGCTCTTAATTGTCAAATTAATCAACATTAAACATCCAACAATTATTCCCATTTTTCTTATCTAAAATTTAATCGTGTGGAAATGTGACGTCTAATTAACTTTTTGAATGCCAGTTTCAGTTGTCATTTTTCGTGCAAAAAATACCAGACCGTTTTGCCTGTGGTTTAAGTATAAATATTTCAACTCCTTTTCTCTCTCTCTCTCTCTCTCTCTCTCTCACACACACACACACACACACACACACACACACACACACACACACACACACACACACACACACACACACACACTCTTATTCTTTCTCTCTCAGCCCAAGGCTATGAAATAACATCATTTTACGTACCTGAAAGAACAACGTCAGTAGCTCNGGCATTTTCCGCAAAAATTCCGGTAGAGAATTCCGATATCTTTCACAAGGATTATTACCCTATGCAACGTCGATTATCGAACACCACTTATAACCCGCTATTATTATGATTGACGTAATGTTATTAACCAATGGAAAATCAATTTAAAACATGGATTTATGTACTGTTATAGATAAACGTTTAATTGCGTTGTGAAGAATTAATCTTTAACGAGATAGATCCGCTGACAGGTCGATAAAGCGAAAGCAATTTTTCCAAAGCGGATCTCCCGCTTAAATCTAATTGCGCGCGACGCGCGGCGCATTCCGTCGCCGTCGCCTTTTCTTCCACTTGTTCTCGGAGAAATCAGCCCGTTCGTTAGCGGGACGACGTAGCCGCGCGACCGTAATAATTTCAGACGCACAAAAGAAGATAACGATCGAGAAGTGGAGCTAACCCGGAGGCCACCGAGAGAGCCGCCGCCACCAAATTAAAATCACACTAAACTACCGGCAGTGTTGTAATTAAGTATTTCTGTGGTAAAAGATCCTTTGGAAGCCTGCCGAGAGAGAATTCTCTCTCTTTCCCTCCCTCNCTCCCTCCCTGTCTTTCCATTTGTCTGTCTCCTCCATTCTGCGATCCCCCGATGCACCCACGCGCACGCACACGTGCGTGCAATCGCACGCGCACGCATTTAGCTGCGGAGCCGGTCTTCGCGTCTCTTTCTTTCGGGTCGCGCGCGCGTGAAATGCGTGCGCCGAGTCATCGCGCAAATATTCCTCCGTCTATGGTAGCCACTATCGTCGTCATCAAGCGTAAAGGGAAGGCAAGGGAACGAGAGAAAGAGAGAGACGAAGAAACTGCCATACCGTCAATCTGTGAGGGCATTCGGAGTGTCCTCCTTTTCCCTCCGTAGATCGATCTAACGGCCGGCTCGCCCGGTCTTTCTTTAGTCTCTTCCCACTTGGGGCTCTCCTCCCCGTAGCAGAACAAGGGAGGAAATGGCGAATTAGAGCGAATGGGAATGATAAGCGCCAGTGAGAGCATGGGCAGAGGAGAGAGAGGAGGTGGGACCGGAGAGATGGAGAGAGATAGCGGGCCGGAGCCACCAAACCGACGGTAAATCAATACTGACATCGCGGTCGTGACGCCATACGCCAAGTCATCGGACGTACAACGAGTAGAGAATGGCTATTAAGACTAGCGACGCCGACAACCATTGGGAAAACAGACGCTATATCGCGCGTATCATTATTTGGGGATTAATGTTATGCTCCAATCGATTACGCCGTAAATGTCTTGGCCCCGCTTCGTGGAGTGGCCCGGTACCATTAGCTTTATCTTTAATGCCGAATCCTTTAACGAAGCTCCGCGGGCGAATTTTATATACGTTATCGGCTCTATTTATATACGTTAATTTGAATAGTGAGAATATTTTCAGGTTTTCAATTAACAACGGAAATTTATAGATAAAGCTAGAAATGCACGGCATTCACATGTTTGACATTACTATTCTGTCTATTCGTGAGATAAAAATGACAAAATTTCGTTCGCGCGCGATATTCAGAGAATTCAAGTCGTTTGAATCATCCGGATATTCCAATATCAGGCCCAGCGATATCCAAATATCGGAGTACGTCCGGAATTCGGAATTGCATTTGCGAAACCCGGTAGCGATACCGTTAGATACGCCAAGTGGTATACTAGTATTGCGTTACGATTCCGCCGGATTCCACGAGACGGAGAGAGAGAGAGATGTCGACTTTATTTCTATTTTATGCCGCGCGCGTATATTTCGGCTCCTCTCTTCGCGCGCGGCCTATCCGCTTTAAAAAGTTATCGATTGCCGTCCCTCGCGGCGTAAAACGCGCGGAAGTGCCCGGCGCCTGTTATGTACCGACAATGAGAATATTACGTCTCCGGCTGTCGGGAGTCGCATACGCAATTTCTTCCTGTCGGGCGGATATTCCCGACTCCGCCGCGGCCGGCGCCGTACGTACGTACGTTTCGCCACGGGAGATGAGTTCGGTTTTTATCCCGACGGTAAACCTGAAGAGCTCTATTGTGCTGGACGAATCAACCCTCCATTGAATCGCGCTGCCTTCCGGCAACAAATCAACTAAATACAATAAATCGTGCTTTATTAACGAAATCCGACATTTGGGATGTCTTCTTTTCGCTACGAGGAAACAAGCGTAATATTGCTACGGAAAATAACATTGAAGATTGAATTATAAATAATTCCTTATGCGCATAATAAGCTTGCTACTTCTGAATATTCTAAATTGCTCAAGCTTGGTAATTGTGTCTAGAAATACACTTATTTTCTGTGTCTAAAGTTATTTATGACTTAATTTAATATATGTATATTCTCTTCTTCATTTTTGGACGAGTCGTATATATTTAGATAAAAGCAATTTTATCAATCGTATCATAAATTCAAACTTTTTAAATAATTAATATTCTCGTTTTCGAAATAAAATTTTGCTATATATTCTTATAGCAAAATTTTATTTCGAAAACGAGAATATTAATTATTTAAAATATACCGAGACACATACAGAGACACATTTAGTGCTATAAATAAGACTGTCTCGTTAATTTTAGAAATAAAAAGATTTTCTAAAGTCTGTTCTAAATAAACTGAGTAAAAGAAAACATCTTTCTCAAGACACAGAAGACGGACAAGTGCGATTCAGTAATGTAATTTGTAAAAAGGATTTTCGATAAAGTAGAATTACTGAGGTAGAAATACTACATCAACACTGTCGTCGACGAGAACTCCACTCGAATATCTTGCAAGTATTTTTTTATAAATGCTTGAAAAAGCACACCCTGTATCGCTGTATATATATACAGCTCTCGGTTGATACACGCTAGGAGCTGAAATGAAACGAGAAACGCCTAGGGGCGATTTAGCGCAAGGGAGCCACGAGCGAAGACTCGGCTCGTCGGCGAAATATGAAAAGTCCGTAGGCGGTTTTAATTTCGCCGCGCGAACACCGCCATTGTTTCCCGTCTCTCTGCACGACGCGCGGCGAACAAAAGAAAATCGCGCGCGCGGAGCCCGTGGCGAGGAGCGAATGTGTGCGAATGCGCAGGGCTCGCTCGAGAACGGCGATAGAGCTTGTGAGATACGCGAGAAAAAAGGGCCCAGCGGAATCGACTCGCGTCTGTCGACCTGACCCGAGTCGAGTCGAGCCCGGGGTCCATGCCGGGCGCGAGAGAGCATCCGAGCGCGAGATACCGGGAGAGAATGCCGTCCCATAAATCACGTTATTTAATAGATCAACGGCGATGACATCTGTTGCGACGTAGGTGTAATGTAATTACGTGCCGCGGGCGCGGAAGAGGAGAGAACAGAGGGGTGGAAAACAAAGTTTTCAGCTGGAGGGCGAGCGTCGCGGAATTAAAATTTCGTGATTGGCGCAAGAGTCGATTTTGCAATCTCGCGTCGCGTCGCGGGACAAAGCGGCGGTGCGAAATTCGCGTATTCCGATGCGTAATGCAATCCAGCGTGTTTTTTGCGGCAATCGTTGCAAAAAGAGCCTAATAAATAACATTTTCCTGGATGTGATTTCCGCGGGATTAATTACCCGAATCGCAGGAGGGGGAGGGTTAATATATTTGCATTTAATATTTTACGTTTTATTACGTGATAATTTTTTGGACATTTTGGAAAAAAAAATAAAAGTGATATTCTAGCGAATAGTACCAAAAAATTAATCAAAATTGCCGAAGCGGCTTTGTTCGATCTCCTCCCCTCTACACATTCTGCCTCCGGGGCGATACGTATTTCGTTTTAACTCGAAATTGATGAGAATTGTTGATTTTGCAAATTTGGAGCGTTTAATAAAATCAAAGTTAAATGTTTTTTTTCCTCCTTTTTTTTGCGGCGCGAACGAATTCTACGTCTACGTATCACAGTCGATGTCTCGTGCGCGAATGTAAATGATGGATGGTACAATACTGCGACGCGAAATGAGGGTATAAACGATGGATCCGTTTATAATTGCAAATTTCATTTCATGTTTCCATTGTGTAAAACTGCATTATTCCGCGCTTATGCAATTGGGCGCGCACGAACGCCAAGCAGTTCTTTGTTAGGTTTAATGGTGCCCATCGATTTTCGTTGGCTTTCTCTCTCTCTCTCGAGCAATTTCTCATATATATTAATGCCAATAGATAGGACTCTTCCTCTTCGCGCTGGCTTGTTCGGGACAAATCAAACTTCGTGGCAAACGGGTCTCGGTGTTTTCTCTCTCTTCCTTCCTCTCATAAACACATACATAGACACACACGCACGCGCATTCTGTCGACATACCCCTTGAGGACGGGAATGCGGCGCAGGACTTCGATTTCCAGTTAGTTAGGGCAGTTGCGATTTAAATGGCGCCATCGGAAATAGAAGAGGAAATGAACAACGCGCGTGTTACATCCACGTGGCGAGTTTTCCAAGTCGCCACATTATTATTGCGCGTGTACAGGAGACCTCCGAGTTAGAATTGCGCGTTTAATTCTTCGTTTCGATCGCTTTAACTTTCACACGGCTTCGTAATCGCATAAAATTTAATACCTGTTTCATTTAACGCTGAATAACAGAACGGACATTATTGTACGTTTAAAAAGATAGCAAGCAAAAGATCGTGCTTTTTTTTCTTCAATTATTTAACTTGTGATTCTAACAAGTTAAATAATTGAAGAAAAAAAGAGCATGATCTTTTGCTTGCTATCTTTTCAAACGTACGATCATCAAGAAGACGAAAGAAACAATTTTATTCAGTGTATATTAATTTTTCGGATGATATATGTGTGAAAATGAAATATTTATTAATATATTCCTTCAAATTCCTTTTCTTGGAATTCCAAGTCCTAGTTTTTTTTTCAACCGTTTTCGAAGACCCTGGAGTGCTTACAGTGCATATGCATAACTATACAACGACCCTGTACCGAGCGAATAATCGGTTAACGCCGTCGAACTCAGTCATCGATGCATAAATTATTGGCGCAGTCACGCGGATCGAGACGAATTTAGTCGTTACGGTTTACGATCTTAATCCGTCTAACATTTAAATATAGCTCGTAAATGAATAGCAATTCCAATATTTTACCAGATGTAATATCTCGATAATATCAGGTTGAAATTTTAACGACGGACTTTTTTTCGCAAATTGCAAGACGGTATATTTCTCGGCGCGCAAATAAATTCTACTTATTTTAACGATTCGAGAAGTACCACACAGATGCAATTTATTGATAAACGCGGCGTATATATATACGCATACGTGACCAATATAAATCTTCGCCGTTGGCGTAACCTAGCGCTATGCTGATTTATAGATATCGAGCGATTCTGCACGAGCAGCGACAGAAATCCGATTATGGCGGAACTGGCGGTGTTACACGAGGGTGTTGGATGGGGAGGGGAGGGTGTATCGCGCAATTTCGAGATCCGGAATCGAAGGAAACCCGGGAAAAACTCGGGAAAATTGATGTAACGTAAGTTATTCGTTAACTACGGTTTGTTCCTCGGGTGCGGGGAATGCGTCGTTACGGACGCCGTTCTATCCCGAGTTACCTTCCCCGTGGACGGGGGCTACGTGAACGTAGTTTGTTTCGTTTGCATATAAAGCGCGTATCCGTTTCTTTTCGGAAAATACTCGGCGCATGTTACCACTACAACATGCACCTCTGAATAATTCAAACAAAGGATTAAGCACCATGCACCCACGGCGCTGCTCTCCCGGATGTCTAACCGATGTTAAGAACAGCATTCGACATCCCGGGCACATTCGGGTCCTCGTTTAAATTTTACGGACTTAGGAAAGTTACATTAAACTAGAGATCCGTGCCGAAACACACATTTTGGTATGCGAGACGTCGACGGCTCTAAGTCTTCAGGCACGCCATACAAACGAAATTGTAATTAAATGAAACATACGAATGTGTAATCAGCCGTATAAACGTCCGATGAATATAATCGTAATCGGCGGGGAACATATATTTTTAATTGTTCGGAATTTTGAGCTCTCAAATACGGCGGGAGGTAGACGGTCGGCGTTTAATTCTCCTCGGTACAGTTATGAAATGAAGGGTTTTTAAAAAAATCAGGAATGTTTACCGTTTTGCATGAATTATTTATTCGCGTCTGTTTAAACAAAGTATTGAAAGGTCAGAACTCTGTTTGCGTTAACCTTGCGCGACGAACGCACGAGAAAGCTAAGTGAATACACAATGGCAACGAAGCGAATGACTAGCGAATATGACGCCTCGTTGGCCTTCTACAGCGTACTTCACACACGGTGTGCCCTAGTGATAGCAAAAGTGGAAACTGGTATGATAATGAGTTGCAAACATTACGAACCTACTCGTATGTCGCTTAAGGGGTAGTAAACGGAGGCCGAGTAAATTACCGAGACATACAGGCCAATTTAACTCCCGACAATTTAAATTTAAAGGTCAATCGTTATCTAAATCATCGAAATTATACGCTTAAATTCACTACCGGATCGAAAGTAGATTGTACGATATGCTTCCGTCAGATCGTTTTCGTTTCTTAAATTGATAAAGAAAATTCTGTTGATAAAAAAATTTTATCCGTTTATAAAAGATACAAGTAGGAATTACACGTAGTCAAACTTCGATATAAAGGTACAAATAGTTCGATATCGTGTAGCGATTCCTGCTTCTGCCGAGGTTAAGCGAGCACTTGTGCGCTCTTGTGTTATCGACTTCTCTCTTTTTTTTTTTATCATTCGCCGTACGCTTTCTGATTTCGACGGGGTCTCAATTTCTTACACGAGCGAGGCTGCATTGCTGAAAAAAAAAAGAGAAAAACGTCCATGGCCTTTATAACAGGCTAATAATAGGTGCACCCGTGTAATTTGCTTCGTCACTTTTCTGCTTCTCCTGTACCCTCCTCCTTTCTCACATTAGTGACCAGAGGATTGCACCTGCGCTTTTTTGCGCTCATGAAAATAATCGGCTCTACTAATAGTGTATTATTTATGAAAAAAATGAAGAGTCGATTTCAATTATTTTATATCGGGGATTAATGTATTCTCTGTTTAAAATTCTCTCTCTTTTTAAATATCTATTAACAAAACTTGATATGTGTTTTTCATCTCGAATCGTAATTTAGAGAATTAGATCGACACCGTTCAAACCTCAATAATTAAAAGCTAGATAATTAAAGCCTTTTTTTTATCATAGATAATTAAAACCAATTTATCGATAATTGAATTTTATATTCGTATAATCCGTGTAATCTATCTATTTTTAATCCTTATTACATTACTATATAAAAAATTACTGATCAGAGAGAAATTACATATTATAAATTATAAAATATGCAATTACATTATCTCTGTAAAAAAATTACTTATTCGTTCAATACTATCATACTGTTGTTTCAAAAAATGGCCCCTTTTTCAACTCTTGCCCAAGTATCGATTCTCTCCGTGTAAAAGTCATCTGATTATCGGTTCCTCCTTTTAATACGTGTACGCGAGCAGGCACTTGGCGGAGGAATGCCCCGACTAGGCAGCAGCACGATGCGCCTATCTAATAATGCGTGTAACCACAGGTAATCCGAGCCACTATCGATGACTAATACCTGCCTGTTCGTTGCTCCGCTCACACCGACGCGACGCGACGCGACGCGACCCGACGCGACAATGTAGCGTCGCGCCGCTCACGTACTATGTGCACGTATGCGAGCGAGCGCGCACGCATAATGCATATGGACGTTCGGCGAGCGACATACACCACGGCGAGCCGAAATCTCGTGGCACGGAGATAGGACGCCAGAGGCGGCGATATTATCAAATTATATACCTGCACTACGTATACACCGGCGGCCAATAATTCATCCATAATTCAGTTATCTAAATAGGACACCCGCGTCACACATGTGCACACAGGTGACTTTCGCGCTTGGTGCCGCACACGCGAGTGTCACGCGCGCGTGCACGTGTGCATGTGCACGTCAAAGCGCGCTAGATGCACGAGCGTACGCGATGATCTCTGGTAGCTGTTGGAGCGAACGCGGCGAAAAACTGCCGCGGAATTATCCTACCCCGTTGGACGTCGTGATTGTGCAGTCTCGTGACGTCGAGTCTCTATCGGAACACTATCGCGCTTTTTACTGACGTTGCGATGCTGTCACGGGCAGTGATTAAAAAAATTTTTAATTGTTTCGTAAATTAACTATTCTGCGCAGCAATCTGTTAATTTTTTTTTTGTATTTTATATCCATATTTTAAGATCGAGGAAGCACAGGCTTCGAAAGTTGTTCCTACACAGCTTGTTTTCCAAAGCTATGTAGGAAAATGTGACATTTAACGCGATGTAAAAGCTCGCTAATAATTAACACGATATAATATAATAAATATAATAAATATAATTGAAAATAATTGTTTTTGTTTCTCTCGTTTTTACGTCGCTGTCAGATTATTCGAGTTGTGATGCATAATTCGTACGTTCGTTATTTATAAAATGTCACGGCGAGATGCTACGTAATATTAGCCCAGCCGGAAAGCGTTGCACAGTGTGTCACGGCAAATCGGTTTATGATTTGTTTACACTGCGTTGATGAAAACACATGTTGTATCGCATTCATCAATAAATCACTCCCTTCATCCACGCATAAAAACGAGAATAATTGAATTAAAATTAATTAATACTAGAAATGCGATCTCCATATGCGTCGCAAACGTGCATTATTTGCATTAATTCCTAGTAATGCGATTCTATATTGCCGCTAATTGCGGTGACTCGTAAACATGTCGAATCGAGTTTACATGGATTTAATGCCATCTCGTTGACACAAATTACAGCCTGCATTAACATAGTTTTTACTATAGAGAAATGTAAAGTTTGCATAATTCTTCTATTTACATTACGCGAGACATAGCGAGCATTAAGCGCTGAAAATTTTACGAGACGGTGCTTAAAAATAAGGCGGGTTGAAGCCGGATTTAATTTTCGTTTCGGAGCTGGTTTACGACCAGGTGTTTGAAAATTAACGAGATCACGGTGCACCTTTGCAGTGCCGCTCCATACAAAATTGAGAAAGTAGAGAGATAGGATAGTCAACGCGCAACAAGAGGAAAATTCATGGTGTTCGCGCGGCGAAGAAAAGCGTTCCGATCGCATGAGTACGTAAACAGCGGCTTCGTGATATTAATATTGGCAAGACGGTAGCTTCTTCGAAAGATTAATATTGGCAACGTGCCAATAAATTTATACGATCTCACTGTTATACGTGGTGTCTCGAGGGAGTAGTGTACACTAGACGGGAAATAGCGGGAAATTTATGTAAACCTTCCCAACAAACATCGATTAGCATAACTTAATGACGAATATCTTCGTAAACATAACTGTATCCCTTATTAAGACCACTTTAGACTATAATGACAAAACGCTTTGTCTCGGCAGAAACATTCGAACAAGAAGATGTTTCGGATAAACTCAATTGTCGATGCGTTACGTGGCGTTAAACGTAACGCTTAGTAACTAATTAGGCTCCGTTACATTTATTTTTACTCAAGACGAAATAGTTGAGCGTGAAAGAAATTCAAGTCGATGCCGCGTGTCGCGGCGAAAATATCTCCCAGTTGAAGGGGTGAACTAATTAGATTGCCAAGACGACACGACACGCCGCACGCCGAGAGGTTCGCTAAAGAGTCTTCATTTCCTTTTTTGCTTTCAGGACAGCTGAAATGTCCACGGATAACCGAGCACCCGTCCGACATAATAGTCGCGAAAAATGAGCCGGTGACGTTGAACTGCAAGGCGGAGGGCAAGCCCGAACCGGTGATAGAGTGGTACAAGGACGGTGAGCTCGTGCAGACGTCGCCGGGGGATGCCAAGTCACATCGGGTCCTGCTGCCTACGGGATCCCTGTTCTTTCTGCGGGTGATGCACGGCAAGAAGGAGCAGGATGGTGGTGTATATTGGTGCGTCGCGCGGAATAAGGCTGGATCCGTCCTGAGCCGGAACGCTACTCTCACAGTCGCAGGTAAGAGTGTGGCCCGGTCGGGTCGACCGTCTTCTCTCTCTCGTCGTCTGCTTTTTACGCCCGGATTATACCGGGTAGCGTATCAGACGTGAGGCAGATCACTCGTTAAACTCGGAACGAATCCCCGTGAAACGGGCTTCTCGCCTTAAGAAATTCCACGCTTCTCCCGGCTCCGTGTGTCGATCAAACAGTCCGCGAAGAGCGACAGTTAAGCCAGAACGAAAGCTCTCTCGGACAACATCGACCGGCCGTCGCTCACTCTCTCGCGTGAAACGGCGCAGTATGGATTAGCTATTGTCGCGATACGACTAAGCGCTGTCCGCGCCGGCTTGTAATTATTTTCCGCGCAGGTGTCGATTAGCGTAATCTTGTAGCCGGGGGCCGAGCCGATAAGATACTTTGAGTCATTTCTATGGAAATCGCAATCGGGGAAATTCATCTTTTCGCACTTGCTAAAATAAACTTTATGCGTTCACGGATGTGTAAAACAAAACGTTGTAATCACTTAGCTGTAATACGCTCTTTGTACATTATCGCCAAGATCAAGCGCGAGTAATTTTTCAATGTCAGTTTACAGTCCGAGGGATTACTAGTTGATAAATCGGTTGAGTTAACAAATCGCTGAAGCGTAAATACATAGTGCATAAAAGAGCACGCGAGAGCATCGGTTAACGTAATTTTATACTCGGCGGTAAAATTTCTAAATTTTATATACGACTTCATAATTTTACGCGGTGCATTTGCTTATCTTCAAGTGCCATTCGTCACAGTCCTTTCGCTCTCTCGCTCTCTCTTTCTGTTTTTTTACGATAATCTCATACATACATTTTTCTTCCACTTTTTATAAAATATAGTCAAATAATAGGGATTAATTTTACTATATTACACAACGTCGAGCTTAACAAGAAGGCGAAAGATATTCAATGACTGCCTCTCGAATGCATCTTAAATTGCAGAGAAGTAATTTACCTTCTCATTTACGTTCTAATTAAACCATTATACGCGAAACTACAAACGGAAAGCAGGCGCTTTCATAATACGTTTATCGGCCAAATTCCGTACGGTGTATTTCAATCTATTCTCAGCCGTGTTAACAAGGGAACGAATAAACTCCTCCCCCTGACGGCAAAAATGGATGCATCCGCGACTCGACGTCTCTCTCTCCCTCGGTACTCCCCTCCGCGAGAACTCACGAGAGTCTCGAGTGCTTCGAAATGACTTCTCTCTCACCTCTCGCACTCGTTCGCTCGCTCACTCGCGAGGTTGAGAGGCAAAGTGAACGGCGACAACAACGACGACGGCAGCAGCAGCAGCGGCGGCGGCGGCGACGGTGACGACGGTGTCGGTGTCACACGAACGAAAACGGACACCCCGTATGTACGGGCGCAGGAAGGAATAACCGTGATTTATACGGGATAGAAGTCGACTCCTTCGACTAAAACGAGCCATGTTTGTTTAGAGGCGATCGATATCCCGGGCGACGCACCCTCGCCTCTGCCCGTCCGTGGTATATGCCCGTCCGCCCGCCCGCCCGCTTGCCTGCCTGCCTGCCTGCTTGCCTGCCTGCTTGCCTGCTTTTGCCTGCTTGCTTGCTGGTTGGTAACGACCGATTCACTCGCCTCACCTCGCCTCTACTACCTACGATGCGACACCGACCGATGCCTGCTATACTGGCGAAGAATGCACTTCGCCCGTCCGTGTGTGTACGTAACGCAGCGAGTCGGGGATCCCCCTGCTATTGTGACCCCCCCCCACTCCTTTTACGCAGCATCCCTTCGCGTGAGCTCGGCTCTCGCGCTCAGGCTAATCCCGATTATGATCTCGGGAAAAGATGCCATACAAATTGAATTAGTGCCCCTGGAGTCAATGTAGCGTTTCTGGAATCGCTCGAATACGCTGAGAAACATCTGTGTAACTCGGCCGACTCTCCGGCGTTACGATATTGAATATCAGGTTATTGAAATATCCGAACGCGATTCCTGTCGCAATTGAATCGTTTCCATTTTTATTCCGCGGTCGTGGAATCGTATATTTTTACGCAGGAAAAAAAAAGGATCGGAACGTATGACTGTCGATGAGAAAAAAAAGCGGGAAAATAGGAAATCGCGAATGCGCGCGTCGCATTACGGAAGATTAAGAACGATAATGGAGAATCCCGATAATGCGAAAGCGGATCGCGCATGCCGCTTCCATGTTAATTCCCTTTTCCGTGGGCTCGTTATTTCAAGTTCGTATATATAACTGGCACCGTGTTTGTGTATGTGTGTGTGGCACCCTGCCCGTACATGCACACGCGTGCAATTCACATATCGCGGATGCACCCGCGCGTTTCGCGTTTCGCGTACGCGAGCATCGGTTACGCCGATGCATCCGAGCTTCGTAATTTATAGAACACGATATCGCTCGTTAATTGCTTATTGTAATACGCGCAGCTATCCGTAACGTGCATTTATGCGACAGCGCACGTTAAATATGCAGCCGTAATGGGAGTGCTTAGCAGAGAACGGACCGGAACGCGCGGGCTGTTCTATCTCGCAGAACCCCCGGAATCTCCAGAATATTGATATTGCGTCGCAATAAAATTTCTATCGAGGCATCCATGCCGTAATTATTCGGATGCCGAACGTGCGAGGGGAAGAGGTGCACCCTTATGCCCATTTCGAGGAAACTAAATTTGCTCGGATCAATTCCCATGCATTTTCTATTATATTAATATAGTGCATAAATCTTAAATCTCTCATACTAATTATTATCATATGAATTAAATGTCGCTTTAATTATTAGTAATGAATTAGCAATAGGCAATTGTGTAAAATAACCCGAATGATTATTATTTATGAAATGAAATTAATTTCGTAAAAGAGTAAAAGGGTTTACTTTATTTTATAAAACAAAGAGAATCAATTCAATGAATGGAAAATTAATTTAACATTATATAATGAGGAAATTAAGCTTATCGTTTCATTAAAATTATAAAAATACTCGAGTCTTTTTCGGCCTTTTCAATTATTAATAAATTAATAATAAAGCAGTTGCGTAAAATAATCACTATGATTATTAGTCGTAAAATGAAATTTATTTCGCAAAAGTGCAAGATTTTAATTTTTTTTGTAAAACAAAAGGAATCGATTTAATGAATAGAAAATTAAACTAACATTTATATTATGGAGAAATCCAAACTTCTCATTTCATAGAATTATAAAGCCTGGGTATTCGAGTCTCTCATCGTTCTTTTGAAAAAATAAAACGAAGGTGCGAAGAGAGACACAAGGATCTGTCGGGCTTTGTCGCATTCTCCTTCGTCGTAGTTTTTAAGCATCGCGAACCTCGCCTTTCTCGGTAACTAGATTCGCCAAGTAGCCGTCTCTCGCGCCCCTTTGTTGTTTTTGCTGCGGCTCGCGCCGGTCGCTCTTTTCCTCTTCTCTCTCTCTCTCTTTTTTTTCTTTCTTTCTCTGTCTCGACTTGCACTCTCTCCGACTCCTAGCGCAATATAAATAGGCCCAGGAGATCGCGCCACCCGAGCCCCCTTTTCACTCTATACGGAACGCGACCCGGCACGCAGCGGAGACAGGCGGACACGGCTTCTCGATCCGGGCTATCGCCGTATAATGCATAGCTTACCGCGTTATAATGGGAGCTTACGCACAATAGTCATGTACCTCGCTCACCCATAAGGCTCTCGGCCATGGGCGCCGCTACGCCCATTTTTTTTCGCGTGGAGCAACACGGAGCTCTTTTCTGGGAACCTGTTAGCGTATCCCAACCGGTCCCTTTTTTTTCGCCTTTGTCCATTCAAAACATTCCATTTTGGAATGTTTTAAGAAACATTTATAAGGCTTAAGAGATTATAATATTTATATCTACTCGCGGCCGTATTCTCTACTATTGTAACATAGATATATATCTATTTCTTATTGTGTCTTATAACATATATGATGACGTAATCTCGTCACACTTTCTCCAAATTTGCATAGATACCGGTTAATATAATGTACATTAGACAAGTTTGTCGTTCGTTTTCCATCCGAAATATCCCAAGCGTTATTATATAACGATATTGCTTCTGCATCTCTCTTAAATAAATGAATCTGTCATTTTAAAATCTCGTAATATCTTCTATTGATATACGTAGTTTGTCCACGTTCAACATCGATGAGCAATTTATCGCCATAAAATATGCTTACGCGTAGTCTTGCTCCTTTTTTTAAATTAAGCAACGTATTTATCATGCTGACAGTGATTTATTTCTTGGCTAGAGAATTATCAAGAGTCTCTTAATACACTCTTTTCAGTATAAAGCTGTTGCGAGCGGAGTCACTTTCGTGTACCCGAGAAGCACGACAGACGTGTGCGGATGACCCAGATATATTTTTAAAACGATAGAGGATGATCCCCCTTGACTGGTAGCTAGATTATCCCTAGACGACAGGACGCGACGCGCGGTGCATCAAGCGCATCGCGCGGCGTAATATAGCTCTGCATCCGAGATATCTTTTTCCCTAACGGGAATATAAAGAAATGTTCTCTCAGCATATCTTACAAAATTTATAATTGGCTTCGGCTGAAGTTCGCGTCGGTGAAACTAGAGCTAAAATAAAGAAAAATGAGAGCTGAAGTAAAGAGTCCGGTTTTGAAATTAAGCAAACTCGGCGAATCGCGAGCTCCAACAGCATAATTATCGAAGTTAGGACATGTTGCGGATAAAAAAAATGTATAAAACAATGAGTTATACTTTACAGGACGTACATATATATATATATATGAAGATGTTTCAATTTGAATTAAGGTTTTGCTTTTTCTCTTCGCCAAAAGATTTGAACAAGACAGGAAAGATAAAGAGGACGCAAAACCGAGCTCGACTGTTTCTTTCCTCCAAGTATACGTCTCAACTTTGATGTTTCCCCAACTTTACAATATCCGAAGTACAAACCAGCCAGAACTCGTGCCAAGATTCAGCGACCGAAATTGAACCGTTCCTCCCTCGAGATAAATGCGACTGAATTTTGACAGATTAGCATGGTGACAGGCGAGTACTTATTCCCCTTAAACGTTATCAGGGGGGAAGGGAGGGTTGTTTATATTAATGCGACGCTATCACACCTCACGACGCCGAAACCGGCGACGGAGGCGACGGCGAGGCCGAGGATGACGGGGGAGCCGAGAGAGCGCGCCAAAGAATAAACGGGAGAAAATGAAGATAAATTGGAGTAAATAGGTGGTAATAGGTATAATGTCACTGCTATTTAATCTTCATTAAGGCTAACGTGCCTCCTGTCTCCTCTGGCTCGTCTCGCGACAGTGATATCGGGACGGTCACGGAGAGACAGATATGTTTTTAGTGGAGCGTCACTTCGGGTTCGTCAGCTCGATGTATATCCGGGCGGACGAGCGGACGGATGATTGTTAAAAACTGTACGGCGCGTCGCCGGCGGCTGATTATTCATCGGACTATTGAGATAATAATTTTGCAGCCGTGCGACAACGTTGGATATGACGCGGCGTGTTTGTCCTGCCAATAAAATGGAAAAAGCTCGAGGGGGATTAATGAATGGTGCCGCTGGAGCTTCTGTTCTGTTCGACGCTTTCACGTACTCTTGGTGTCACACTCTTGGTTTCACACGTCTTTGTACGATAACAGTCAGTCTGTTCGATAGCTTCAGCGCGTAGCTTCGTTCACGCGTCGATAAAAAAATTAATTCCGCCCCGTCACGGTTTCGTGATAGATTGAATATAATTTGAGAATTATTGACAAAAGTTTGATAACTTCTTCGAGGTGTTTCTTGCACGTAAATATATTCCAGAAAGTAATGTCTGAAAAGTTAGTGGCTTGACGTGTTTTACACGGAGTGTCTCATTAGAATGCGGGATATATTACAGGTTAATAGGTACACTTACAGTTAAACGAAGTTTAACCGATGTCACGAAAAAGACCATAGTCGGGAACACGGGTTCCCTTTGTAAGAAATCGTAGACGGAGGCGGTGACAGGCAATTATAGGTCTGACGGTAATTGATTTGATGCAGAGACGGTAAAACCAATTGGGAATGGGAATGTGAAAGGAAATTGGAGAAGGGGTGGGAAATAATAAAAAAGGAAAGAGCAAGACTGTGAAAGCTTTATCGAGTTTAATTCTTTATTTTATGAGACGATATATAATATCGTTCGCTCTTTTCTGAAAATTTTATTTCCATTTGTTCAATATTATTTCGACTAGCGACCGATCGTTTATTCATCGCGCTGGAAATTACCGCGCGAAATACGTTAAACGATATTTATTAATATCAAGATGTATTAATTGACGTATCGTAAATGATTTATTCGTTAATATTGGCACATATCGGTACTGTAATTACACGCCGTAATTATATACCGCTGTTAGCGTAAAGAGTATGCCTACATCTCGATTAATACGAACGCTCTCGCCGCTTATGCCGTGCCCCGACTCCTTTAAAATCCGTTCGCGAATAATTATACATCACGTTAGAAACTCTATCGGTTTTCACTTACCTCGCAGGTCTCCCCTTCGATCCCTTCGCGTTGCATGCATGCATGCATGCGTGCATGCATACCAAGGAGGTGGAAACGGGATGAAGGTATAGCGGGAACAAATGCTCGGAGAGAGCTTACTGTATGATCTAACGAATGGACTATTCGGGGTGCACCCCATTTTCTATGCCTCCGACACGTACCGCGCCACGTGGTGCATACATCTGTCCGCCCCCCTGGCTCTCCCTCCGGGCCGTCGCCTCGTCCCGTGACCTCGCCCTCCGTTTTCTCTCCTCTCCCCCTCTCTCCCCGGACCAACGCTCGAAAGCCAGGCTCTTTCACGACTCCACTCGCGCCCCGTTTCTACACTTTTTCTTCGACCCGGTCTATATTACTACGAACTACGTACCCGGACAACCCTCATTATTGGCCGGGCTATTAAATGGTTATAACCTTGCGCTCTTTACAACACGTGCCGCCCGCTCGCCGGTTTGACAAGTTTCGCCGCGGCTGTAGTTTCCTTTGGGAGGCAAACCGCCGCTGCCGTTGCTCTTTGTTAACCCGCGCCCAAATCGAAAATTATTCTCTCGTCAGGGCCAGCGCGGCAATTAACTGCCGGGGGTAGTAGTTAACTTTTATTCGCCTTCGTTTTCAATCTTCTGTGATAAATAGCCTCTTGTTGAAAGACACGAATGATGATACGCGATTGTCACGTGTGTAAAATATTACGTAATATATTTAAAGAGTAATTAATATCGCATGCTTCTGGAGCGAAATGCGAATATAAATCTTGTCCTTCTCTTCCTACCACGGTGGTGCTGTATTTCTTCCTCCAGCCGTATTTTCTCCGCCCGCATCGCCCGCGACAAAATTTTGGCAATGAATGCGCCGAGTCTCTCCGATGACGCTGCACCGCGCCGCCGAACAATGGCGCGATTTTCCTGACGCGACATTCACGGCGGAAGAATCTATAATCTCGTCGCGCGTGATTTCATCCCTTCGACGGGCGCGTTCACTTGCGAGAAAACTTTATGATAATTCTCCGGTTCCCTGTCTCCGCTCGTCTCTGCCGTGTGTCACTCGTCGTCGCGTCGCGTCGTAATCGAGCGCGCACTTGAATACATCATAAGTAGACGCCTAACTCTCTCGCGAGTATACGTTTCCTCTTTAAAAAAGAAAAATATCGCCTATTTATCTTACTTATCCGGAGTACCGTGTTTACGATTTTATTGGCGTGGGATATAAGTTAACGAACGCTATGTACCGATCGATGTTGATAAATTTAGCGAATCTCCCGCGTGACTCACCCTGGCTGCTGCATCTCCGGCGCGCGGAACTTTTCTCAACTACTTTCCGCGCGCGACGGGACTGGGGTAAAGATTCCGTGATGTTTGCCCGACAACTGTATAAACAGGCGGCGATAACGCCCAGTTCCTGTCGGGAATTTCGTGCCCTGTTGTTCGTAAACGCCGTCCCACCGCGAATTTCGCGTGCGCGCATCCGGAATTACCGCGGCGGGCGCCGAGCTGTTTAACATTAACAATGAGCTGCGCGACGCCGGTAATTATTTACCACATTTTATTATGCGTTTTACGAACTACCGCCCGCCTACAATTTAGTTGTCCAATTCGTTCGGAAACACCGGATTATACGGATTTATTTAATACCGCGAGCCATTGCATTAAGCGGAACGTCGATTTTATACCGATTCGCATCTAATTGGTTTTATCGCATTCAATTCGGATCGCGCGTAATTGCATTTCCGAGCTGTTATTTAGTTCCAAAAAAAAAAACGGAAGTGCATGAGTTTATTGATCTTACGAAATTAATTGAGATTAATGTTTCTGAAATACATCGGAAAATATAGATGACATATTTTTTTGAGTTGTGTGTTACATAAAATTTAAAGTCTTTACTTTACACACCAAAAATAGCAATATTATCAAGTACAGAGAAAATCGCTGGAAGATTTCATATATACTAAATTGTAAATTTGTAAAGATTAACATTCAACCTGGTAACTGAGATACTTCGATACTTAAATGTACATCCGAATATGAACTTAATATAATATTTTAACCTGCTAGATCATATAATTTTAAGTACGACATATAATTTATATTTTTAATACATCCAATATTCCGACAGAAATATATTCCAGTTAATGTTAGTAAATCGATAAAACCAGATGCGACCTGGTTTGCGGTTTCGTTTAGGTTTTGCACGCTGGCAAAACTCGTGCTCGATGACTATACAAATTTCTCCCTTCTTACGATCCACGAGAGCGCTGCACAGTTACCTCACGGCGTCACGCGGGTTAATAAACTTCTTTATACTGATATATCTGCAAACGTTTTGTACAAACGACAGAACGAGCGAGCGAGAGAGAGAGAGAGAAGAAAGAGAGACAGAGAGATAAAGAGAAAAGGAGAGAGAGAGAATCTATCGCGATAATGAAAAGGAACGAGCAGCGGTGCTCGTTAGTGCGCTAAATAAACCGGATGCGATGCAACGCAATGCAATTTCGCACGATATCGCGATTACATCGAGAAAAAGAGAGGGTTCTACGGATTGGATTGTCGCCGTCGCTTTCGTCATCATCATCATCGCTGTCATTCCTCGTGATTGAACTTTCGTTCGCGATCCTCGGCGTGAGGGCGTCTATTAGGCGCGTATAGCGCGACAAAAATTTCCAAGCGGAATTCGTCAATTAGGCGCACACGCGCTGCCGGCGTTCGTTCCCTGGACCCCCTTTGCCTCTTCCCTTCTCTCCCCCCTGTTCCCCTCCGGCCTGTCTCCACCGCCCGAAAAGACCCGGGATAAAATAACACCTAGACACCCTCTGCTCGCTTCAACCCCTCTTTCGCTCGCTCGCTCGCTCGCTCGTCCGCGCGCTAGTCTCTCGCGTGGCGCGCGCGCGTGTATCGATTAGCCGCCGCGCGGAGCGTCGCGACGCCGTGGCGCTCGTTCGCTCTCTCTTTCTCGTTACCTATGCCCTGGACAAGCCGACGAAAGGTGGGGATCTCTTGTAGCTTTTAATCCATCGCTCTCTCGCTGATACTCTGCTCGTCGAGTGCCGTGCCACTGCAACGACTCCGGCGGCGCGAGAGCGAGTTTTATCGTCGTCCTTGTCTCTTCCGCATCTCTCTCTCTCTCTCTCTCTCTCTCTCTCTCTCTCTCTCTCATTCTCTCTTCATCGCTCTCGAGTTGATCCGCCGATACTCGCAATCGCCGATCGTCGAATCGCGGAATCCGATTCGATCGACGATTCACTCTTCCTTTCGTTTTCATCCGGACGCTGGATTACGTCCCTTCGCCTTCCCACCCCTCGCGCTCGCCCTCTCGTCATCTGGTCACCGTGTGATCGTTCCCGCGTGCGATCCTCCAACTACTATTGTTCTTGTTAGGTACAAATATAACGGTAGTCTGCAGGATATCTCAGACTCGACACGAGTTTTATAATTTACAGTCGATTCTGACGAAAATCTGACTGCAGTTATTTAAAGTATCTCTCTTTCCGCAATCAGCATTAATTAATACAAAATCTTGCTCGGGATTACTGAATAAATAACTACACTTTGAATAAATTGGTATTTACATAATAAACAGAATATATTATAATATTGCCAGTATACATATATTATTACTGGTATTTATATGTANATGTATATGTACAGTATTTATATATGTAGCACATTTTTTATCGTGAAAGTAAAAATCGGTTACCGAGGGATTATTAATCAGTTTCGTATTTCTAAGAAATCCTTAAATCTATTTAGTTAATCCGCGAGAGCCCCAAAGCGGGCGGGCAAGAAGTGCTAATTAATTGATTCCATATTTTCCGACGTACAAATCCCTCAATCTATTTGAGTAATTCCTTGGCTCCGAGGGGATAGAAATCCCGAGTAGCGTGGAGAACTCCGCAGAGATGCGGAAAAAATTGGCATATGCACGAATATCTTCTTCATCCCGTGCCAATTTCCTCCTGCATCGTGCGGTATCTCTCAAAGCAATAACTCGCGGAATATATTACTAAAATGAGCTCAAAATAAACCGACACACGATCAATATCACAGGAAAAGATTTTTTCCTGTTTATATTTTCCTGAGGAAAGGGTCTTGAAGTCGAGAGGAAGGGCTACTTTCTCTTTTATCCTCTCGCGCTCTCTCGCTCTCCCCCGCTGACACCCTCGCGAGAACGACGCGACAAAATGGTGGTTGTGGTGGGTAAATTAAGTTTGGCGTGAGAGTCGCCCGCGGGGAGAATTTCATTCTATTGCCCGAAGCGGGCTTACGGAAAGCTCAAAACAAACGCGAACGCGGAGGGTAGTAACGCGATAGCCCGAACTTCTGTGCGCGACTTGGATACCTCTAACGAGGTATAACCGCGCGCTCCCTCTCTCTCTCTCTCTCTCTCCCTCATGTCGTATTCCGACTTATTTAATACATACACAGCCAGCCGGTCGTAGCCGGATCCCGAGTTTCTCGCCTCCAAAGCCGTATCGAATCGAATCGGGCGGCCGATTCGAACCGAATCGAGCCGGGGTCGAGTCGGCTCAATTCGACGGGCTCGCCCAATCCGCGTATCCTCTCGTTTACCATCGATGGCGAGAGAGAAACGAGTTCACGACGCCGTTTTCCTGTTACATCGAATCTCTAGTTTACGCAATGAAACAGCTATTCTATCCCGTCTATATCGCTCTTATCCGGGACCTCGCGGGTAATCAGTGATATATTGTAGATTTCCTTTCGGCGGTTACGAAAGAAATCAACGTCGTCGTCGTCGTCGTTGTCTATGTCGTAGGCGTCGGGTTGCAATTGATGGGGGAGAGGGGGAAACGGGGACTTGTGGGGCCCTCGGCTGATTAATCGCTTACATCGTGTCTCTTCGGCTTTATCTCGGTTTTGATGCATGCGCTTTCTCGCGCGCGTCACGAATATTTAATTCCTCCTTCCAGCCTTCCAGCGGCTCGACTCGGCGCCAGATAAATCTTCTTGTAAATGATAGCTGTATAAATGGAATGATAAGAAGTTGCATTAACCTTCTTATCGAGACCGTCGGATTAATTTAAATTTTTGAAATAAATATTAATGTTTATTCTCTCTTCTTCTTGCGATATTATTTCCGTTGCTGTCAAGGAATGACAAATTATACCAAGGAGAAATAATCTATAATAAAATAGAAACGTTTTTTTCCAAAGATTACATCCGAAAGCTGCCGCTCCCTGCATACTTGAATCAAAATATTGAATTTGGCATAATCGGCTTATCTCTCGCGTGTAAATGTTAATAACGATATTCATTTATAATTGATAATAGCACTATATAAATTGGTATCGACGTGTATAGGGACGTATAGGGAAGAGACGATACTTCCTATTTGCGCCACGCTCATCCAGACTCTTCCCCTATAATTTGTCCGCTTTAAGTACAGGTGTTATAATCGCAAATAATAGCCACTTCGCGCGTTCTTCGCCGTGCTAGTTCGCCGTACTAATTTTCCTCGGCGTTAATGCGCTAAGTGCGTCGGGTAAGGGGTCGTCCGCGTATTTGCCGCTTGACGTTACATTTTGGCGAATTTACGGCAGATTGGTCGGCGGCCCTTGACGAAGATTACGGTATATGTGTATACACTGTAAGATATGATATGTGTATGTATATACATATATATGTGTGTGTGTGTGTGTATGTGTGTGGGGTGCATGGACGCGCAAGTCTGAAGAGAAGAGCGTGAACAAGATTACCCAGAAAATGAGAAAGAGGATATATACGAGCCAGGCGATATGGCGAATATAAGTTTAGGCGAGTAGAAAGAACCCCTCGGCCCCAGGCGTGTATGTTACACCGGCATTTCGATTATGCTGTAGTAATGACGATAATTGCGACGAACGGCGGGTAGCGGAAATGACGATAACATTGTAAAATAAAGACATTGCCACCCGCTGAAAATTTATAACGGGCAACTCAGGGAAGGCTGAATGAACGGACGTAACGTTCCGCGAATCTCGCGATGACTGTTGATTACGGAGAAGTAGTTAAGCGCTTCCTGAGAGTGAATAGCGCCTCGTCAGATTAAGGACACCGGGAATGGTTGTAACGCCTCTCCTTCCCTTCAGCAGAAAAAATCTCTGGGATTAGCCGCATTACTAATTGATTGCGATCTAATTGACGCCGTTTAACACTCTGGCTTACATGGTGAAATACCAAGAAACTCATAGAAAAGCATTCCATGATATAAAGTAGATTCGTTTCTCATAGTAAATGTCTCGTTATAGAATTATTAATTTCAATTCAAATTGTATTCATAATTTATATTATAATCTATTTGGAGAAATGTGTTGAGATATAATAATTGTTTCGTATTTTTTTTAATAAAGAAACCATCGTAGAATTTTATAAATTTATACAGAGTAGCCCTTAATTATAAACGATTGTAATTAACCAATAATATTGTGTAATAACCGTTCATAATATTTGTATGTAATATATTATAAACGAATATTATATTATATATTATATATAACAATATTCGTTGATATGTATATCGAATACCTATTAATTTTCATAGCTGATATCAATTTTTTGCACAGTTGACTTTGTCTTTTGGTTTCTAGGTAGTTATACTAATTATATTACAATTAAAATTAATGAAATTACAGTGTAAATAGTGTACTTATACAGAATTAATGATTGATTATTAATTATTCTTTGAAGTTAAGCAAACTTTAAAAGTTTGCACAAGTTATTTTTTCTCTTTTTTTAATAAGTGATTCGAGACTTATTATTCCTTGTGATTATATGTAAATTAAATTAAATTAATGTAACGATAAATTTAAAGTTTATTCAAATAATAATAAAGTTTATTTTTGTAGGAAAATTAAAATTTATTAATATATTTTTAATATTTTCAAATTATATTTCGAAAGACTACATAATTTTAATAAATCATTAAATGAGAGTCGCCATATTTCATGGCAATTTAACTATGTTTTTAATTTAATATAAAAATTATATATAAATTCGCTACTATGACTGTTTTCATAAAAAATTCGGAAACAATTATGACAAATTAATTTACGTAAACATTTTTTCCAAAATAAGATAAATTTATTTGATAATTTATTAAGGTCAATTTGTTAAAGTAAATTTTACTGTTAAATTTAATACGCGCGAGAATAACTCATTTATCGAAATTAATTTGAAACAAGAATATTTGACATATACGTTTATTCTGTTTTGCGTTAAATATTTCGTGGTAAACAATTCGTGGTAACGAATTGGCCTGGCCTTGACGTTCGACACTCGGCGGTCGGTGTTTACGTTTTTCGGAAAGTGTAGCACACCACTGGGTACACGCGGTCACTATGTTGTCATTCGCGCGAAACTCGTGCGAGCCAGCTATGGTGTAGCGCGAGGTGTTGCGTGTGTCATTTACCGTGCACATTGCCTTTCGACGAACGCGATCGCATATTAGAAATTGTCATATTCCTTTCCCACAAATAGCAAAGCAAAATTAATCAAACAGCAAAGATCAATATTACTCGAGCTGTGAAAATCAATAATAAATAACGGTATGTGCATGAAGGTGATTGTGCGTGTGTGTATGTTTGAGCTTGTGAATTTTATACTTTTGGCTAGCTTTGATCATAAATTTGAAATTATACGAATTACGCTAACGTAATATCGATATTTTTTTCTGTATTAAAGTTTTTGACGTTGCTCCAAATTGACATTGCTCGCTCTCACGAACTCATCATTAAAGTATTATATGGTAATTGATGCCCCTTTTCACCTGGGCATACATAATTAATTATTATATTGTTCTGAAATTGTAATCATTTTTGCGCGCGTATATATTTTAGTTTAATTCCTTAAAAGTACCTTACCTAAAATTAATCAGCTTTGATTTCCGTTACGGTCTTTCTCCGCAAACCAACGATATTATATCTATGCCGGATTAAGCTTACGGTTTTCCTCTACGTGTGCTGGGGCAGAAATTGTATTGTATTTCGAACTTCCTGAAAATTGCGGATTGCTTTCTATCTCCCATAATCGCTGGCAAGCAGCCCAGGGAAGGATACAATTAGACGGAACGTGTAGTGCTTTTCTCGGTGACAAGGGTACCACGGTCGAGTCTAGTAGTCGCATTATATACCAGGTGTCGTAAAATTTGGTGCAATATAAGATTCGATAGAAAAATCTAATAGTTTGTCCGTATTTTCCAATTTCTTTTAAAATTAGGGAGAACATACGCTATTACAAAAAAAAAAACACGTTTCAACACGCCACCCTAACGTCACTCTTAATAACAGACATATGAGGACAAAAAAAAAGAAAGTGCGTTTCTTGGCTGTGTTGAAAGCTTTATATTTTGGTGTATATCGCAGGAGACATAAAAGTGTAGTCGAGATAACCCACGCGGGTTATCCGAAACAAGCGTCACGAGACTTTACTTACGGAGGACTTACATTTAACGCGCTTTTCGCCTTGGGTGAGAATTCCGACGAAATAAATTGTATATATAACACAATGTTCTTGCCTTAGAAAAGCACGGTCTGCACAATGTGTCACCCGAACCTTATATATTATACGGCGAATTCACGAAATACCCCACGTGACGCGATACAGGGTGCCGTACAGTCACATAGTCGTGCGCGCGCGCGCGGCACGTCGCGTTAAATATTTCCCGGTTTAATTACACCCGGAGTATATACATCGGATGGAAGGGGGAGGGGTATACGTAAGAACATAATCGTAAAATTCGGGCCGCTCTACCACGGACGGTGTCGCTGGAATACGCGGCGCCAAGCGGCCTTTCTCCGCAAGATCTAGCTGGTACGCCTTCGCATGCACGCACGTACGCACACGCGATACACACGTACACACACGCACACGTAAACCCGGACGACGACCACGCGCGCGGTCGCACGAGCGTACGCCGACGCATACGCATACATACGCGCAATTATACACCCACGTAGACGGTAAACACGCGTACGCACGTGCTCGGGCACGCACACTTCCGTGCCACGGGGCGCTTCGTTCGGTCGTAAGACCGACCGAGGGGGAAAGGGTCGTGAAACATTTGAATACAAGTGGCCCTCATTCGCCATAGCGCACCCCAATCAGCCGACCCAGAGGGGGAGCCGTTTTCAAATAACGTTTTTGCGACGAAACACGTCCGCGGCCGAACAAAACGGAATGGAGAGCGTGGACGAAGAAAGGATGTGAAACACGCCCTTAGTCGAGTCCGCATCAACAATGATATATCCGTCGACCACCTCAATTATACTTAAAGTAAGCGTTTATTTCCGTCTTCTTTCTAATCCTCGGTCGTCTCGGAGCAACGGGGGGTGAAAGGAAGCGAGGGCAAAGTCTGGTCCATTCGCCTCGAGTATCTTATTGTCTTCGATCGTTTGTGGGCTACCCTTTATAGGCTATTTATAGTTTTCAAAGCCTGAGGTCATAAAAACAAAATAAAATCATCATTAAGGTGACGATAAAAAAAAATATATCGATGAAAATAAGAAAATTAGAGTCACAGAAATTGACAAGATGTCAACACTTTGTCGACAGAATCAAGACGCTAATATTTTACTTTTCAGCAGGCAAATCTAGCCGTGCACGGGGAAAAACACTTTTAAAAAGTCACTGAAACTTTTTAAAGCACTGTAATTATAAACTTTTAGAAAAGTTATAATGAAAGAGAGGTATGTGTTACGTATTAAAAATATATAAATGGCAATTATTATGGACGTAATACCCTTTAGCTTTAAACGTCCTGTCGGCAAAGTGTTAAGAAAGACAACTGAAAAAGAGTCTCACATAAAAGGTTATACCTCTCCGTCCCACGAAAGCGAACAGTAGGGCAGCGGAAACACGCATACGCTTCGACATTCTCGTCACGGGAGTAAGGGATCCGCGGTGAGGAACGATGAAATTATAGCCGTTCGCGGGCGTGAACAATGCGGTGTGTCAATCGCGGGGATTGCCGCGCTGCAACGGCGACAAAAGCGCGCGCGGGCGGGTCGCGAGGACGAGGAGAAGGCGAGTGGTGCCAAGCGAGTCGGTTTCCATGTTCTATTCCTGTCGAGCGTTCCCAGTGTCGGGTAACAATGGCGGGCATGGATCACCTCTTCCTGCTCCTTGGCCTTTCTCAGTCGCTCTTGAAAATAGAGCGCGTACCCGGGGGGAACGTGCCGTTTCGGGGGAAAATACGTTTCTCGCCCGGTCGGCCGGTCGCTCGCGTGCAACGCTCCGGCTCCGAAAAATCCCGACTGGAATTTCGCCGCTCGCGGCAAGCGTGCGGCTCTTGCGACTGCGAGGTGAGTTTCTCGACGTGAAATACAGCTCGCCCGTCGACTTTGCACGTTCCTCGCTAACGATCGGCCTCTTGCAGTCGTTTCCGGGGCGAGGCGCCCGGGTTCTTTCGGGAGTATTCTCGATCGTCATCGTCCGAAACGATTGAACCCGTCCCTTTGTAACGGATCCAGTCGGGCCTGCCATCGCGCATGCTGTACAAACATTCGAGCCTGAGTCGAATGGGACAAAAACCGTTTTTGGGTATAGGCTGTATCGTGTTACGTGACGGTGTTTAAAGACGATGTTCATTCGAAAGGATGAAAAAGGATTTACATATGCGTCTTAAAATACAATATATGTTCCCTTCGCAAGCGAGCCATTATCACATGGCTGCATTACAAAGCGTTGATTTATCTACTTAGAGAAGATTTTACCAGTCGTTTTCGCTGTCATCTTGGATTAATCGCTTAAATTGAACCGATAAAACGTCGATTCAACCCTTTGTCCACTGCTATTTTTCGATGTCCGCAGGTCTTAATTCCACCTATTGATTTAAGAACACCAAAAATAACACGGACATATTGGAGCGCTGCTTTCATAAGATCGCTTTCCGGAAACAATCTAATTTAATTGATTTAGGTCCAAATGAATCCCGGGGGACAAATATAACGACTGCCGCTGCGAAATGAAAGATAGAATCACGTGTGTCAGCTATTCTATCTTTCTGCCAATATAATCCTTCCTGGATTATATGTGCAATGATTGAATATACAATCTGTATTTTGCATTATAGATTAATAATAGTTGTAATTACATATTGTAAATTAACTAAATTTCGCTCACGCGTGCCGCTGTTTCGCTCTCCCGGCCCGGACGGATGCCGAAAATCCTGCCAACGATGGCCAAATGTAAACGGACAAATGAATAGAATTTCGAGGCAATTTAACATACATAACGTTGTCGCCGCGCTGTAATCGGCTGCGCGGGACAGTGCTTGAGCGTACATCCGGTTATTATCGGAAAATGAAACGGGCCGCGAGCGAAAGCGTAAAGCTCGTTCGCGGAGCTAGCTAGCGCTGTCGAATAAATTCCGCGCGCACGCCGCCCATATTCCGCTGCTGCTGCTGGCGGGCGCGAAGGAGAAACGGCGCGACATAAAGGTTTATCGGGCATCTCTCCTCGAGAGAAGAGTAGTCGGGCGCGGGCGGCGAACGAGCTTACGCCAGCGCGGGACATTCGATCGGGTCGTTTCACGCCCGGGTTGCATGCCCGAATGTCTTATCTTGTCCCGGACCCTGGGACTTTTTTGCTTCGGGAGAATCTCTCCCGAGAGATAGAGAGGGAATGAGACAGGGCGAGGGCGAGGACGGGAACGGGAGAGCGAGAGAGAAACGCCCCTCCGAACGGGTCGTCGGAGATGAGGGACATGCGCGCTCGCTTTTGCATGGGAATGGACGGGGCGTGGGAGTAAAAATGGGAATGAATGTAGAGATGGGTTGTACAAGTGGGCGTCATATTCTATTCGCGACGCTCTTGGGAGCGCGCTGACAAGCGAATAACTTAGCGTTAGGATTCAAATCTGTCGGAGTTCCCTGCGCGACGCGACGAGACGAGACGAGACGCGACGGATGCGACGCGACGCGGCGCCCGCGGTTTTTCCCCCGATTCGTCCGGATCGATAATCGATCGCCAATGCGAACCGTCATGTCGAGGAATGCGATATGACGGTTTATCTGTAACTGTGAGAAATGGCATTCTCAATTCACTGGAGGACTGGTACGTGAGCTCTTTTAATTCAATTGCCGCACGTTCGCGACGAACATTTTCGGAGGCATTTATAGTCAAATTAAGCGCGATGATGAGTCGATAAAAGATTTTTAATTCAAACTAAGGGTCCGTTCTCTCTCTCTCTCTCTCTCTCTCTCTCTCTCTCGTGAAGCACCATTAAAACTCTTATCAAAATCGATAAACGCTCGCATACGTATGTTTTTTTCTTCTTTTTTTTTTCAACATAACGTGACTTTTTCCAGAAAATAATTAACGTTCGCGTTCGGGAAATGGGTTGACGGATGAGGGCTAAACTGGCGCAAAGTTGCAACAGTGCAGCCGTGCGCGACGCAGTTTTCTCGCTCGCGAGATCCGGGGGAGCCCGGTCGCGTGATCGTAATTGCCGGGCTCGGCGCGATCGCGCCAATAATATCCGATGCCGGGAGAACGAGAGAGAAAGAGAGAGCCTGGGCAGCTCACGTATCATCGCCATCCTCGCCGACACGAGCGCGCGGCTTGTAACCGGGCACGAAACATACCGCGCGCGATCCGCATATAATTGATTGGGTAGGCTCATTGTGTGACAGTCGCCTCATTAAGATGCGACCGTCGGCGTCCACTGGCGTTCATTTATTTCATCAAGCCGAACCCCCGGCACGATCACCGATACGTGCCGCGCCGGCTGCATTAAAAGCTCTCGCTCGCTCGCTCGCTCCCTCGCTCTCGTGCCCGCCGCGCCGCCGTGCCCATTCGCTCGAGCTCTTGTTCCGGAGCTCATTCCCGCTTATATACGATGCTCTTTCGCGCCGCATGGCTCTCGCAGTTGTTGCGTCAGTGTCAATCACCGAAATCCGTCCGCCGCCGGCGCACTTTCGAAAGTGCTTCCAAAATATAAGCGACGAACGGGATCCCGAATATGTCAGGGGTAGACAGTGTTGCGCGGTCGCGGAGAGAAGAGAGAGGGAGAGGGAGAGAGACAGAGAGAATGATAGAATCGTTGCAACTACTCCCTATCCTCCCGAAGCTCGCCTGGGATCTCGCGAAATTACAAGCGCGACCGCGTCCCGCTGCGAATTTCGGATTTATACGTCACGCTACCGCGAGCTTAATCCGCGCCGCGTTTTAGCCGAGTTGTTTACGACGCAGCTCATCCATGTGCTCGTTCCCAAAACTATCCCATGACGCATACATACGAAAAATTTGCTATATACAGTACAGTACTTACAATAATACTAGCGTGAAATAATTTTAATAATTTTTTTTTTATAAACAGCCGTTGTCGTAACAAATTATTCTCATCGAGATACAGTGTATTTCGAGAGAGACTCCATCTCTGAAATGTCGTCATTTTCGAGATCTGTACTCCGTATAGATTGTTCTCAACTATCTAGAATTGTCCAACGGTATTTGCCGAACAATCAAGGATGTCGAATTTGCTCGCGGTCATTGTACGTAACGGTACGGCAAACAATAGATTCGATTGATCGTTTCGTGCGCGCTAGAATTACACTTCGGGGAAGATGACTCGTTAGGCCCGAGAGCAGCTTACTCGACGCTCGTAAAGTTCGCTTTCTTCGTCTCGCGACGTTAACCATCTCTCGGTTCTCGCGTTTCGTCGCTCGGCAACCGCGCCACGGTCCATTAATTAGGTATGCTCGGGGTGGATTGGATTTTCGACAAAACACTATCTACACGCGAGATCGGCTACTTTGAATGCTAAATAATTCGTTCGATTTAAGAGGATAGGATACGCCTTACATATGCGAAACAATGTTTAGGAATCAGGATTAAAGGTACGAGACGTAAAATTCTGTTTTAATGCTCATTTATTTATACATCGGAATTCCAGTAATAATAATGGGATATACACGGCTTGCATGTGCTGTTCATGATAATGGAATGAGAAAACAGACAATCACGGAGATACGCTCGTTCTCTAAAATATCACTCAACCGTTTTACATGCTACATTATATTACTATAAATTCTTATTACTGGATCTAAAGGTACAGGAACACGCATGGTATTTCACTATCGTTTTAGCTCTGTCTAACTCAATCGCACCTCTAAGCAATTGCCTCATTTTCGATATAACCGTTATTACAGTGAATACGTTCTATATATCGCAACGTGCAATCTTACTTGTGCTATAATGGTTATTTCAAGCGTGTTCGCAAAATTTGCCACGCTCGATAGGTACGGACGCACAATCGCGAGCCCCCAGTGTGCTGAACTCCGGGGTTAATCCCGCGCTCAGGAACGGGCTTCTTCGGTACCGGGTACCGCACAATGCGCCGCGAGACGTATCGTTCGCGCGAGGAGGCGGCCGCGCGCGCGGGTTAGGTCGCGCCGGGGTACCGGGGCTAGGAGCGATGCAATTGGAATCTCGGAACGGTCTTTAGGCGACGTAAAGTAGTATCCTCTCTCGCGCCAAGAGAATCTCGCCGGAACAATAACCGGACAAACCGCCGCCGCGGCCGCCGCCGCCGCCGTCGCCGCCGCCGCCGCCGTCGCCGCCGCCGCTCACGGCTCGGTGAGCGTAATTTATATTCAAATGAGTATGCGCTGCATGCCGTCGCGCAGCCACGTCCAGGGTAGTGCTACAGCTTTCTCTTGCCTTTTGCAACGCCTCCGAGTATGGCGTCGAAGCGTTATCGATACTCGCTTTTACGGCACACGAGGGGACAGCGGGAAAGGAATTAGAACGCCGTGCGTGCGTGCGTGCGTGCATACGTACGTAATATGCGACCGTCTCGGAGTGTGTCTCGCGGGATAAGAGCTCCCCGTAATTACCCGTTAGTGGATTTATCGCGCGACGTCTCGTGAGTCGAGGAAAACCGCGTTATCATTCCGCCCGGAGTTTCACGCGCGAATCCTGCTGCTGAAGAGAGCCGATTGCCATTGCGAACATTCGGATGGACGGGTACTTCCGAGTCTGTCAATGTCATCTCGCCCGAGGAAGCGCGATCTTCGACGCACTTGTGGACGCTAATTCGTTTTATCGGCACGTTAAACGATTTTTTTCCTGTTTCGCTGATTAGCTCTTAGTGTGCCAGCGTCGATCGAAATTTTTGCGGAAAATGCTGACAGCGACGGGTTCGCAAGGCGACGTTACCTTATAGCTCTGAGCTGCAAAGAAGCTGAGATATTTATACTTAAAGTGTTCATTGGCAAAACACGTCTGGTATTTTTCGCACGGCGGCAGAGGCTGGCACTCAAAGGATTAATCACGATGAGAACGATCGATGAGCGTAGCTTGGGGAAAAAAAATATACAGGCATCAGATTTATCGGATATAATGAAAGAACTTCGTAAAGAACTTATTTATCGTTTCGAATGACGTTTCAATATCAATCACATTATATGTTATTATTGCATTGAAATTCCTTCGATTAGAATATATCGTTTACAAATTATAAGCAACGTGTTTCGCAGTAAAACATTAACATGAAACTGGACGCTTTTTATTCAGTTCGATCAGCGCTCAGAACGAAACTACGAACAAAAGCGGAGGGACGAGAAACTCCTCGTAGAGTGGAGAGAACAGCAATGCATATTTTATTTCGCAAAATCGTTTGCTTTCCAAGATATTGATTCGACCGTAAGCTTTGCCGGTGAATTTAATCAGAGCCAACGCGTTTAGCGTGGCGCGCGCTCCGAGTTAGCGTTCCCAATAACAATCGCAGACAACTCGGACTTGTCGTTACATCGCTTTCGAGCGGATACTTTCGAACGCAACAAAACAAAAAAAGCGAACGCTCTATAAATTGGTGGATCGCTTCATTTTATGCGCTTTTATGCAAATGCGCGCCCCAATTTCACGTCGTCGCGGACGCGCGCGGTCATTGTCCTCTTCAATTACAGATCCGGAACGATAAGATCCGTACGGCACGTCGACGGGAAACGGCGCAATTTTACGAGTCGCATAGTTTCGCATCGTAAAATCGTAGCTATCGTATACCTGGCCCGGAAGGCTATCATTAAGACAGCAATATCGCCGGTGAATGATCTCGCGGAGGGTCTCCGTTCGGGAACGCCTGAATTAATATCTCGAGTAACGCGCTTTCGAAAAGGCAAAATATACGTGCCGTGAATATACGCCGTTTTATTTATTTAAAATATGATCGCGGAGACAGGCGCGCTTACCTGAATTCAATGAATGCTCACTACCGGCCGTTCACTGGCATTCCTTCCACTTCCTGAGGCCGCGCGGCAGCTCAGACGCGAGCGATTTTTCACCGCGACCCTCGCGGTTCGATCGTACGTACGTACGTACCGTACTCCGGCGAGAGATAGAATCTTCGATATTTTTTCTTCTACCATGCGAGCGACCGGTATACACATACACACGCGTGTCATTATCTGGAGCGCTTACCGTTGCATTATTCTGTAACGATATGCACGCTGCTGGGCGAAAAATTCCTGCAGACTACGCGTCGGCCGGAGCGGAGCGGAGCTCCGGGCCAAAACGGAGAAGAAGAGAACGAGCGAGGGCGGGGGGAGGGGGGGGGACGAGAAGAGCCGGAGCCATTACCGGAGAGAGAAAAGGTGAAAAGGGGACGACGGAGAGGCAAGAGTGGCCGCGCACGATGCGGAACACCGTGATTGCTAAATAATCGATGCCCGCGAGCAACCGTGTAAATGGAGCGAGATACACGATGCACGATGTACTGAATACTCGCCTAAACTCTCTCGCGCATCTCTCGATCCCGCGGAGCGAAGGAACGTCCCGCTCACAGCGATGAAGAAACAGCGTCCCGAGTATCGGCCGCAGCGCTCTCGCAGCTGCCGTCGTCGTCTCCTCCTTGTCGTCGTTGTTGTAGTTGTCTGCCTGTCGTTGACACGACGGTAAAAAGTTTCGGGATAAAGAGACGCCTCGAAAACTCAAAAGTTGGAAACACACCACCGTCGTGCTTCTTCTTCTCAACTGTCCATCTTTTTATTACTTTCTTTATCGATCATTATCGAGGTAGACAATCAGACATTCGAGAATCCTGGAGACTTTCCTTCATAGTTCTATCAAGGGGAGATATATGAACTAAAATGATGGAGTAATTTCGAAAAATTAATTTAAATGCCTCGGGGAAAACGTAAGATCGTCCTTTCGTTCGAAGATTACGTCGAGAGATTGGATCGTAGTAGATACCGGATGGAAACAAGTGAATACCGCGAGGCCTCAAAGGCCCCGCTTGCGCATCCAAGGGTTAAGAATGTTATCACCGTGATCGTCGTCGTGCACGTTATTATATTATAACGAAGCCGCTGTAAACTTTATGTCCATTAGATCTCCCGCGTGGTCGTTGTAGTCGCATAAATGTTTCGCCCAAGCAGCCCGTGTCGCGGGACCGATAATAATTATTATTACTATCTCCTCGGTGCCGGGAGAGAAAGGGAGGTAGATTCAAAGTGATACTTTAGAGGTCGGTATAAAATTCGATGACGGTGATCGATCGTAACCCGACAAAAGGGCCGACCGATCACGGACCGAGCGCGGGTACGGTCGGGTAACATGGCGCTTTAAAAGCGCATAAAACCACTGGAAATGTCGGGTTCCTCCGAAATTTACCGCGCATTACGGCGGTCTCATACGATCTCCGGGACGTTCGTAGATTGAGAGACGCGAAAAGGGCCGGGTGGGACGGGCCGACGGTAGGGTCGAGTCGCATTTGTCACTCGTATCGGTTCGCCTCTCGCGGCGCGAACCGAAGACAGAAGTCTCATTCGCCTCCTGGAATAGATAGCCAGACCCTTTTCCCCGGATTTAAACGACGGCGGAAACTCGATAAGCCGACGCGTCGAACGCGGGGTGGATAGGTGGGTGGATGGGCCGCGATCGTTCCTCCCCTCTGTTTCTCTCTCTCTCTCTCTCTTCATCTCCGGAAGTAGAATTTATACGCCGCGGAGGGAAGGAAGTCGGAGTCGCCCGGCCGGAAAATATCGATCGCGATTTCAGCTCCGCGATTGTCCGATTGACTCGACGAAACGGCGGAAAGGAAGCGGTTTTACATCGCAGGCGCTGTGTTGCTTCCTCGCTCTCTCTTTCTCTCTCGCTCGTTTTCCGCGTGCCATTTAATTTTATGACCGGCCGCGCACGCGGTGAACTGCCTCTCCCCCGTTCGATGAGACTCGCCCGATCGAACGAAAGTGCATCGGCTGCGCGTGCTCCTCTCTTCCTGTCCATTGTATCGATATCGATGCTGCATTTTTCATTAGATCGACCAGGTTCTATGGTACTAGACGCGAAACATTTCAGATAGTTTTCGAGCATATGATACTTTCACCGAAAATATTATTCTCTGTTATTATTACATCTATTGCAGTGTTTTTAAATTTTTAATGGATATATTTAACTGCTGATCAAGTTGTTAGAAACAGAATAATAGTATAAGCTTTAATACGTATCCTTTGTATAATTTATTAATCCGTGATAAAAAAAATTGATAGCTTCTATTATTTCAAATTTCACTCGAAATCTCTCACATTGTCATCAATTACAACTGATATCATTGAACCATTGATATTCATGACCATTCAATTTATGTGCCAATTTATACGAGGCTTATACCAGCGAATAATCTTGGACCACGCTTTTCGTTTAAGTATGAATAATGTGTATGCCGACCTCCCGCGCGGGGCTTGGATCCCGAAATGAAAGTGCACAGGGGCGGCAGGAACATAAATACCCCGCCATGTAAAAGGTATCGCTGCCGAAGTGTGAGGGCACGACCGCGTAATATCGAAGCGCAGGGTGTCGAGCACTTTTAACGGGGCTGATCCGACACATCCTCGCGGGATGTATGAAATAATCGCGCGAGGACCGCGGCCACCACCGCCCGCGCGCACCCCTTTAAACGCGCGGAATCGCGCGCGGCGAACAAACTGCCGTGTAAGCGCATTTCNCTGTCGCATGAGGTACATACGCACGCACGCACGCACGCACGGGACGAGGATGAGGATAGAGACATCGCGCGCGAGAGCACGCGTGCATAAATTCACGGACCAGCGGTGTTCAGAAAAATGTTACCGCGCCCCGGACAGCGGCGACGGTTCTTTACGAGCTAATGCCGCATATAGGACGAGTTAATTAATCGGACGGCCGGGCCAAATTCATGGCGCGCGGAGCCATCGGCTGTCGGTGATCCAGAATGTCGGTACGTCCGCGCGGCGCTGTTTCGAGGGGGGATAACCGGCAGAAGGGGATTCAACCAGGGAGAGAGTGAAGCGTGTACGTTCTATTGGGTGTCCCTGTGGACCCGGCGTACCCTTTCATTCGTCATTTATTTTTCTTTCTCTTATTTTTAGAAACTTGAAATTGATCGGAGTCACACCGTTCGTTATGATCATTCGACTTTAAATAGCTCTTTAAACGGCAAATCATTAAAGAGAGTTCCTGTTGGAATTAGACATTCTCAGATTTCATTCGCTTTAATATTTTCGAATTCGATCCTCGAAGAACTCTTTATATTTTCATAATTATTTATAAATTTGTTGAACCTTCGACGCATTTTTGCAAAAGAGAAATCGAACTTGGAACCCATAAAAGTTCTCGTAGACAAAGGTTAACTTTGGATATGTCTGGGACACCCTGTATAGGGGCTGGTCGTCTGGATCGCGTACACGTCGCATCCTCTCCGAGTGTGTCTCGTCCTCTGTGTGTTCGCCGGTGATATATGTGCACGAGTGCGTTGGAGGGCCACGCCTACCAACACCGCGGCCTAATTGAGTGATCGAGTGGCCTCGCGGTGCGTTGGACCCCGCTAACCAGATATCGCATACGTACGCTATTCCGGGGAGATCCCGATGTACAAAAGGACTCTGCCGTTTAGGCGTCTCAGGCGGCGCGGGAGCTGGGGTGTCAATTGCCTCTCCGCCGTCTCATCACCGGAAGAAGCAGCTGCATTCCAAATTGGTGGATTAGCGGCCGATAGTTTTGTCTAACAGACGTCACGCATACAGCTCAACGAGTGTTTATCCAACTGATCGGACAAAGGCGATCGGGCACGAGCTCAAATACGCGGAAGTGACGACAGTCTCACGATGGAAATGATATTTAGATGGAGATTATACCGATCGGAGTGACACCATGGAGTCTCTCTCGAGTGGAGCTATGAGATATCCGATACTACGCAGTACCCAACACATTCCGGGGGAACTTGACACATAAAGGACTCGTCTACTATTGGGTCTCAGGCAAAGAGACCCGGGTGCCAATTGCTTGTTCACCGCCTGGTAGATAGAGGACGGAGACAGCTGCGTTCTCGCTTGGAAGAGCGCCGCTCAATAATTTTATGCAAAGAGGACCGCTTCTTCGACATCCGGACGAAAGGCCATCCTGCGTACACGAAAATAACGAGCCTGAGTCAGGGATTAACCCTTTAGCACCAGATTCTTTTTTTTCTACTTATGAAAAAAATTGCCGATGACTTAACAAATATATAAATATATGGGCGTTTAACTTTCAAGTTACATGACGTTAAACCAACAAGATTCCGCACTGTATATTTTAAATATGCTTTTTTCCGAAATTTATTTTACAAGTTTCTCCTGATTTCGTATTCAGGATATATATAACCGAAAATGTATATAGATATGTTTCGCTCTACACGTCCCATCTCTCCTCCTTTCTCTCATCAAAATTGCAAACGAAAATCGAATGTTATCACTATTAATGACGCTTACGTAGTTCCACTTTGTTGTAATCTACTGTACTGGTATTTACACGGGAAACATGGAATTGGCGCGCTTGCTACTAGATTACACGCCTGGCGAATAATTGATAGGGAAATGTTTCTCGATGATAAAAAATGGAAGGCGCTCATATTTCAGCTTTTAAAAATTGCAACCACTCGCCTTTCTCTTTTTACGTCGCATGCATATTCGTCACGTTTCTGTTGCCGAGGAGGTAAGAGAACCGAGCTGGGAGAACATCACTACGAGTACGGGAACCTTCATCGCGCGTGAAACGCACGCCGACGCATTGTTCTCGGGACTCCTCCACGGCACACGTGGGCCGTGGTGTTGCTGCTACGCCGACAACGTGAATTAAGCGATCTTGGGCCAGTAATTCGCCGCCGTCGCGTCTCTTTCATTCTCCCTCGCGAGATCATAGACACCTGTAATATAGACGCGGAGAGGAAAATTGAGTTAACCAGCCTCGCCGTTAATCGACGCTGAAACGCGGCTGTCTGCGCCTCATCTCGCGCGTTGCCATTCAACGCAATCTTCATCGTCCTCATAATTCAGCGACGATGAAACGTCGGCTGTACCAGCGGGAGTACTGCCGGAATAAAATCATGCGCGATATTATACGTTGGAGACATCGCGCGGGGACTTTGATAAGATAAACTATATTTCTAAAGCCAACAGTGCGACGAATAGAGATAAATATTTTTGCAAGCGTCTACCTAACATATTCGCGAGTGCTCGTATCGCAAAATATCCCGCCGGTATTCGAGAACTAGATACGAGAAATGCACAAGTTTTATTGCAGGGCGTTTATTTAAAAATAATGCAACACATAAATATGCATGTCGATATTAAATATATGTTTATTGATAATTTAAAAGAAATTAACAGTTAATCATTTTCGGGAGGGTTGAGATAAAGGCGGCTGGCAGGCTGCAAGGGCAACACATCGATAGGCCGCGTGAAGCTGTGAATTCTCACGGATTAACGCGAGCATATGTTGAGAACGGCGGCATTTGGCGGTGAGGCGAGAAGTATGGAGCCGCGTCTGGCATTCACCTTGAAACTCTCCGAAAGATTCCGTCGGCGGTTTCTTCGTGGAATCCTTGATGAGGCGATTACCCCACGTGACGACTGGGACGCGAGATACGCTTGATAATCACGAGTGTGCCTCGACGTCATCGTCATCAACGAGTTACAGATGCGCGAGAATGACGCCTGTCTGGTTCTCTCTCTGTGGGGTGTGATGTGAACTGTACGTCGGCGATCGTTTATCGATCACGCGATGGATGTTTGCATCATGCGGACAGGCGTATTTATACGCGATCACGCACAGCCGTCCCCTGTTAACTTTTAGCACTAATTGAAGATGACAGTAATCGCTATTGCAGAGTTGGAAAATTGACGGTACGAGTGTAACAATCGGCTAAATGTTACATAAAGAAAGATTAAGTATGTTGTTGTGTGTATGCTTAATGATAATATTTCTGGAATTAATAATTACTAGATTATAGCAATAATTGTTAATTATTGCCTTAAAGAGGATAGATTTTACACAGATTTTTTTTGTTTCAATTTTTTATTCAAAAAATTCAACCGTGTGAGATATAATTATATATTTGAAAATATATATTATATATTTTGAAAACAAGAAATGATATAAATTCTTCGCAGGATTTTTATATCATCACACATTACACTAAACGTTTATTTAAAACTCTCAATTTAAAGAAATTTTCATATCAATATTTTACAATATTTTCACATTTTTAATTTGAGCGGTGCACATAACATTGACGGGAGGTAATAGCCGGACTTGATATTTCACGCGCATTTAGCAAACGTGAATGTGCGATTTTCGCCTTTATTTGGCTAATACGAGAATCGGGTAAATGTCAACGGAGACCGACAATCGGACGGGGCGACATATAGCGCTAAACACGCGGCGGGAGTATGGGGCAAAGTGTCCGAAGTGCGATGTGGGGAAAAACGCGCGTTAATGGCGACACGACAGAAATCAATCCATCGCCGGCGCGATCGCGTAGCATGGGTCGATCGTATCTCATAATAGGAAGTCCGTGTTGCCCCGCTGCTAAACTCTCATACCTGCTATTCTCCGACGAGAGGCGACCAAAGTAGAAAGAGAGAGAGAGAGAGAGGGAGAGAGAGAAAGGGCGATGAACAGAGAGAGGTAGTTTACGGTAGTCGTTTGTTTCTGCCCGAACCGGTCTTGCTTGCTGGATACTCGTCCCGGCAACGTTATCGCGTGCTGACCTGGCTACAGAACCTGGCGTGCCATGAGGGGGAGAGATAGAGAGAGAACGGAGAGAACGCGTAATCGTAACAACAGCTTCTTCGGATAATCGATCGATTCGAGACCGAAGCGAGCTTCCCGCCGCGTTTCCGCAAGACAGGGTGAAACGATACTAACCCCGAGCGCGTGCGGCGCCAGGAAACAGGGGGATGAAAAGATCCGGAGAGAGAGAGAGAGAGAGAGAGAGAAATATATATATATACATATATAGAGTGAGTGAGAGAGTGAGAAAGAGAGATAGCGCGAGAGGCAGAAATAGGAAGAGGGCGAGAAAGCCAGAGAGCTCACATCCCTATCCCTTCTTCCCTATCCCTTCGATCCCTCCGACGGGATCCCTCCTCGTCCTATGGGGCTACCCGCGGCCTCCATCAATAAACTTCAGCTACTTCGTTTTTCCCTCCCGCAGTTTCCCTCTGCTATTCCACCCGCCTCTCCCATTCTCTCTCTCATTCCGCGGAATGGCACCGACGGAAAACGTTTCGGGGGGGAAAAAGATATTTTCCCGACAACACTCTCTCACTTTCTCTCTCTTTCCATCCTTCTCTCTGCCCTCGGCCTCGGCAACCGGGGTAATCCCCACAGGAGCGTGAAGTAGCTTCGGCACAAGGGGCGTTTCGCGGAAGGAACCAAGGATCCCAGAGGGCGAGTGAAGAGAGTTCGAGATGACGGCGAGAAGGAGGAAGGGTGGTGGTGCAAGGGTCGAATTACAATTCGGCGAATATGCGGTCGCGTCTCCTTTCTTAATATCCCTAACTTAATCCGCCGCGCGCGCGTCTAGAGAACGTGGGCGTAAATTGATGTTGAAAACAGAGTTTCTTGATCTTGTGCGCGCGCGCGCGCGCTTAGCCGGCATCGGCCGGATTCCTCATCTCGATCTCCGTCTCTCTCTCTCTCTCTCTCTATCGTTCCTCCCCCTTTCCGGAGATATGTTCGTAAAGGGATAATTCTTGTTCCACTCGAAGGAATTCCGTGTACGCATTAACCATTCGTCGTGTAGGATATTCTGTATGCACACGTGTGTGTGCGTGTGCGTGCGTGGTTTTTTTTCCTTTTTTTCCCCCCTTTTCGTCGCGGGCTAAAAAGTTATTCCAGTGAAAGCTTTCACAAATATTCTACATGGCTGTGTAAATTTGCCCAACCCGCTTCTACCTTCGTTAATTTATGCGATGTGTGTACAGCGCGCGTCGGGTGCGAGATACTGTATATTATACAGCGAATGCGCGTATTCGATGAATTTGAATCCAACTTTTTCTTATTAGTCAAAAATAACGTCGCGTTTCGCTCGGTGCTACAATAGTTGACATTGAAAATGATCAGAGCCGTATCACTTGTATTCCTCGACCTCGAAAGGTTCTCTTAATTCTTGACGTTGAACGACTCCGATACGCTCACCATCCAATCCGTCTTCTTCCCAGATTCCAACGGCTCGTTCGCACACGAGCATCGACACGAATAATCCTGCCCACCGCTCATAACTGCGATAACCACCTCATTCCCCTCCCGTCGGAACTTCCGTCTGGTCTGTCAGTTATTCTCCCGCGGGTACCTTCCTGCGTCAGTTTTCCATGGTTTCTCGGCTCGGGCGGCAGTACGGGAAGCAGAGGTGGAGTTGCAGATACAAATTGCCGCTTCCTTTCATGCGAGTCTACGTACGTCAAGGCGGAATCGCGCGCGAGAGCCCTGGTGCGCGCTCCGAGCCGGCCGAATGGTACCGATAAACGAATAAACGCCAAGATTCAAGATACCGGCCGCGCGCGCCGGTATATTTCTCGCCGGCGGCGGCGCTCGGTGAATCTAGATAGGGAGAGCGAGAGGTAAACGGAAGACTCGGGGCCGGAGAAAACTATCGAGATCTAGAAGACTGATTACCCGACGCATTTCTTCCGAGAGCGTGCGCGCGCGCGCGCGCGCCCACCCGCCCGTCCGGCCGAGTGCTTTATTCGCGTCGATCGCGGCCCGAGGTCTTTCAATTATTTCCTTTTCCCCTCTTTTTTTTTCCTGTTTTCGAAAGCAGCCCGACGGCTTACCCTGATAAAAATCGGCGGTCCCCCTTCCCCCCTCCATATACGTGCGTTTCGCCCGCGCCGTCTTCGTCTCGTGATGCGATCGATTATATCGCGAGTATCCTGAAATCTTGATCTTAAATTTTTAATTAATCTTTCGGAAATATCGATACCTTTATTTTTTTCTTTCTCTCATAAATCAAGTAAAGATTTAAATGCTGTATTAAAAAATAATGAGCAGGATAAAATCGTCGACGTACATTCTCGAGTCATACACTGTTAAAAACTCGTAGTGTCAAATTATACACAATTTGAGTCACATTTTTAACTATTCCACAGGTCGCCACTGCTCCTACTCAATATTTCATTGATTTTGACTAAAAGGAAGGTAAAATTTTGACTGACATGAAAGTTAAATAAATTAACGACATATTGATTAAGGTTTATCCAATATGTCGCTAATTTTATCTTATAATTGTTTTAGTTAAATTAACCGAATATTGAGTAGGAGCAATGGCGACTCATTTTACAACTTGAAATTACGACTGTGTGAAATTACAGACGCTAATTTCTTATCGTTTGTCATTAACGAAATACGAATTTTCTCAAGTGTTAAATTAAATTTCTTCAGGGGAGAAATTTTGATTAAATATCTCTAATCTCCTAATGCTCCTTCTCCGTACTTGAAGACTCTTTCATCACCCGCGCCGTATACGAGGGGTCATTCTTTGATCGCTCCCGCGCTCGCCTCTGAGAGAGGAACGGTGAAATAATCATTATAGCCGTCGGTGAGGGATGATAGCGCGGGTAGAGTAACGACGCGAGAGAGACAGTGATAACAAGAGAGAGACGTGAGAAACGAGCGATGTGCCATATGGTCCACCGCGCGGTTGCGTGTTCTTGGCGTGCAAAGCGGAACCCGCGAGCGGACTAATAAGTCAGGCACCCGTACCGGTAACGAGCGTGCCAGGCGTTATACACGGAACCGGCCAAGTATCTAGACAGGGAAACGAGAGACAGGAAACTTCGATCCCGACCGGAGCTTTCGCGTTTGTAAATTGCGTCCATGAAGCCCCGATTTTACGAGGCCCGAGAAGATTAGATTCTCTTTCGCGCTGAATCGAGCCACCGCGGAATCACTTTTTGAAGAGACATCCTCTCCGCGCTCCGTGTCTGGCCGTGCGGGCACGTAAATTCGCAGCTCGAACGAATTTTGGAGCCGGCGACGCCTGTGGCAGAATTTTACAGTTTTGGAGTTAATGAAAAAGGCGACTGGTACGGGAAATTAAAAGGTTATTGCGTGTGCGGCCACAAATGTAGAGAGATAACGTATGTCAGTTAATTTTAATTATACTATAAAATTATAGGATACGTACTGCCGAAAGTGTTTCATATTAATAGCCGCAAATGAATTATTTTCGCGCTCGAATAATATAATGCGGAAATTTTTTGTAATAAAATATTTTGCATACAAAATGCGCGAGTGTGCGTATCAGGGAACTGAATAATTTCAAATGTTGAAGGGTGGAATAAAATCTGATGATTTGTTAGCGTGCTATCTAGGCGGGACGTGCGTTCGCCAGATTATCCCAAATTTCGCACTAAATCGAGCTACGAGATTTACAGCATCGATTTATTTTCATACCAAATACCGAGTCCTCGTCAAATGGAGATTTACTAAACCGGCCGGCGCGGAAATAGCGCATCCTTTAAATAGAATTTTAGTCGGAATCGTCGGGGATATTTACTACATACGATTTCATTAAGCCGAGGGAACATTAAATCCAGATTTCGCTGTACACAACGAATGCAACAGCAACACACTTGCTTAATCCTTAACAGTATAGTAAGCGGTTTATAGTAATGTATGTTCATGGCGGCAGAAGCTAAACCGATTTGTCAATAGTTCCAAGTATTCTCGATTTTTCCCCGGAACGTAATTTGCGTTCCGCAGACAGAACAGACGTTCCTCTCGCGACGGTCAGACGGGGAGACTCGCGAAACAAGAGTCAATAAATCAGGAATTGAATCGCCGAGGGGCCCCGATGACGATGGGCGATTTGGTCTCGCGAATTAAGGTCTCGGCCGCGTGCGGAGGGGAGAATGTGCGAGTTTCGCGTAAAGCAGCTCGGAGATAAAGTGCCGGACGACAGCTTGATCGCGAGACAGCTGTTCACGCTCTCTCGGCGCTCTCCACATAAAATTAGAAAGACGCTCTCGTCGTCGGTCGTCGTCGTCGTCGTTGTACGTTGAGATCACACGGCGCAGAGAAATGCACTCTCCTTGGATATTCCCTCTTGCATACGCGAGCTCTCTTGAGCCGCGTCCGAGGGCGAGAAAGGGAAAGAGATAGAGAGAGAGAGAGAGAAATAGAGGGAGAGCTACAGCTGTCTCTCGGAAGAAGGGCTATCGTTGTCTATTAGTCGGCGTCGAGGCGAAGACGCGGGGCCCGGGCGGACGAGAGCCGTGCGCGGGCACGTCGTGCTGCTATTTATACCAAATCCGTGGGCATACCGGATCGGTGGCCGAGGCAGAACGCGCTCCGCTCGCCTCGCTCGCACGGTCGCGCGCGCGAGAGAGAGAGCGAGAGTCCGTTGTCACGCCGTTTACCAAAAAGCTAGCGAGAGGAGAGGACAGGAGCCGGCGTCGCGTCCGGCGACGAGCGCCGGCATCTCCGGCACTCGGAGATTGCCATTTTCGCTCTCGGGACCGCGAGATGGATTTTGTACATTCCACGCTACGATTGATTCGCTGAAAAAAATCTGCTTTTTTAATATTCCTGTTCATCGATGCATACAATAATTAATTTGTATTGTAAGACGCACGTCTACTAATTTGCCTTTTCCGCAAATTGCATTTTTTGTTTTTTTTTCCCCCGAAAAGAGATATATATGACGGCTTCCTAGATATTATAGACTGGGATTTAAAAACATTGGTTTTGGTATTTTTACGGTTATTTGAGCCCCGAGGCACAATATCATATTTCATCTCCACCTTCCAGTTCTTTTTTTTTTACCTTCCTTTTAGTCATGAATCATTTTCGGTTTCAGATCTTTTTCAATTTTACAATATCACCCCTATCTGATTTTTAGTATCTCGCATTTTTGTAATTTTTATTTTCATACACTGTATATATGAAATTTTTATTATTACATAAAATCTTTTTTTCTGGTTATTTATTTTAAAATGTTTGATTTTTTTACATCGACGCGAAATGTCGGTGTTCTATTTTACGTCGATATAGTGACGCACAATTTTACGTCGGTACATAAAAGCACATCGCGACGCGCTACTATAGATATAAAATAACGTATGATTTTTATATCGATACAAAACGTCGACGTACGACATCCGCGCGTCAATCGTATGCGCCGCTGCGAACGCCGAAATGTTAGTTTTTGCGTGATTTCGCAATGACATACGACGTGAAACTTGCGCCGGGGAAAAATTCGCGCCACCAAACTTGTTCGGGAATGAAAGCCCGCTATTTTCCTGGAGAGACCATTTCGTATATTTCCCTCGCGAATATTGCCGCGCGCGCGGCTATGGTACGCCCGGCATGCATGCATACTTTTCGACGAAGCCGGGGGACGAAATTCCGTAGCGCGTCTCGCACAAATGCGACGTTTTATTACCAACGACGACGATGACGATGCGCGCGCCCGCGCGCGCGCGCGAAGCGTGGAGCCGAAACGACCAAGTGCATCTATTTTTTGTCCTCGTCAACGTTTCTTCTCGGTCTCGCCCCCGCTGATATCCCACGGCGGTCGTCCTTTACCGGGGCAGGAACGTCCCGATGCATTAGTCTCGTACAACTGTTTAGTCTCTACTCGTAAAAAGAATTGTGCGGTCGGGAAGAGAACTTTTCGAAGGGAGAGAAAACGACGGACGGGCCGCGCCTCGTATCGAGGTGCACAAACGAAAATAAAAAGCGAAAGAGAAGAAAAAATATAAAGGAGAGAGAGAGAGAGAGAGCTACCGCTCTCTCGCGGCAGCTCTATTTCCGTCGACAGGATACCGAAACGTAAACGAACCCCGGCATCTGCCCCCATCATCGTCGTCGGCGGCGGCGGCGGGCCCTTTACGAAGAGCCGAGACGCGGATCGCCGCGTGTTTATGTTCGCGCCACGAATTTTGCCGCGACGTCGAGGCCGGACCAACAAGGAAACGCACGTCTCCCGTCTCTCACCGATTTTCATGAACTTCGGACACGCCCCGTTAGTGCACGCCCGAAACGAAAGACGACAGCCGGGTGTTTTTTAACCGCGTGCCCCAGAGCGGATTCGGTGGATTTAAAAACAGCCCCGGCAAAACTAACTCGACCTATTTCATTCTACGCGAATATTTTCGCGGGACCGTAAGATATATGAAAATAAACTGTCGCCGAACGAGTTTCGTGTTTTTGAAAAAAATTCTATCTACGTTGTTTAATTCCGGGGAGATCTTCCGTGCGCGCGCGAGCGCGGTGCTTCGCCGGGATGGAACGTTCGAGGGAATTTGATCGTATAAATCTAACCGAGCGCGCGCGCACGACAACGAGGAAAGTCGCGGGGAGACGTGCAATAAATGCAATAAATAGCGGTACCGGTAATTATGTAGTGATAACAAGGTGTCGTTAATCACGCCGATCTCTCGTCGGACTCTCGCGCGCGCGTTATATCTCATGTGCGCATTATATCGCGACCAAATTGCGTTAAGTAATGGGCGCGGCATTATATTCGCGCTCGCGTCCGACGATAACGCGTTTCATCGAGCCGCGGTATACACTCCAATAAAACAATACTCGCACACGGCTCGATTACCCCGGGAAGATTAAATAAATGACCGGACGGGGACAATCGCGCGCGTCCACGCTGATGAAAAGTCCACTCGAGTCCGAGCCGACCGATGTGACCGGCCAGGGCTATTTCTAAATCCCAGCCAGTCGGCCACACCGCAGACGGAGAGAAAGTTTTCATTATCGTCAAACAAGCAGGCAACTATCCGCACTCTTGACTTCTCTCGCCACTCGGCACTGGCACAGGCCGCGCGCGCGTATCATCTCCCGGGTGTGAAAAGCGCGATCGATTAACCCCTCGAGCGCACTCGCTCGGATCGCTTTTTGCTAACTTCGGGAGGAGTTTTAACGCTGTAGAATCGTCGGGAAATCTTTGCGGCAGCACACGGGAATTGTCCGGAGTTTGTGCGAAGCGCTGCGCGGCAAAGCGACGTGAATTGAGTTGTGTAGTTTCAAGTATTGTCGCACACAACGTTACTCTTGATTGTATCCGGAAAAAGCTTTTCCTTCCGTTTCTCCTCGGGAAACCGATAGGTCATTATTTCTTTCCCTTTAGATGGATTCATTTAATAGATATAATTTCTTAGAGAAATAAAAGATCATAATTCTTTCCTCAAATAATAAACGTTCCAGAGGCTGCGTCGGATGATTTCCTTTAGATAAATGAATTCTCAATCGGATTTGTTAACTCGGCGCAAACAAGCGGTGACCTACTAACGACGGCGTCTTTGAAAAATTGCGTTTTAAACATTGAGCGACGAGCGTAATGTTTAACACGGAATGGCAATAACTGAGAGTAACCCAGTGATTCGAACTGACATTATTAACGTATGTCAGACATATCACGCTTTATCACGCCGCGATAATAACGGCACAAATACGAGAGTGAGATAGTGCCGGAGCAGCCACGCACAAAGTGTTTTATTACTAACCGCGAGAGCCGCGGTATCCCAAGATAAAAGGAAGTGCGGTGAGCCTGGTGCACCGCATGCACAATAGAAAACGTCGCCTTTCGATACGCGTTTGAGCAGAATACTTCAACTCTCATCCGCTTTCTTTTATCTTCAAATCGACAAACGACTTTGAAACGCTGAGTGATTATGCGAAAACCTATCGAGAAGTCCAAACGTTCCGGGGAAAAGAATTTTCGAAGAACAACAATCGGAAATCTCTCGCGCAAGTTGCTCAGCCTGTAATTTCTCAAGTTCAATGTATGGGTAAACCCGACGCAATTTATCCTCGAGAATTCTCATTTGTGGATATCCCGAGTAAGAGACTTGTGTAAAGCTTGTAAATGTTATCTCTCGCGAGAGCCGGGAATCGTTGAAAAATAATACATGTCTCTCTCGCGAGTTTCTACTTCATAATCTTCATTTGAACGCGGCGTTCGCTCGTGACCTCTCTCTCTTTCTCTCCGTCTCTCGCACGGGTCAACGCGTTTACCCTCGAATACCGCGAGGAGGGAAGACTTCTGTCAGGACCGCGGCTGAATAGGCGTACGCACTTTTACGGAACCGCATTCCCGGCGCGGCGCGGCCGCCTCGAGACGCCGTCGCGCGGATGGCAATAAATTTGCGCACTCGCGACCTTGCTCAACTTAAGCCGACTTTAACGGAGCGACGACCGTAGTAGGAATAGAAACTCCGCTCTCGCCGGGATTTGGCTAGATTCCAGCCCGCGCTTTTCCCGCGCGCGCGTTATATTGTCCCCGGGGAAAATGGGTCGGCTATAATTGCACACTTTTCGCGTTCGCTCGATATCGCGTTCTCGAGCGAAAGCCCTTTCTACGTATAACTTATATATACCGCCGGCCAAGATTCTCCGGAGTCCGGAGAGGAGCGACTTTCCCATAATCCCGGTAAGAGACGTTCCGTATATCCACGTCCTGTCTCGGTAAGAACGGGAAAACCGTGAGACGTGCTTCTCGTCGATAACCGGAGATTTAATCTTTGAATGTTCTCATCACATATTGTTTATATCGCGACGGGTATTTTCTCGATCCAGTTATTCAATTGGATTTGAGGAGAAAGCAGGATGCTCCCCGAATCCAAGATACGCGCAGGGGCCATCCAGATATAATATCAATGAGTTTAAATTCACACTTTTCATACAAATCCGCGAAAATACGATTTAAGGTATATCCCTCCGTATTGATACAGCATATCGAAAATTGTATTCGGCCGGCATTATACCGGTTTCAAATCCCGATCGAAAACATTCGGGCGGCTTGGGCAAACGGTATCGGGCTGTTGACAATCCAGCTACTCTCTGTCGGAAAGCATCGCGCTCCGGCTGCCGCGTAAATACGGTGAACTGTGTAAAAAGCCGGGCATTGCGAATCCGCGAAACAAAACAACATCCGCGATACAATTTCCCGTCGGTCTCGCGGCGGCGGCGGCGGCGGCGGCACCAGCGGCACCGGGAAACGCATTTTTTCCGCGCGCCCGGGAAAATAATTTTTCACGTATCTCGCGATAAATGCGAGAGCGGCGCGCACACATGCGACGGTTTATCTGCAACTTAATCACATTGTTGCCCGACCAGATTTACTAGCCGCGCGTCGCGCCGATTTTAATCCTCGCGTTAGCGCGGCTGGCCGTTGCAACGCGGACGACGGGGACGACTTATAAGGGCCCTGGACTCGCAATGCCGCCGGGTCGACGACGGTCCACGAACATTAAAAAATGTCTCCATTTAAGCGAACACGTAACCGTGCGCGCACCCACTAACGCTTTCTAGCGTGCCAAGCCCGTCCTCTCTAGGCTTTTAAGTTTATGACGGTCATTATGAATACACAACACTTTGGAAATCAGACCGGATATTTTCCGTCCCGTGCTATTAGGCATTTCGACCCCTTGGGAGGAAAAGGGAAATTAATTAAAATGTGAGAGAATTTTTTTAAAGATCTTCTCGTCGCGATAACGTTTGCCGCTGGAAAAAAGGTTGATAGCGATGAAAATGCTAATTATCTCGGAAACATGCTAAAGTATCGTTTAAACGCACCTTACTCCGTATTACGCAAGTATATCAACGTTAATCGAATCAATCTTCCAGCTTTCTTGAATAAACAAAGCAAGTTCGTGGACGTAATCTCGACATTTTTACTTGCACAAACGTTACCTACTTTAGTGTGATTAAAAACGCCAATATCAAATTTCAGATTAAATTCCGCGCTCGCTACGAATATCATGAAAAGCCGTCGTGTTTTTTACGAGGATTATTAAATTCTACAAAATTTTTCGAAAGAACATTTGACAGAGCCAATGGCAAAGCGCAAAGACGAGCTATTGAAAGGCTCGTGAATATTTCGCTATTCACAACACTCTGTATGACATAACGCCGTGTCATATCCGACACGTCGGGTAGAGGCTGGCTCTCGGTGGACCGACCGACCGACCGAGCGGGCGAGCGAGCGACCAGTGCATCCATTCCGGTGCATATATCCCGGAATCCCCGCGAGACGCGGAGAGCGGCGCAGCATTAGAGTCGGACGGCGACGGCGGCGGTGGCGGCGGTGCTTGCGTATTCCGGCCGACACGTTGAAAATGCAAAGCCGCGCGGCCCGCGGCGAGACGCGCGGCACGGCGCAGATAATGACCGGCGAATCGGACCGTCCGTCTGCGTGTGGTGTCCGTGAGAGAGTAATGCGCGCGAGTATAAATCGAGGAGGAAGATAAATCCAGATTCGATAGCCTTCCGGTGGAGAGTGGCTTATAACGCGCGTGCAGGTAGGCAGGCGTTCGCCCACAGGGGCCTCCTTCTCGATCGAGCGTATCGCGCGGCCCGTATACGGGCCTCCTTCACGTACATATACATACGTATGTATGCACGCGTGGTAGCCGCGCGGATGCAGCGAGCGGAGAAAGAGAGACGGACCGCGGCGCGGCGCGGCGGGGGAAGAGAGAGATCGGCCGCGGTCGTGCTCCGGCCGAGAAGAAACTCTCCGCGGGCATTTGCATTGAATACTCTCTTACCTTTCTTGCTCGCCTACCTCTTCGGCGGCGAATAGGTAGGCTGCACCGCGTCGGAGTCTCCTTGTACCATTGTGCTTATTTATGCACTTTAATTATATCGAATATGGTACGCGCTCTTAGCTCGAGAATGACTGTACCGCATGCTCTCCTTCTTCATATCTCTCTCTCTCTCTCTCTTTTTCTCTATCTCTCTCGGTAGCGCGTGCATAAAGCGGTTCGGACCGCGTTCGCGGCCTCGTATACATGTACTCGGGAGCCTGGATGGAATGCGCGCCGATGGCGGTGTGGTGGGTGCACTCGCGCCGAGGAAGCGCGATTCGATTCTTTCTCGCGGCGCAGCATCGCGGCGGCCGCTGAATAGCCTCTCGATGAACGCCTGCACGTAGATATAGCGGTACACGTGTGTACCCCTTTAATCTCCTCTCCGCCCGTCTCCGGAAGTTTATTCCGGAAGCGTATCAATTGAATTAAATTGTTCTCTAAAAGCATTAATTCGATACGTCCGTCCGCTTCACTCTCTTTCTCTCTCTCTGTCTCTTTAAAAAAAAAAGAAATACTAATCAGAGGAAGTATTTCGGGCAAAACAGATTGTTGAAGCGAATCTAAAGGTCATTCCCTTAAATATTTCAATTTGACGTATATACCTCTCCGTTCGGTGTTTACATTTCGGTATTTTTAGCCATTTCCCCGAGAGCCGCTAAAAGATAACGCGAATTTAATTGGAACGATATTTTTCTTTATTTGTGGACCAGAGAGACGAGAATATAAAAATGTCGATTAAATGTGTTTCATCAATTCCCCGGAGTCGCGCCACTCCGTTTTAGATGGTGCGGAATATTTTCACGATCCGCCAGGCGGAATAGCGCCTAATGGATAAAACACGAGCCCCGAGTACCTACATCTTCCCGCGGTGCTTTAACGCACGCGAACAAATATGAGCCGCCCGATTGTCGCGGCCGAGCATCGTCGAACGCGACGCCGATAAATATCGTTTATGCGCGCATTCAATGCGGGCTATTCTTCGCGCGCACACTCCGACGGTGGAAGCCGCGCCGTGGAGGAGATTTACGAGACGGTCGCGGCGGGTACGTGTGTGTATATAGACCGGAAAGAAGGCTTTTTCCGTGACGCATGGCAACGATGATGATCCGCGTAAGAAATAGCCGGCGTTACGCGTGCGCGCACTCGGCTGCGCTTCCCATCTCTCGCGAGTGCTCTGGTCATCCCGGGAAATTTTTCAGCTCGCGCACAAGCTTCTCCACTTCGGGGTAACTTCGTTTACAGCAACCGCGCACCGTCGTAATGAAGGCCGTCGTGCGACGCGACGAAGAGAGGAGAGGAGAGGAGAGGAGAGAGAGAGAGAGAAAAAGACGCATTTTATAAATCCTCGTACTGAAATACGCTCGTTCGTGGATTATTAAAAAGGCCCTCTTTGTTCTCTTACGTTGTTCTCCAGTTTAAGACAACTTAAAAAATTTAAAAACCCGCGTTTTTTTTGCGCCTTGATTCGCCGCGATGTATTCTCGAGGATTCCGCGTCGCATATGGCGTTCGCGCAAATCAAATGAGACGGGATTGAGGATGTAACGCGATTATAGAGCCAAGAAAACGAGAAACGGTAATATCTCACACTTATAACGCGTCGAACACGTGCGAGCGAATTTTTCAATTAACCCCGTTCGTCGGGGACCAAATCCCCCGAGCAGATACTTCGGTTAAATAAAGACCGGGGATTGGACCCGAATACAGCGTAGTCGGCGCGATCCGTTAGTCGCAGATCCTTCTCTAACCACTAACGATGGGTTTCGTGCAAGCCTGGGAGCTCCGCACGGTAGAAGGACCCACTAATGATTTTAAACAAACGTTGCGCGAGCCCCGGCTGCAGGCGAGGACCGTTTACCCGCTAATTGGCGGATTTGATCTCCGGCGGATCGATTCTCAAAGTGTGCGCAAATATTTTTTCTATTCTATTTCGGAGAACGTACGTACGTACGTATGTATGTATGTATGTCTGCGTGTACGTTTTTCGCGTACATGAAGGTTCGTTATTCGAAGAATCCCTCTCCCGCGAGCGCCGCAGTTAAACGCCACGTCGGTTCCGGTATGGAAGATACAATGTAGGTGACGTAAATTGAAACCGCTGAACCGGAAAGGGTTAAGAGTCAGACTCGAAAGTTCGTTCTTGCTCGGTTGGATAACGCGATAGCAGCATATCACTCCGTACACTCGGAGCGCGGTTGCGTGAAAACACAGAGCCGAGAGATTCTTTATCGCAGTTGGGGAAATAAACGAACACGATATCCGCGATCGATGTAGAATAAGCGACCGTTGTTGGGGATCAGAGCGCGGCACGCCACCAACCGGGCCTAAACATACATCTCTAAAGCGGGCCAAAATGTTACGACGTGAGCGATTAACCCTTTCATCGCGGTGGGCGGGTGATGTGTTGACGTTGATTTGCGCAGGGCGTGCATACACGCCCGTTTGGAATTAAAAGTTGTGCGTAATTCTACGTTAAAGAGCGCCCCCGGAGTAGAATTAGCGTCCCCCATTTTTATTACGACAACGAGAGTCGTGTGCCACGAGAAAAATGCTCCATTTAAAATGTCTCCGGCTTGTGTACGTACGAACGTACGTACTTTCTTATCTGGCCTATTATTTATAAAAAAAAAAAAATACCTCGGATTCTACGAGCGAAACTGAATAATAAAAAAGAACGAGAGATAATCTAAAAAATAATAGAATGTCGGAGGAAACAAACGCGCGTGCACGCAACGGGGCAGTCCTCCTCAGCTACTCGCACATGATCCATCGATGAAAGGAAAAGATTGATAGGCCGGTAGAGGCCTTGGGGTATATTGGATCGCTCGGAATCCTCCGTTATCCCGATGAACGCTTTATTCTCTCGTCGTTACATTCCCGTCATTTGCTACGCGGTGTCCGAGCAATATTCGAGCTTCCTTTCTCTCTCTCTCTCTCTCTCTCCTTCTCTCTTTGTGCCTCCGTGTCTCTCCCTCTTCTCGGCGATTCTCCCTCTCGATCCTCCAAGCTGGTCAAGTGCCGTGCATTCTGGCAAGCAAGGGAGTACAAGCGTTCCTAGATGGTTCTCGGTCCACACCCGTATACCGACGAGGGTTGCGCTCCGTGTCTCCCCCGACCCCCTTGTCGCGCGCAGATGGTTACGCTCGTACATGCCTGGACGTCTAGCTACTCGCTCATGTCCTCGTCTACCTCGTCGTCTTCGTCGTTATGTATACAGGGTGTAAGTAAAACGTACCGCAACTCTCGCGCGACGAAACTTCGCAAGAAGGTAGCAGAACGCGACGAAAGAAAAAAAAGGGAGGAAGAACGGGAGAAGTTTGCGTAAACATGACTCCGCAAATACCTCTCCAAGTTGCCGCTTGTCGTGTCGAGATACATCGATCGTCGCGAGAGTAGCGTTAAACTTCCCGAGGGAGAACGCAAAGTAATAGCTGGTGTATCGCGACGTAACAGGTATTGCGCTGATCGATATTCTATTATTACTCCAGACGTCATTGCATATTTATATTATTTATTAATATAAATTGACACGGCGTGTTCCTCCGCCGCGGAGTACCGCCGAGATTTGCGCCGCGAATGCAGAACGCGCGAGTTCCGCAGACGAAGAATCGTTTCGCGAGGCGTTCGAGCGTGACGATAATCTCGGCGTTAAGCGCGAGATAAGCGCTCTCTCCCTCTTTCTCTCTCTCTCTCTCATATTCGCAAAAACCTTCTCCAACCTTCGGTGTGTATGTGTGTGGGCCGTGGATTTCGCTCGCACCCTGTATGTCACGAGCACGTGCGCACACGTCCGACCGCTCGCTCGCAAAAAGAGTGCATGGCATTCTCATTAGTTGGCCCGTAGTGCACGTAGAACAACGGGGCGCAGGAGAGCAGGAAGGACCCTTCAATTCTTTCGCTCCAAATCCAACATCTGTTAATTGGAGGTCGTTTGCCTACGCGCTACTACGTTCGCCCTCGCCTCTCCCCTCCTGCCTCTCTTTCCCTTTCGTTGCAAGGGCTTCCAAGTACCGCCCGCTGTCTCATTACCGCGGAGGATAAGGCTCGACCGCTTATCCCTTTGGACGTGTAGTTAAGAAATGGCGGGGGGCAGCGGAGGGAAACGGAGGGGGGGGGAGCGAGAGAATAATAAAACGACAGGTTGAGGCAGCAGAGAGTAACGGCGACGGGCGGCTCGTTTTCTCCGGGATATCGTTTTTTGAGAAACCGACTTTAAGATGCACCGTAAAAGGCTTTGTGAGCCCCATTTATTAAGCTCTTTTTTCAGAGAAGATCAGTAAAGTACTTTACATATTTGGCGAAATAGCGAATAAAATGGCGAATAAAATTATATATTAACGTTTTAATATGAAGCATTATACTTCGACGTTAAATTTCAGAAATGTGTATAACGTGACAAAAGCTTCCTTCTCTTTCTTCCTTCTACTCTCTCTTTCTCTCTCTTTCTTTTTTTTAATTTCAGGATTTTAATTTAACGAAAGTTCGCGAGGTACTTCGAGGCACAATCTTTTGTTAAAAATTTGCCAAGGAACGATTCGAGTATAAAGCGTCCGCGCATTACAGCGTACTTGGAGAAAGAGACTGTCGCCGAGAGATTTTACGTTAAAAGTACACCGCCGCAGTTCCTAGCAGATTCGTCGTTAGGGCTGTTGATAACTTTTCACCGAGAAACGATGAGCTTCGTTACGCCCAGCTGATGCGACACACTATATATAGCGAAGTGTAATATCGTCTCGCGCGAGCGCCCGGGGATTAAAGGGCGGCAGGAGGGGCGGGAGAATCGAAGGCGAGGACGACGAAAAGTCGGACGAGAGGCTCTCTCTCAAGTTCGAACGAAATAAGAGCGGGCCGGTTACTGTCGAGCTTTACGAGCTTTAAAGCACCGAACGCTCGTACCCGCCGGGGATAACCCATCGCGCTTTACTCGCATATACGCGCGCAGTTTTCCTCCCCCCAACCTCATCGCGTAAACGTCGTTATTACGGAAACGTGAATCGCGTCCCAAGACGACGACGCGCCAGCCGCCGCCGCCGTTGCTTCGCGCTCCGGTGCCTACTTGTACCTAATTGGACTGGAAGCACGTATAAACTTGGATTAGATTTCGCTGGAGCGACTCACTCGCCGCCAACTGCCGGCAACTAGCGTCTTTAACTTCCGCCCAGCATTTCGCTCGCAAAAGAGAGAGAGAGAGAGGGGAGAAAGCACGCGGAAACAGCCTCTCGCCGGCGGACAGGAATCATCGTGCTCGAAAGACTTTAACGAAAAGCGAGGAGCTTTAGGTGCTATTAGCGCGATATCTCGAGCCCGCCATTCAGGCTCGATTAGAGAGAGGATGAACGTGAGAGCGGCAAGAAGGGAGAGAGAGAGAGAGAGAGAGAGAGAGGAGAGTGAGAGTCGAACGATGACGTCCATCCGAGCGTTTAACGTAACGTCGACGAATGGCCGACTAAGTAATTGCCCGACTGGAATTATCCTGCGAACGAGGGACCGAAAGCGACGTGACGGACGTTGATGAGTGCGATCGCCGATACCGCAAACGGAGACGCGTATCTCCGGCTAATTGGACCCCGGTGATTGTGCAAGAGGGAAGCTGCTCCTCGAAATGGCTCGCTCATAAACGGACGTTTTAATAGAACATTATGAATTTTTAATGTTACAACAAGATCTTGTGAGATGTTAGAATATTGCAAATTGAATTTTTATCTTTACACTTTAATATTTTATTTCCACCTGGATGGAATTCTTTGAAATATATAATCGAGAGATAATTTTTGCTCGACAAAAGTTAATCGTCCGCATATTTTCTTGCAATTTTTGACATGAAACTTTTAATATATTCGCACCGCATAAAATAGGAAAACGTGAAGTTAAAGAATACGCTTAGCGACCCGCCAAGGTATTCGTGTCCTAATATTTGTGTTAAAAATCAAGCTTCAAGTTTAAACCAAGTAGGATCCCGGGAGAGAATCGTTGATTTCCCATAGAGAGCCGTGTACAAATCCCGCGTGAACAACCCCGTATCTCGTCGACGTTAATAGTGCCAAAGTTTGGCCGTTTCGCCCCTTTGTTTTGCGACACGTTTCTTCCTGACCAACGAGCCTCCCCCTTCCCTCCTGACGAAGTTTCGCCTCGTCGAAACATTTCGGCGAAAGTGACGCGCTCGCGCGATGCCGCGATTTCTTGCCGGCGTAATTGGGCCGAATCGTTAGACGATTCGTTATTCGACTGGATGCACGCTTCATTAAAGCGCATTCAGCGCGATGATAATACGGCGTCATCGAAATTTGGTCGATACTCCCGGCTCCCGGCTGGAAACCATTAGCCACGATCGCCTACAATACCAAATTAACGGCATTACACGGGAAGGGAAGTGGCGATGTGCGTGAGCCCCCGTCGTGTATACGCGTGTTACCCGTCTGCGCGCGTGTACGAGACGTACAACGTGCGTGTGTGGTTTACGGGGCGGCTAACGATCCGCGACGCCGGGATGTACGGTCGCGGGTGCTTCATGCCGATTGTAGGAACGGCGCTTCCGACGCGACCGATAAAATGATTTCTCTTTTCCCTCTTTTTTTTTTTCTCTCCTCTCCGCGGCTCGAACTGTGAAGTATCGATTATGCGCGGTCGTTGGCACAGAAAACACACTCGGGGATTCGGCGGCGGGATGCCCGGGAGTGCTGGCGATGATATCGATCGCTCTCGCATAGGGAGAGACGCGGCTCGCTCTCGCAGAGGGAAGCCTTTCGGCGCGAACAGTAAATCGCCCTGCGAGCCGGCGCGAGGTAATTCCCGTGGCTGGGCCGTTCGCCGCTGACCATTACGTCTCCGTTCGTCCCGCAGGATATCGCCGAGCGCGTCTCCGCCGAGAGGAAAAGAGAGGGAGGGAGAGAGAGAGAGCGGGATCGCGTGACACGGCNTGCGCGCGGTTTGCGCGTTCGCGGCATAAATAAAGCGCTCCTTACGCCGGCGCTATTCCTATGTAAATGCGGGTACGCGGATACGTAGTTACACGTAGGCGACCAGATAATTTTGCCGCCGCGCGGTCTAATTTTAGCCCGCGGCTCCGATACGGCCATGTAATGTCGCGACATTCGCGCGCGCACCGCCCGACCGTGTCACATTATCGATTCGAGTCCCGCTCTATGTAAATGTAAACGAGATCCGCGACGCGAGATTGAGATTTTCTTCACCGTGCCGCGCGTCCGGCTGGCCGCGGCGATGATCGCCGTAAAATGTGCTGTCGCAAAAGAAAAAAATATCAGAGACTCGGCGCTAATGAGAGCGGTTCCAGTAAGATCTCAATCTACATATGCCATATTGGTAGTCTAGACACCGCAATGAAGATTTAAAAAGACATCGCGGGGAATTACAACCTTTTATTAGTGCTAAATTCGCCTTTTTTTTATTTCGAAAAATTAAAAGAGCGAGCAGATATGAATTAAAGATAAGTTCTTTACAGCAGCACGGACATTAGAGCGTGTTTGACGAGACCAATAATTGTTAAATCACTAAATAATTCTATCCTTAAAGTCCTGTTTAAAAAGTAAATAAATTCGATATCTCGCAATTGCTGTAATCGATTTTAGAAAACCGCTTACGCCCCCATTTCGCATGCGCATTTATCCACAGCTATTTTATATCCTTTTAGATTGAGACAGTAGAAGTCTCGAATAATCCGGAAACCCCAGGCTATAAAGAGCGCGCCTGATCCCGATCCTGATCCTGATTCCGTATGCACCGTGTACCTATTTACGTGACGTATACCTGGCCCACGGGGGCGCAATCCTCATTTTTCACGTTGCCGCGTGCGCGCGCGTAGCCTATGGGATTCACGTAAATTCGGTAGGTATATACCGTATAAGGCACACAGCGACCGCGGAGAATTGGAAGAGCAAAAGGACGTGGAGGGGGAGAGGGGGTCCCGACCTCCCGCGCACGTCACTCCCGGGGAAAGTTTACAGAGTGCCACTGCGACACGGCGAAAGGGGTTGAAAGCTGGACCCGGGACCGAGGCGACTCCTCGTCGAGGACGACGAAGCCAAACCCTTTTATCTATCTCTCTCTCTCTCTTTCCCTCCTCCTCGTTTTCTGAGAAATTGCGTTACATTTGATTCACCGTCGGAATCGTTAGGGTCTCGAGACCCGAGATAGCGACCCACGTTTTTCAAACCGTCCTTGCCGTCTATGAAAGCGACCTTTCTTCTGTCGGGAGCTCTCTCAGTCTTTTTACCTTCCCTCTCACTCTCTTTCTCTCTCTCTCTCTCTCTCTCTTTCTTTCCCTCTCCGACTCGCACTCCTTCGTCCTGTTTCCCTCCGTTTGTCTCAAATTTCAATTCGTAGCTCCCAGCCTGGCACGCGGCGGGCTTCGTGCGCTCGCGCTGCGTGCTTCTCGCAGTCTCATTCCGTAGTCATTCCACGTTTAACCCGGTAATGCATCCAATGGCATGCATTTCCGTTTCCCTATATCGCGGCAGTTTTATAACTTTTGGTTTACAATTCAAATATAAGTCCTGATCCATTCGGGGCGACCCGATTTAAAATTCTCCTGTTAACGCAGCAATAATGTCAACGTTCAAATATTTTCACATTCATGTATATATAACATTTATTCACCGCTCTTTCTCTCTCTTTCTCTCTTTGCATTCTTACAAAGGCTGAATAGTGAAAGGGCATCTAGTTCTTTTCATATACAAATTTCTAAAGACGCATGGGTATTCTGGAAATATTCTTCCATTCCGAAATAACCGCTGTTTGAGTTTCCTTATTTGAATACTGTCCAAGTAATTTTAAAGAAATCTTGGGAGACTCTATCGAAATACGAAAATAGATTTTCTGAAATACAAATGGATGTTATCGAATAAAACTGATTGTGAATTAAAATATTATCGACGCGGCGATTTCAACAAAGAATTATTCACACATGAGATCCGACTAGAATGACAGGACCATTCTGGTCATCCAAGAATATGTCTTCTTTTTTTCGTTGTTCCTGGACCCATTTGGGATATTTGAAATTCATTTTAGTTTGTCCCAGTTCTGCAGTCGCGGTACACGAGCGAAAAATCGAATGACTTTTGTGAAAGCTTGTTAAAACTTTAGCGCGCGCTTCAAACCGAACGTAGTTATGGCAGCTTCAACGAACAAGATATTAAAATGATTCAATAATATGACTTCGATAATGGAGGAAATGAAAAAAAAATATATATATATATAAATGTAAGAATGTCCCACTTTCGTCCGTCTCAATGAAAAGGAAATAAAAAGCGCAAACGCTCGCTCGCTCCCCGATTGTCCTGGGTTGCAACGCGGGGAAGTATTGTCCTCCTGCCAGACAAGCGTACTAGCAACGTAGTGTCTTTTGTAATGCAACGGTGCATCATCGTGACGGGTTGTTGTCTGTTGCAGTGCTGCGGGATGAGTTTCGCGCGGAGCCACAGAACACGAGGGTCGCCGCCGGGGAGACGGCTTTGCTGGAGTGCGGCCCGCCTCGCGGCCATCCGGAGCCGACCCTCCATTGGAAGAGGAACGGTCACATAATAGACCTGGAAGCGACAAAACGGTGAGCTTTCTTTGTGACCCGTGGTCCTGTCCCTTTGAATTTCGCCTGACACACCGCGACGGTCGAAAACGCAACGAAATTGCACGCCCGACGCGAAGCGAAAAAGCGTAATGATTAAATGCGGGGTCGACTATTTTGCTGGCGGACGGGCCACGGGGCCCTTTTCTTCTTTCTTTCTCTCTTACTCGGGGACCCATCGCCGTGGAGACTCGGCGAGTGCAGCAGCTGCCGCGTGAAAATGACTTTAAGCCGCGAGCTTCCTTTACTTTTTCCTACCTTTGTCCGATTGTCGTCCAACTCGCTAGCACCGAGTGGACAGCGACAGTCGTAACTTTAAACTGAATACGCTAAATGTTACAATGTTAATAAATAAACTGTACGAGAAACGTAGCGGCCGCTTGCTGCGATAAACATAAGCAAGTAAATAGCGGTAAATTAAATCCACCCGAAAATAAGCGCGGAGTGTTTTGACGCGCGCTTCGTTACTCCGCTATGCGGCGATTAATTCGATCTTGTCACCTGGGCCTCGAATGAATGGAAAAACAATAATAAATATATCCCGGCTCGCAATTTGCGGGCCCTTTAAAAGCGCGGGCGTGCGCCCGCCCCGTCGCATCCGCTTCAAATCCGCCCCATTCCCGATTAAATTGCAACGTCGCGCCGCCGCGTACGTACGAGAAAGCGCCTATACGGGAATTTTGCCCTGTGTGTCTCTATATGCAATAATGTCGCAGCAGTAAGAGCAACTTTTATGCTCGCGGGATTACGGCCGGGAAATCTACTTTTATAGACGAGAGCGAGAGAGAAGGTAGAAAAGAGACAGGAAGGAGGAGGGGAGGAAGGATGGAACTCCGGATTAACTTAATTCTAACAGCGACGCGCCGGGGTAAAAGGGACGTCGCCGCGGAACAGAAAAAGTCGTATCAAACACCGCCGCTAACGCGAATACGGATGGTTATCTCGCGTTTGCCTTCGCTTTTTCAAAGTCTCGGTTTAAGCACAAGTTCCTCACCAAGATAAAGCGAAGATTCATCTCGACACACGGACGGTGTCGGCCGGTTGCGCGTTAAAATCTTCTTTTATTTATTCAACAAGACATAATATCTAAATTCATTATGGCCTCTCTATTACATGCTATTTTATAATTAAAATTGAAAAAGAGAGAGATGAAAGATTAAATTACTGCATTCATTTATCGGCACGGATTTAAACATCATTCATTTCTATTCGCGGCACACTCGATGACGCATTGAATATTTCTGTATTTAACTCCGTCGCTGATATTTTCATCAATCGGAAGTAAATCCATTGCGCGATGTGTCAATAAAATTTCCCGCTGAGGCTTATCGGTTTAATAATAAATCATGCAATGATATTCGATGTATAATAAAGCGCAGAATTGCGAGAGGCACATGCCCCGTATTTACCTACGTATTGTCTCTATGATCGCGTTAACCGAAAGCGCGTAACCGAAACAGACTCGGGAGGCTCGCAACTCAACTCGGTGTAGGAATCGGCGCATAAATTCGGCGGGATACCTCGCTCCCTCTTCCTCTCGGTCTCTCTCTTTCTCCCTCGTTCCCTCTTCCTCCAAGATCAAGCTTTTAAGCGTACGCTTGCGCGAGCCACCTCGTTGTAACGACCCGGCACACTTCCGCGCTCCTCCGCCTGCCATTCGTATCTCGGAACGGGCGATTTTTTTTCTCCCCCGAATCCCCGTGGATCGACTCGATCAAACTTTCATGGGGCGCTGAACGCCTCTTAGTTTTTTCGCGCCGCGTACCCGCCCCCTCTTCTCGCTCTTTCTCTCTCCTTCTCAGGAGGAATGTCGGCGAACCCTCGGCGACCTCCCTTCCGATCGGCGAAACTCCGCCGGATATAAGGGGAAAAAAAAAGATTCTTATTACCAAAGTTCCTCAATGCGCGATGAAAAAAAAAACACGGGTATTAAGGAGAAATTTATCTGCTGTGTTGCAGCGCGTGAACGGAGTGGAAAAAGTTGAGTATAATTTATCGACTTAATAATGAATTATTAATTGATTAGCTCTGCTACAATTTTTATTCCCCCGCTGTTTCGTCATGAGAGAAGCATATCGCCGCGCGCCATTCAGAGTTTTCCTATTTCACATAATTACTTCCATTTACCGTCGCTTTACACCGTATTGTACACGTTGGCTTAACGCTCTCGGGGACCCGGCACATTTCTTCTTTCTTTTACGGATTTCCGTTCTCTATGGGACGCGGTATCACGTTTTGACCCGGCACCCGGGGGCACGTGACATACGATTTTCCTTTTTTTTTTTTCTTTCTCTCTCCTCTGTTCCTTTCGGATTTCCGAGGGGAAGGAGGCGCAAAGCCGACGGAAAGCGGGAATGGAGACATTTTTTTCCGACGAGGTCTTCTCGCGCCTTGAGAAACGAAACGAAACTCGCACACGCTCGTTCATTCGCTCGCTCGTTTCGACGGCTATTTTCCTCTCCTTCGTCTCGATCAATAGGGTACTCTCCTCCGTTGCGGCGGCCCGCGGAAACCCCCGTCTCTTCTTCCCCGGTTTCCCCTTACCCGCCCTCCCCTTGTTTCTCTTCCTCCATCACCACCATCCGTCCCCGCGCCGGATTTACCGATGGAAGCCCGAAGCCGCGATAAATTAGGACAACCGATAGGAATTAAATCCGGCCGTATCGGAACGCCGAGAGACCGCGCTTCTCTTCTCCGCTCTCTTCTCTCTCCCTTCTCCACGAAGCGCGCGCGCGCGGAACGCGGTATTACGGGACACGGAGAGTGATGGAAGAATGGTCGCGTGGCGAGAAGAGGAGAGAGAGCAGATCAAAAGGGGCACAGGGGAGAGGAGAGGGCAACGGGGGGAGGTAATCGAGCACCACCGACGCGAAAATTAATTGACACTATAAATTAGAGAGCGCGATCGAGAGCCATCGATCGATTCGCGTCGTCGCGAGCACCGTTCTCCATACGCGCGATATTGTGCATGTGCACCCTCTCAACGAGACAGCCGTTTAATCTCGCGACCGCCGACGCGGTGGAAGAACCGATCCCTCGGGGTAAGGACGGCTCGGGAATGTCAAGTACGCAGCCTTGAGTACGCGTCTTCGCACGCGCGCGCCTTATTCCCTCGCATAAATAATATCGGGGCGGCAAAAGGGCGAAGGGAATGGCGCAGGGGGCGGCGGGGGAGAGCGCGTACGAAAACGCGTCGTTTCTCTCAAAATTCCTCCCCTCTCGACGTAGGAACGGGTAAGACAAACTGCGTCTCCTGGAACGGAACGATTAACATACGGGGTGCACGAAATTGTCTCGCGCGCGACACAGTTCGCGTAAGAAAATAATCTCTCGCCCCCGCGCCGGGCCCCTAGCTGCGAAACTTGGGAAACCTAATACGATAATAACGTATTACGATAATAAATATGTTATATGATAACGTGAAGTATAGGGAGCATTACGGAACCATTACGTCTTCGCCCCGACGACGACGACGACGCTCGCGGCGCTTAAAGAGGCCGTCGATCTCGCAGGCGGAAATTAATCGTCGTAATTTTCGCCGCCGCCTCTTCTTATCGAACGGGAGAGGGTGACGTCGCGGCGTCTTGATTAATCGTTCATCGGCCGTTTCAGGATCACCCTGGTGGACGGAGGTAACCTAATGATATCCGACGTGAGACCGGCCGACCAGGGCAAGTACCAGTGCATCGCCGAGAACATGGTCGGCACCAAGGAGTCCGCGATAGCGGTTCTCACGGTTCACGGTAAGCGTTAGCAAAGGCTCGTAACACGAACGTGCCTCATTTCCTTCTGCATCCCTTGCACGATTAGGACTAAGAGGCACGGATTCGTAGACACCGTCGAGCTTAACTCGGTTTAGCGGTTTAGCGCCGCACTTAACGCTAATCCTGATTGTCCGATAAGTACTGCTCCGCCTCACGTAGTTGCCTTAAATTTCAAATTTGGATAAAATATTGAAACAAAGCTAATCGCTAGTTAAATAACAATAATTTTACATCTTGTCGACAGCGTTCTCTAATTTCAATTTTCAACTGTTTTATGTCTGTATTGATCACGTATTGTACATGTGTCACGACATCATGCATTCCCTTTTTAGCTTGTCATCTTTTCGATATTGCCCTAATTTTGCGGGTGAAAATGCATTTTCACTAATTATTAATTGCATTATGAAAACGGCAAATTAGAATTGTCGCTCGCCGACCTTTTGATTGCGAGCAATATTGTTTATTTGCAACTGTAATAACTCTTCATTATTAATATATCTAATTTATTAATGCTACTTACTATTTATCGCTAACATGTCGTTTGTTCTTTCAAACCGGCCGATCGATCGCGCTCCGGTAACTAAACTACGTTAAATAAATAACATTCGCGTGCCAATTTGTGACCACGGAGCCGTTCGGAATCCGATGAAAAGCCGCGGGCCGTAATTCGGGATACCCCTTCCGGCGCTATCGGGATTTTCCCAACCAAATCCTCGCTCTGTCTTCGCAGTGAAGCCGTACTTCCTGTCCACACCGTCGAACCAGACGATCCTCACGGATCAGACGGCGGAGTTCATCTGCAGGGTGGGCGGCGACCCCATGCCGGAGATCCTCTGGCGTCGCGACGACGGCAAGATGCCGATAGGCCGAGCGCACATTCTCAACGACAAAAGTTTACACATCGAGCGGGTGAATCCCCAGGACCAGGGAACGTACATCTGCGACGCGGAGAACGGCGTCGGGGCGATATCAGCGAGTGCCACTCTTACCGTGCACTGTGAGTACTAATCCTCCCTCTGTCACTTCTCCGTCATCCCCCGCGCGCCCTCGAGGATCCGCTCGACCGTGAAATTAATTACGCGCTCGGTGTACGATTATCGTGACGAGTGAAGGGGGTGTGCCAGCGAGGGGAGGGCAGGCCGCGCATTATCACCGCATATCAAGCTCCGCAATGTGCATCCTGTCGGATGTCGACTTTTGTGCCTGGCTTCGACACGAAATCGAATCTGCGGCTTGGAAAATTCGAACATGTTGTTGAGTAGTCGCCCGGAGGATGCCGGATAGAGGGTTGCGATGGACACGGTATTACAGTCAGGCAACCCAAACTTTACGCTCAAGCGAACAGCATGAATTCTGATCAGTCGTGTATAATCGGTAACATTATGGTATCGATCATGTACATCTTCTCTTTTCTCCAAATTATTTATCTTCTTTATTCGAAATTTCAAAACTCTATAACATCACAATCCATTTCTGTTATTTTCTACAAAAAGCACGAAAATATTTTGTATCAAGTTTAATACAAATCTGACTCCAACCGATTAATTTCAAATTAACTGTAAATAATTAAGATGAAAAGCGCATAGGAGAACAGAAGTGGATGTTTAATATTTCCATCGCTAAAGAAACTATTTTAAAATCTTTCATCGACATTCTTTAGTCGATTAATAAATTTGCATTTAAAGAAATAGCATAAATTATACGATACGTCGTAAAACTTTTACTTTATTACATTTACTTGAAAATTTGATCATATTTTAAGATTAAGAGTTAACGGATCACTCTTACCGCAAAATATACGTCTCCAAATCGAGCTTTTTGTCACAGCGAGGCCGGTGTTCACAAACTTCCCCAAGGACGAGACGGTAAACGCCGGCACCGACGTCACCTTCTCGTGCGCGGCTCGCGGCGCTCCGAAGCCGTCGATATTTTGGACCCGGGAGGGTTCCCAGGAGCTAATGTTTCCCGGCCACACGTATCAGAGCCACTACACCGTCACGGAAAACGGAAGTCTGAGTATCAAGGCCGCCGTCAGGAAGGACGAGGGCCACTACGTGTGCAGCGCCATTAGTCAGGCCGGCGCCAGCACCGCGACCGTATTTCTTCAGGTACGTAAAGCCTCGTAATCCACGTCCCGGCGTACGACCTCGAAAAATCTTCCCCGTCACGAACGTCGGGACGGCTATCTTTTTCCTTTTTCTTATTTCGCATTCCGACGTTACGGTGTTAGTAGTTGCAAACTGACAGTAACCACGCGTGATCTAATGCATCATGCCGCATCCGCACGTAGGACAATGAAAGTCGCGTGCTAAGCGGACGCGCAACAGTTTAAAATGTACGGGCAAGATAAATCTGTCTGGATGAGAGAGGCGAGCACGCACATTAAGTGGTTCATTTTCTCGATACATATTTATATCATCCCCCCCTCCCTCCCCCTTCCTCCTGTTCCCTTCCGGATGAGTGCAGAATTACCATTCCGGCTGGCGCACAGCGTGGTACCGCGATCCTAGCCCGAGGGGAGTTGCCCCACATTCTGGAATAAAATTCTTATCTGCATATAGGGAGCATTACAGCGATCTACTTTGGCGAATGGAAACTCCATAACTTGTTCGCTCGCAGTGGCCAAAGTTGAAAGGTGTAATATAGAAAGAAAACTTTTGAATTACATATTTCCACCGGCGTGGCTATTCGAACGAACTTGTTAGACGGGATATTTCGCTTAATTCAGTAGCCAAGTATCACGAGGGGTGGGTGAGGGGGCAGCTCGTAATTTACATTCTAGACACAAAAAAAGATGTGGTTTCAGCAAAGTTCCGAGCTAAAATATCAAAGTTCCAATCGTGGATTATGGACATTACGTAGCCACGCCATTTGTTTCTTGAAGAGATAGACCCCGAGTAAAATTCCTATACTAAAGTAGACCTCACGATTCTTCACGAGTCCCCTGGACTCGTCTCATTGTTCCCATATCCTAAGAATCGAAGGAAGACTGAGCGCCCACGTAGCGTTTCTCCAGCTCGATGAGCTCCGCAGGTAGACTCCGAATAAAATCCTTATCATCGAAATAGGTGACGTCCGTCGAGGAGACTCCGCCGCCCATAATCGAGCTGGGCCCGGCGAATCAGACCCTGCCGCTAAAGAGCGTCGCCTCGTTGCCGTGCCGTGCGGTCGGTACACCCACGCCGCGGGTTCACTGGCACAAGGAGGGCGTGCTCGTGCGACCGGGCGGCCGCATCACGATGGCCATCAATGGCACGCTGTTCATCGACGATCTGCACGCCAATGACTCCGGCCTGTACACCTGCATCGCCTCGTCCGAGTCCGGCAACACCTCCTGGTCGGCGTATCTGACTGTCAGCACCGGCGCCAGCTTCCACCGGACGCCCGACATCTCGGCGCTGCCGCAAAACCCGAGCAAGCCGCGGATAGTGAACATCACCAGCGACTCCGTCACCCTGACGTGGAGCCCGGGCCACGAGGGCCAGAGCAAGATCATCGGCTATACCATCGAGTACTACAGCAGCAACCTGAATACCGGCTGGGTAGTGGCGAACACTCGTATCCTCGACGACATCTACACGGTGAGTGTATTGAGAATCGAAACGATGACACTTGACCCCCTTTTCCCGGGCGCTTATATCCCACGTCGAGTTTCAACGATCTTCTCGAGTAGGCATTTTCAGTTTCCCTTCCTTTGTGAATTGTTTTTCGAAAGTTTTAGAGCGGCGCCCTGCTGCCGCTGCTGGCGTGGACAGCTCGCGACATTACGGTGTTGGGTAACGGTCCGTTAAACTCAAGTCGCTTACTGTTGCCTTGAAAAATCTAATATCAAAGTTTCACGTATGCCGGAACTACGTAATAAAGAGACCGAGCAGCCTAATGCCACAAAGTAAGTGTCTACGTAAGAGACACTTTAATACTCTTTATCAAACAGATGCAATATGCTTCAGCACTCGTTGCTGTGCAATATAAGGTTTAAAGCAATCCTCCGAAAAGGGAATAAAGTAATTTCTCGAAGAAAACAAATATCGCTATATAAAAGAAGTAAAGTTGACATTTAGTGGCCAATAAACAAGCAGGAACCAACATACTTTTAGATATATACGTGTACACGTACGTGGAATTTACTTTTTTCATTTTGTTCATCAAGCTAACGAATACGGTTTTCCGCTTTATCCATCAACAGGTGACAAATTTAAGGCCGGAGACCAATTACGTTTTCCTAGTACGAGCGGAAAATAGCCAGGGGCTCTCGCTGCCCGGACCACTGTCGGACGTCGTGCAAACTACTAACGTAAATCAGCATACGGTACCGCAAGTGGAACTGACTCGCGCCAGAGATCGGCTCAACAGCGAGATTTTACATCTCAAAGAGGTACAACCGTTGACCAGCACCAGCGTGAAGATCATGTGGGACGTAAGTATCGGGCAACATTATACGCGGCATTTTGCTCGTATCGATTTAGCATAACGCGCGGGAGCTGGCGGCAGATGTTAACTTGAAAATTTCGAAAAATACAATGCGAAAACAATATTTGTTCGTTTATTTTAAAAATGTTATTTTTTTTATTTTAAACTCTACTGTTTTAACAGAGTTTTAATTTATCGAGAGTATATTTATATTAAAAATAAAAAAAATAACTATCAACGCTTTCGTTACATTTTTCTAAAAAGAGGACAATTCAGAGAATCTTTCGCGATATTTGAGATACTCGGATGCGGCAGTTGGAATTGGAGAAACATTAAAATAACAACACCGGATTAGAATAACATATTAGAATCTGAATTTTAGATTCTCGGCGCGGCGGATTTAGTGGAGGGCCTTTATATACGGTACCGCGAGGTTTCTGAGAAACCGGAATATCAGATGGTCACGGTGCTCAACGCCGGCGCTACCAGCTACGTGCTGACCAATCTGAAAAAGTACACGCGCTACGAATTCTTCCTGGTTCCCTTCTACAAGATAATCGAAGGTCGACCGAGCAACGTGAAGCTGGTCACCACGTTGGAGGATGTGCCCTCGGGCGCTCCCGAGAATGTTCACGTGGGAATGATAAATATGACCTCGGCGTTCGTTCGATGGTTGCCACCACCGAAGAACACCCAGAACGGCCAATTGATCGGTTACAAGGTAAGGGTCGCCGTTAATCCTTCTGCCTGATATCTCGCGAGTACCTATCTATATCTCACTGCCGATTCGTATCCGCCTGTTATAGATTCAGATCAAGAGCAACAGCAGTAACAAGATCCTGGGTCAAATGTCTCTGAACGCATCTACCACGTCGGTCATCATCAACAGCCTAACCACCGGCGGTTTGTACACGGCTCGCGTCGCCGGACAGACCCGCGTCGGAATGGGTCCTTTCTCCAATCCGACCCTGTTGAACATGGATCCGGGACAGTTGACGCAATTACCTCCGCGTACCGATCCCAGCCACGGAGGTGCGTCCGTCGTCACAGAGACGTGGTTCCTCGTATTGATAATAACGATGATATTCACCGTTATCGCCGCCTTGCTGGCCACCCTATACGTGAGACGCAAGCAGGCGATGAGCAAGCAACTCGGACACTTAAATGTACCCGTGGGCACCGCAAACGACATCTGTCAATTGAATAAGGACACGCTCTGGCTGGAACGAGGTTGGCGACCGACAAATACCCTCCAGGCCGNCAACGACAAGGACTGCGAGACTAAGTTACTCAACAATCAGCACATGCTNGCGGCNGGCATAATGGGCATGGCCGGCTCGGAGTATGCCGAAGTAAATCTCACGACGTTCTACAACACGCGCAAGCAGATGCAGGCGCCGCCGCCGGAGCCGTACGCGACCACGACCCTGTGCGTGGGCAGCCGTAACTCAGACTCGATCGAGACCAGCTGCCAGAAGTCAAACTCCAGCGACTCGTGTCTGAAACCGGATTACTCGAGCCTCGACTCGAATCAGGAGCCCAACAAGTCCACGGTGTCGCCGAGCAGCGACAACATGAGCGGCGGCGACGCCGCCTACGCGGACGAGAATGTGGACATGCAAAGGAGACAGTACAGAATAGCAGGCCCCGCGGGCGACGCGCCGCAAACCGGTATGCCGATGCCCAACTGGTGCGACATGTTGCCACCGCCGCCTGAGCATCCACCGCCCCTCGGCACGTCTATAGCCACTGGCCGGATGCAACAGCAACATCAATTGCAGCATCCGCATCAACAGCAACAGCAGCAGGTGCCGTTCAGTCCGCATCTCGGCAAGAGAAGCATTCAGAACGATCTGGATCACTGTGGAGGCTCAGGCGCCGGTTCGTGCAATGCGCAGAGTCCGCCCACCCCGCCCATCAGAGTGACCAATAGCTTCAGTCCGTCGCCGACACCCTGGAGCGGCGGCGGCGGGCAGAGTCAACATTCGGAANCCGGCGGTATCCAGATGTCTGGCAACCTTCAAGTTCCGCAGGGCAGATACACGACGCTGCCACCGCAGACTAATCCGCCACCGTTACCCTCGTTCCCGCAGGGTTTCAATCACTACGACTACAAGAACCAGGAGAACGAGTACGAGAGCGGCTCCGTCATTTACGGCCACCATCAGAACGGTCTGCCGGACGATTACGGCGCGCGCGTCGATCCCGCGTTCGTCCGCTCCAACAATCAGCAGTCGCATCTGACGCCGTCCGCCGTGAGCGAGGAGCTGTACCGGCACAGGGACGAAATGTTCCACAATGATAATCTCTATCAGCCCGAGAACGACGAGTGGGACAGGAAGTCGTGCGACTCCAACACGCATTCGGATGCGTGCTGCTCGTGCTCGGAATCGAGCTGCCTCTACGCCGACACCGTGCAGTATAACGCGCAGCAATACGGCACCGCGTGCGGCCACAGTAGCAGCAGGACGGGTTCCCGAAGCAGAAGTAACAGGAGTCCGCGGAGAAGAAACAGAACGTCCTCGCCCACGTACAGCAGCGACAGCAATTACTCCTGCATCCCCCAGAGGCAATGCGGAAGCACGAATTCACAGGAGAGACTAAGGCATAATCGTAGTAAAGGTAATCGATCCAGAAAAGAATTTAATTTATCCTTTCGCCTTTAATTAAACATAATCTCGTATCCGAGACGGTTCGAGCGATCGTGTATTTTTAAAGTGTTTCTGTCGTTATCCTTTTCAGACAAGCTGCCAGGTTTTTCAAGGACAGGCAACTACAGCCAGCACAATTCTTCGGCCTCTAATACAATGAGTAGTACAGGCAGTCAACGATACAATAAGCTAAATAGTATCTTTGCAAGTGGCAATAACCCGAACGCTCCGACGGAGTCTAGTCGATTGGGTGACCACCGTGAAAGCTAAACACTACCTGGATGTAGTAAATACAGGACGTGCCTGAACAAACGGCCTTCAGATCACAACGAACGATCACAGTCTCGACTACGGGAGGCCGTTTCGCAATCAGCAATGTCGCGGACGCTCGTCAAATACGGTTTCGATTCAGCGCGCCGTATATATAATAAAAGATACGCCGTAGTGTCTCTTTCGCAGGGTTGCTATATTTCTATATATATATATATATAT